>MU001503.1:1650118-1834102 GCA_010093485.1 Karstenula rhodostoma CBS 690.94
ATATATATATATATATATAAAAATATAGGGCTAGCTAGTATATACTAGATACTTAGGGTACTTAATTATATATAAATATATATAGGACTATACTAGCTACCTATATATATTAATAAGATAAAAACTTTTTATAATATATAAATTATTATAGGTATATAGTATTTCTTAATAGTAGAGCTACTATATTATTACTAGGAACTTAATATATAGTATTAATAATAGATACGATATATAATACTAACTAAAATAATACTAATACTAAGAAAATAAGCACAACGCACCTTTTTGTCCCCCCTACTTTATTGAGTTACCCTACCTTATAGTGAATCTCTATAATATATATACTAAGAATTTATATATTAATTAATATATATTATCTATAACTTAGTTATTAAAAAAAACTTTTACTCTATAGTAATTTACTCTATAGAGTGGTATTTTAAAATAGCTCCTTAGCCTGTATAAAACTTAGCCTGATTTAGTTACAGGCCTGCCCGCGATTACTTAGAGGCCTGCCCGCGACGTCGATCCATACATATAGCTAGCACGTACTATTTTAGCTCCGCGGAGGCTAGAATGCGGGAGAGTGAACAGACCATCGGATCGCGACCAATGGCGCACCTGTCCGATTACGGAACAACGGCGTTCTGAGCTCGATCGGGCCAGAGTGATGATAGCAAAGACCTCCAATCCAGGGCTCATAGATACGACAGGTTCAATGTGGTCGGCGCGCGGGAGGCTTTTTGGACGAACGGGTGGCCCTGCGCTGGCACATCCGAATGATGGCCAGGTAATGCGACAACGTATTGGATACAGGGCATCCATGGTATCTCTACCCGAGCGACCACTGATGCTATGAAGGACCACAACATCGTCGATTTACCCCTCGCATGCGAGCGCAAGTGCCTACTCGTCGATGATCTGCTTGAATCACCGTTACTATCAGGAGGGAAATAATGACAAAAAGATCGAGTTATCGAGTGTAGACAAAAATGTTGACAAAAACGTATTTCCCCTAGCTAATAGCTCAAAAATAAGCGTATTTAAAAAAGGGTAACCGTTACTATGACGGTCTTGCTACAGTATGTTCTGGTGGTGTCAATGCTGAAGAGGCTGGCGGATCGCCTGACATCGCTTACCCTGGGATACGGAAACATATGACCAAGCCGACTAAGGAACTTGAGTTTCCCCTTTGAGGATGCACTGCGAAAGCCCAGAAGTCGGTGTAAGAACAACCGTATTGCGCCCAAGTCAGAAAAATGACCATGTCGCTGCCCGCATGACTTGTGATCGTCTGATAACGATAAGAAACATACGTCCATTTCCAGCGCGAGATTCCCAGTTCTCAACTATTACATCTGTTTCATTGTCCTCGGTCTGCTATAGCTGAAACGAGCGGTGGTGTGGGTTGTACTGCAATTCTGGGAACCCTTCAACGGCATTTATCCGCCTTGACAGCGCAGACTTCCAAAACAATGGCTGTACAGGGTCGATTGACACTGCCAATCAGCAGATATCTTGGACGAATCCTTGCTTGCGCCCAGGCCCGGGGCTTGACTCTCCTTCCCGTTCCGGCACCACAGCATTGGTACGGCTCTTGCTGGACACGGGCCGGACAGAATGCTCTAAGAAGAGAGAAAATTGCCATCAGGATCACTGTCGCGTGGAAAGGAGTGACGTGAAGAGATGCACCAAACTCGCGTGTGGTTCTTGTGGGGCTTGATGCTTGCGGGGAATTGCGTGCTATCGTAGTTGCCGAGTGCCTGGTTCCCGCGTGGCACTTAAATGTCGAAGTCTGGTGTAAATCTCTGGCATTATCTGTGAAGCATCGCAAGTGCGATAAGACAGTTGAATATCTGGAGAATTTTTAGCATCGCTCGTTGCTCAGGCAGATGTTGAGTTTCAAGTGTTCATTTCGGCATTCGCGTTCCCAGACAGTGATCTGAGTGCACCCGGCCAGAATTCTGGCCCCACGCAGCACTCGTTCCTTGCCCTGTTCGCAATCCGAACCCCGCACAGACACTTGCTTGATCTCCAGTGGTCGCCGTCCATCCTCCAGATTCGCTCGCCTAACGAGTTTGTCCCTGTCCAAACCATCCTGACGGGTTGGTCCCTGTTTCTGGGCCAACTAACTTCCAATTTCGACGCCGTGGCTGCATGTTCAGCTCGTATCCCTGAACTCGACCACTGTCGCCCGCTGGCCATGGCGTCCTTACTTGATGGCTTGAGGCTGCTCTGGAGGCGTTCGGGTGTGGCTCTTTTCCCCTCGGAACCTGCTTGCTGGCGTTGGAGTCTGTTTGACATACTCAACGCTAGAAACGAACGACTGAACGGCCGACCCATATACCCCACAGTCACGACGATTCTGGGAATCACGAATGCATTTCACGTAGCGAAAATCAGTGGTTGATCGCGATACCGTTCCACGACAGCGACGATGGCACCGCGGCCACTGGATCAAAATGGGCAACCGCAGCAGCCTACGCAGCCGAACCAGGCAACACCCTCGCCCACATCAACCAGCAACCCTTTATCCTCACCGACAGTCGTTAAGGCTGGCGAGGTTATGCTCATTATCTCGCTCGTTCTGATCCTCATTGTCGTTGTTACCGTCTCGATACATCTTTACCTCAAGCGCCAGAAACGGCATCGTCGGACATCGCCGAAGAAGAAAGCCGGAAAGGTCGCAAACGGACAACCGGAGCTACAGTCGAAGGAAAAGAAAATGGCCGAGTTAGTGGGAACACCGCTCTGTGAGATAGGCGATTCAGAGCCGAGACACGAGATGGAAGACGCGGAAGTCCTAGAACGGGATACCATGACCGAACCGGAGCATCCGCAAGAGCACCCGGTACATATTGTCAGTCCATTGACGCCTAACTACGACGCCGGTCAAATGTTCGGTGACATGTCCACCCGCGCCACTGCACAGCCAGAAGCAGGCGTATATGCCGCTTACATGGTTCGGTGATAAGGTAACAGAAGGAGGATAATCGGTCCATTACGCCAAATGGAGAGCGTGTTGTCAGCGAATGCGATCGGACAATGCACATCGCAAGATGCGCTAAGTCTCACGCTCGTGTCCCAGTAAGTGTTCCCGGTAATTCCTCCACAAACTTACACTGACCGAGAGTAGCTATTAGCCCAGAAGCGTGATCACCGTCGTACGTTACGAGCTGTGTAGAGCCACTGCAATACATCCGGACATTGATCCAAGAGAAAGCGACCCGTCGCTTGGTCTCCAGTGCAGAAGCGGTCGAACGACTATATGGCGTTCGGTACAGACCGAAGTTGGTGCCAGGAGGTTGAGGAAATGGTTCGGGAAGCACACGGTCGAAGACAGAATAGGAGCAGGGTGGATGAAGGATTAGATGGCAGGATCTGCTGTCTCCATATACCAGCGGGACTCAGGACGATGAAGAAGGGATGCGGCGTTCACCTATATGATAATGCCGTTGCGAGAACAAGATATCTGCTTTGTTGCCACATGCCTTCTGGGGTTTATGCACTAGTTCGTATGCTCAAATGCGCGACTGCAGTTGCGATAGATGCAGGGAAACTCGAAAGATACTGGACCATCCTTTGTAAACGTGTCCGAATTTACTCTTATCACTATTTCCATGCTCCACTTGCATTAGCAGACAGTTAATCCACCCTCGTCTTGGGATGTTGCACTACTCACATACAAGCTGCCACTAAAACAACACTAAGTTTCCTCTAAGTATGCTAGTAAAGCTATTACCATCATCAGGGCAGACTTTGGTGACCATCAAGACCACAGGATTCCCACTACGTGATGGGACTTCGAAACGAATCGCCTTATTTATGTACACCTATGCTACCCCGCGTCTGTGCTGCAAGGCAGAATCCCCGCCGCCCTCAGGTGCACTTCGCCACCACTGATACTCAAGGCTATCAATAATGGAAATAGTCACGATACTTTCCGAGTTGCCGCAGCGATATCGAATTGGAATAAGGTTGGTGCCCTCAGTATACACCTTGAACTGAGAGCGACTAAGTCTCGAAACAGTTACATCTCGGCAAGTTCTATCTTCGAGGCTGGATACACTCCTCGAGTACTCATGCCAAGATTTCGACCTAACATCTACAACGGCCAACCTACCATGCCTTCCAACCAGACATTGAAATTCAGGAGACTAGATTTTGGATCTGAAGATCCTCCGGGCCGTTGGGTGCTCCGCTGAGCTGGGTGTGCGCACACCATCAAAATTTCGAACATCAAAACCCGCAATTAAACTCTCTTTTCTTTCTTCCGCGTTAGCTAGAATCTACAGAGCCTCTATCTCCAGATAAACCCACTATACGTGCCATCTACAATCCTTCTATGTTCTGCCTCTTCGTTTCTTCGCATCTGCGAGGAACAGTGTTACTTATCGTCATGTCCATATTTGTCTATCGCTTTACGGGACACTACTTTGTAGTTTGAGTCAACAATCAGAAAACCGTTACTTATCGACAATGGACTCATTGAATGTGTTTCACTACGGTCATAGAGATAATACCTCATCGATCACGAACCTCGCACTCGCTATGATGGTTAACAGTAGGACTTTTCATCTCAGCGGTGTACGAAAAAATAGGATCCGTGTCCGCACAGAGGGGCATGAAGCACCACGATCATTGAACGCTATTATGTTCAAAAGATCGCGCGAACTACATTCGTATGACTGCGAAACAGAACCAGACACCCGAGGTCCTTTAATGGGATGCTGCCCTCAACCGGCTGCAGAAACAGATGAACGGCCACCTGGGCAAGAGATGTAAATTCAACAGTCAGTGACCGCGAACGTTCTAGTGAGGACAATGAACCTTCCAAGCAACGTGATCATTTATTGTAATGGTGTATACATTCGTTGTTGGGCACTATGCTACACGCCTCCATTTCCATGGTCGTTTCGTACTCTCCAAACTCCATACCGATGCTAATGCCGCTAAATGCAAGTCATTCATAGATCCATAGACGCCATGTCGGACTCTTGCTGCGTGATGATACAACCAGACGTCTGCGCATCCTACTTGCGCTCTCGGGGACGTCCCCAAAGCTCCTCTTCGTTCGCAGCTTGCATCGGCGAAATGCCGGTTGAGGGCTGGGCAGCGGTGAACTCCGGGCCGCAAGAGCCGCGGTCGATGGTTAGTGAGTTGAGGCCCCAGTGGATCTGCTCGGAGGCGTCGTTCGGCAGGCCAATGCGCTTGCGGGCGGGAGACTGGGTCTCTGATATGGCGCTGGTGTTGGATGACATCAGGGCGAGGGAGAGCGAGTCCAACTCTGCTGCGAATGCTTTCTCTTCTTCACTGTATTGGAGCGCTGAGCATACGTTGGTGGGACGCGTGGTCGAGCGGAGCTCCATCTCGTAGAGCTTTCGGTCGCTTAGGAACGATGCTTCGAGCTTGCGATGCTCGTCGTACCAGACGTCAGACTGCTCTGTGGTCATCCCGGCTAGAGGGGGGTACAGGGCGTTGTGCTCTGTTTCGCGCGTCGCCCAGATGGTCTTTGCTTCTTGCTCGACGCATTCTTGGCAAAGAAATGGAACGTCCGACACAAGACCGTGTGGCTCCAGGCAATTTGAGCCGCAATCCTCGACAAGGTCGGTTCGGATTCTGTGTGAGCATGATAGCTGATGATATAGACGGCCGCGGCAGGGCGTCGAGCGATTTGGACGCGTGATTTGCGAGGTCGCGGTTCGGCGCGCTTGCACCGCTGGTGCAGACTGGCGTGGCGTCGGCGTCCCTGTAACCTGTGGATCGACGGCCCAGCCCCAACGGCAGGCTTCTACTGCTTGCGCATGGCCCATGGTGTCGGTGGAGAGCGTTGCGGACAGCTTTTTCGGCCTGAAGGCGTTGTTCGAGAAGTCCATGATGATGTAGTGCTCAGTTCGCAAGTAGTCGGGTGAGTTGGGTGGCGTCAGCTGACTAGCGGAGTTGCTGCCTACTTCGAAAATAGCGATTTCCGTTCAGTCCAGTTTGTAGAGTTGGGTGATAACACCGTATGGAGAAATCAGCGTTTGAGTTGTGCAGGCCTTCAGATTTTAGTCCCGTGAATGCATAGTGCGTGAACAGCGATTCGGCCGTGTGAATGTAACGGGTAGTAGCAACGTAGCTACTATTGATCCAGAGAGCGATGGTAAGTGTGTTCGATAACGATAGACAGAGTGGTCGCGCGTAGTGAAGCTGGGCGCGTATATGTGGAGACGCGGATAGGCCAGGCCAGGGTACAGCACGGTGGAGGTGAGGGTTGACCGTTGACGTACCTGCAGTTTCAAGATTCGTGGAGTGTGGGGCAAAATTGGCGCTAGAGGACCCGCCGCTTGCCGGGTCACGTGCCGAGAGCCTGAAGCGACGCTTCCACGCTTATTCACCACCTAGTATTCATGCCAGACAGGACAATATTCATGCTGTGAGCTACAGCCATGGATGAACGAAACCCAATCCTACATTGCCTAATTCTCTATCAGGTGAATGTCTGGAGCGCAAATCGCAAGTCGCGACTCGACGATGCGATTGATGCCCGAGTGGCAAGAAAGGCCGCTGTTGAAGTGGTGATGTATTATCGCTTTGTTGATCGTACTGACGGTGCCCATGTTTGCGCGCGCTCCAAGGGAATGCATCTCGTATTGGAGATCTTGCACACTCACACCAAGAACCTGAAACCATTCTCCTGCGCCACCCCTGGAACCGCATTAATCGCACCCTCCACATGCTCTCCTCTATCCAGCTTCTTGTTCAGCCTTCCCAGAATCACCCTCATCACGCCCGCCATGATGATAGCCAGTGCGGCCGTTGCGCAGTCCACGCTCAGCGGAATCGTCAAGTCGGGCTGCCGCCCGCCCTTCGGCTGCGGATACATGTAACTCGCATAGATCGAACTGGTGTTCGAGATGGCGTTGATGAATGCAAGAGCAGCCGCGCGCTTCGATGCTGGACGCGGTAGGGAGTTCGATATCCAGGCGAGCGCGACGACGTAGCCTGTGTATACGCCGGGAACCATCAGCATCATCGCGACGTACCGTGGGGCGGTGGAGTGCGTGGCAGCACAGAGGATGAAAGCTACGACGCCGACGCAAAGGGGAAGTACGATGTGGAAGAATCGCTCCCCTGTGCGGTCTGCGTGCCATGCATTGAGGTAGGTCGTAATGACCGCGAGAACGTAGGGTGGAGCGGTAAGCAGCAAAGTCTTCACGTTGTCGTATCCCAGCGTCTTCACTATCGTTGGGAAGAAGTTCGTGACGGACGCCGATGAGACGATGGCCAGGAGCAGGACTGTCAGAATCCAGGTCTTGATATCAGCCAGTGCGAGCTTAAATCCATGGAACAAAGTTTGCGATTCCGAAGACGTCCAATCTTCTTCGCCGACATCCTCAACCAAGCGGAATGCTGCTAGTTGTCTTTCTTCCTCGCTCATCCATGTTGTTGTCCGGGGCATGTTGGGCAGCACAAAGAAGGCTCCGCAGGCGATGACAACGGTGATGGCGCCCTCGATGATGAATACCCATCGCCAGGCCCTGAGCCCTTTGGTGTTGTCCATGTTGCTGGTAATGCCGGCGGTAACCAGTCCTCCGAAAGCCCCGGAGATGAGAGAGCCGGAGTACAACACTGCAGTCCTGAACCCAAGCTCTTTCCTAGTGTACCATGACGACAAGTAGAACAAACACCCAGGGAAGTACACGGCTTCGATGAAGCCAAGGAAAAATCGACATGCTACAAGACCTCCGAAGCTCTGGCAAGCGCCTGTCGCGCCCGAAATGACGCCCCAGATCATCATGCATGTGGGAAGGAAAAGAGCTGGTTTTCCTGTCTTATTCAATAGCAGGTTGCTAGGTACTTGCATCAGGATATACCCCACGAACAGGATTGAGACCGTTGTCTGTGACGATGGTTAGGAGAGAGCACGATTGCAGTGATTCAAGACCGGGGTCGGTGCCGGATAGACAAAAACAACCACACTACCGAGTACTGTTTCTTCCGTAACAGCTGCAATCTGACTGGAAGCGAAAATGAACTGCAAACTGACCTGATACTGTGTGCTTGTCAAGTTCAGCTCATCCTGCAATCCCGCCAATCGCACCGCCGCAATGTTGTTGCGATCCAGATAATTCATAATGTACATCAGAATGATCATGGGCAGCAATCGCGTATCGATCTTCCTCCGCAGCTTGGCCTCGGCCTCGGCGCGGTACTCCTGCGACATCGCCGCAACGAGCGGAGGCGGCTGTAATTTCCCATGCGCAGGGCCATGCCCAGGTTCCGTGGGTTTCACCACATCGTCCGACATTTCGTCGACCGTGGGCTTGTGGTCGGGGTCGGCAGCCATTGTGCTGCTGGAGGCTGATGTGATGGCGCCGTAGTCTGGACTGTCGGCTAAGCGCAAACAGTCAGAGGTTGATGTGCTATGGGACAAGAAAAGTGGCGGCGGAAGGAGGACACGGGAGGTGCGTGAGAGTTCTTATACGAAGCTTATTGAGCATCGGCGCCCTTACGTCCTACGAGGGAGCTGTTGACAGGCCATGATTACCAAACGAAATCACCTACATGTCCTGTTGGCCAGGATCGCTACCCGCTCCCCGGACGTCATTGTAGCGATGTGCCGAGCGTGTTCGGTCTTGGTAGTGATGCTGTTCCGTGATTTGTCGCTGGGAGAGGGGTGTGTTGCTGGCTAGTCAGTTGAGCGGTTCCTGATGTTACGGTGTCACGAGTTCGCGGTGTTGAACCCAGAGCGGGTAAAGTGCGTTGGATGGGGTTTGGCGGGGTATCGACCTGGGGAAGTTCAGGATGTGCGGGCCGTTTTGCGAATCCTACGACCCAGTATCAGTACGCAGACGAGTAGCAAGTCGGCGGTATGAGTGCAGTACCTACACAATCGTAGGTTTAATTCGGTCTCTTATGGTAGCGTCAAATTGGCGTTGAGGGTAATATACCACAAGGTACTGCAAATGTTCATACTGCGACGCTCGCGGCAGGACTTATTATACCACTTTCCAGCAAGCACTGTTTGACGTATGGGTCGGGCCGGACTCGGGGGGATTTTCCTGCGATCAACAACGTTGAAAGATGAGCGAGATACATGTAATCGACATACAATCAGTTCGTGGATATTCAGCGACATAATAAAGATGAGACGGAGGAAGTCGCTTTGGAGGCTCAACCCTAAAATGGTAACCGCTAAACGCAATTCCATCTACAACTTTAACCGCAACCGGTCATCAACGAATCCCAGCATCAACGCCATATAACTCTCACGATGCGTCGTTGCAGCTTCGAATCTCAGCGAGAGTTGCACAGACACAAATTTAACACCATGACATTTCTCCATCAATAACATCGCTGGCCTCGCATGGTTCTTGCCAAGTTTCCATGTCATGACGTAGGCCTAGCTACACGACGAAGTAGCAGGGCACCGCCACTCCAGCAGTCTTATCAATTCCAAGATGCAATATAGATCAAGGCATACCCGCCGAATGTTATGAGATCCTCCAACCAGGTCCTCGGAAACCCGTGTCTACGCCAATTTGGAAAAGATGGTTGACAACAGCCGCGACACAACCACTAAAACTATGGCCCGCCACCCCCAGCCCAGAAGAAATAAAAGTCGGAGTCGAAAAACCTCCACGCTCGTCGCACTCACCACTCTCCTCCTCCCCGTCCTCGCACAAGACAGCAAACGGGGCTTCGCCTACGTCGGCAATGCTCACGAGGCCGACAATAACCTCATCACCTCCTCCCGCACGCCTCTGAAGTGGTACTACAACTGGGCACCTTCTCCCCCACCACAGGTTCCGTCCCAGAATTTGGAGTTTGTCCCGTTGATACACGGCCTCGACGAAGCATCCTCGGACTCCATATCACGGCAACTCTCCGCCCTCCCGGATTCCTCTACCCATCTGTTGAGTTTTAATGAACCGGACGGCACGACCGAGAGCGGCGGGAGCAGCATCAGTCCCGAAGATGCCGCGAAGGCGTACATCGAGCACATCGCAAAATTCCGAGAGGGCGAGGGCGGAGGACGCAAGTGGAAGATTAGCCATCCGAGCGTGACAGGCTCGGGGAACGGATTGGAGTGGTTAAAGGACTTTAACGCGTCGTGCTACGACATCGACGAAGAGAACGGCTGCCCAACAGACTTTGTAGCCGCGCATTGGTACGGGGCTTTTGATGGGCTTGCTTCGTGGCTGGGGACGCTGGATGAGTTCTACAACGCGAACGGCTCCCGAGAGGGGGACGATAAGCTGAAGATTTGGGTTACGGAGTTGGCGCTGCCGCAGCAGGATGAGCAGATGACGGTGCAGATGATGAATTCGACGTTGCCGTATTTGGACGGCTTGGATTATGTGGAGAGGTATGCGTGGTTTGGGGCTTTTAGAGAGGGGGATGCGAATGAGTGGACGGGTGATGGGGTTGCGTTGTTTGATGATGATGGCGGGTTGACGGAGTTGGGTGCGTTGTATTTGGGCGGGGAGCAGAATGGTTTTGCTGAAGGACAGAAAGGCGAGGGCGAAGGCGCGGCGGGACAGTTACTGATAGAGTGGCAGTTGCTGTTGCTATTGACGCTGACTGCAACATGGTTCAGCAATTACTGGTAGATCAAGATCTCAAACAGGTGCTTCGTTCAGTATTGGGAAACTAGTTGAGAGGTTGTCGTCTCTTCATCAGAGATTGGGACAGGCCTTGGCCTCGAATATTTATCGCAGACACCGGTATAATGACCCTCCAATCAGCTGGAGTACACGTGAAGGTATGAAATTCCCTATGATCATCGCTCATTGACGCCCAGACCGTGCCCATGCCGTCTCCGTTTTCCTTCCGCTAAACACCGTGCTGACCCCGATTACTCTCCTCTAAGCGGAGGTGATGGCCCGGCGGGTCGCACGACCCTGCTGCCTGGAGTTCAGGCGGTGAGCAATCGGCTCGGCCTTCTGGACGGCCTCGTTGGCCTCGACGAGGATGAGTTCAATGTGGCAGGGGTTCGACATGTAGGGGTTGATCTGCACATTATTAGGAATCGCACAAGCATGTGAAGAATCGACGAGAACATACACGACCGTGAGCGCGGTATGTACGCCTTCGCTGCTTGGGGGCCTGGTTGGTCTGGATGTGCTTGATGATCAAGTTGCTGGTATCGAGACCCTTGGTGTCGGCGTTGGCCTCAGCGTTCTTGAGCAGACCGAGGACGAACTCGGCGCTCTTGACGGGCCAGCGGGCCCTGGTGACACCGAAAGCCTTGCCTGTGTACACGTCAGCCCCATTCATGCACCCGAATGTATGCCCCGGTTGCCAGTATTCCAGCACGTTGAAGAATCGCGTTCCCCGCTCTTTCGCATCATCCACGAGGAAAAAATCGCAGCCACTCACCCTGCGCAGTGCGGCCGATGCTGCCAGCGAACCGCCTCATGGGAACGGCCTCCTTGTGCTCGATGACATTGCCGAGGAAGGTAACGGCACGCTCAAGACGCCATCCGTTGATGGACTGGGTAACCTCGCGGGTGTTCTTGAACGAGGTGCGGAGGTAGCTGCCGCGAGCCCTGGCGGACTTTGCGTTGTCGATCGAGGTGGCTGCGTAGCGGACCTGCGATACCGATTAGCTGGTGTCGCAATTGCGTGTGTGCGCGAAAAGTATTCGAGACGCTGTTCGCAGCTCCAAGGGCGGTGGACGACATACCATCGTGATGTGCGGCGGGTATCCTGTGTGGTTAGTTGAGGTCGATGTGCTCGCGAAGCAAATTCGAAGCCTGTGTGGGCGGTTACCTAAGCTAACACTTGGCGGGGCACTAGCCTTGTTGGGGCCTCGCGCGCTAAGCCTGCCGAAAAAATATTCTGAACTTCAAGTTCTCGTCCATAGCTCCAGAGCTCCACCGCAACAGCAACCGACGACAGCAGCGTGTCCACCGTTATCATTCTTTGGGGATTCGCCTTCTGCTAGCTTCACCGCATTAGCAATCGCCTGTAGCAACGCGCCTACAGCAACCGTACAATCACAGGAAGCGCTCCAGCTTTACCAACATAACCAATGGCTTTTACTCCTAGAGGCCGCGGCGGCTTTGGAGGAGGAGACCGTGGTCGCGGCGGGTCTCGTGGCGGATTCGGAGACCGCGGCGGTCGCGGAGGCCGTGGTGGCTTTGGCGACCGTGGAGGCCGTGGCGGCTTTGGTGACCGTGGAGGCCGTGGCGGTGGCCGAGGAGGAGACCGTGGTCGCGGTCGCGGTGCGCCGAGAGGTGGCCCGAGGGGCGGGCGGGGTGGAGCTGGCGGAGCTCGCGGTGGCGCGTAAGTAACCATGAGCAAGACGCTGAAACCGGGCTCACAACGTGCACAGGAGAGTCATCGTTGAGCCGCATCGCCACGCTGGCGTCTTCGTTGGTCGTGGCAAGGAAGATCTCCTGCTCACCAAGAACCTCACACCCGGAGAGAGTGTTTACGGCGAGAAGCGTATCAGCATTGCGAACAGCGCGAACCCAACCAACGGCGAGGACGCTCCTGCAACCACTACTGAATACCGTGTGTGGAACCCTTTCCGATCCAAGCTTGCCGCTGGTATCTTGGGCGGTGTCGACGACATCTACATGAAGCCGTACGTAAATTCTAGGGTACAACGTGGGCGTTACTACTGTCGCGGATTTCTGGCAATATCAGGCTTCAGCAGGCAGTTAGGGCAGCTTTTTCGACCCAACCTCCCCCGACTATGACCATTGTGCTGACAATTCTTAGTGGAAGCAAGGTTCTCTACCTAGGTGCTGCGTCCGGAACTAGTGTTTCGCACGTTGCCGATATTGTTGGCCCAGAGGGTACTGTCTATGCCGTTGAGTTTTCGCACAGATCTGGCCGTGATCTGATCAACATGGCCACTCACCGCACGAACGTCATCCCCATCGTCGAAGACGCTCGTCACCCGTTGAAGTACCGTATGCTGTTGCCCATGGTCGACTGCATCTTCGCAGATGTTGCCCAGCCCGATCAAGCTCGTATTGTCGGTCTGAACGCCAGCCTCTTCCTCAAGGTCGGCGGCGGCGTCCTCATTTCCATCAAGGCCAACTGTATTGATTCGACCGCTGCGCCTGAAGCTGTGTTCGCCTCTGAGGTCAACAAGATGAGGGAGATGGGCATCAAGCCCAAGGAGCAGTTGACGCTCGAGCCCTTCGAGCGTGACCACGCTCTCGTTGCCGGTATTTACCAGCGAGCTGCATAGTCGCGAGGCAGAGGTTATATTTGGGGGTTTCATGCTTTACGAGACAGATGGGTTGTGTGATATACCGATAGCTCGGAAAGGCAGGCGTTCCACGGCGCTCGGGATGGACAATGTTATGTACTACCGGTTCTCTAGTTTGTCGCATACCAAAAGATTTGAACTTCGCTTTTCTCTTATCTCCGTGGGCTAACCATGCGTACGTTTCTAGTCTCCCTGGCTGCGAGCCTGTGACCTTCCCGCGCTGTCCCAATCAATCAGCCAACCCACCCAACTCATCACACCGATACGAACTAATCATGTCCCCAAACCCATAGTCCGCCAAGTCCCATATACCCGGGTGCACAAAGGGAAACGCCTTCCCGCTGCAGTCAAAGTCCCTTTGCCCCATTAGCGTCCTAAGTTCACTCAGCACTCATCGAAACGGGTTATACGTACGGATATGCCGTGCAGAAATACCCCTTATCCGGCCCCGTTGACGAGATCTTGTCGTTCCACTTGTCGTCCGCGTTGTCTGCAAGGCGTCAGTGGCTACCAGATGAAAGGCGTAGGTGTGTGTGGAGTACAGCATTTTCCCAGGTCAACCTGCACGTTTTCACATGCGCCCTTGAAACCGGCTTCTGGGCAGAGGTACAGGTGTGTGTTCTTGGGGGCAGGCGCGGGTGCGGGCGGAGGGTCGTCGCTACACGTTTGTCAGTCCAGTGCGATGAATGAATGAGGCTAGATATGGGAGGAAGACCGGAGGCGGATGGTGGGCCAGGCGAAGGCGGTGGCGCAGAGCGTGGCGAGGGGGAGGCGCTTGAGCTTCATGATGGGCTCGGTGAGTGCGGAGTGGCGGAGTGAGACATTGCGTGTGTGGGATGGTGAGGCGGTTTTGTGCGCGTGGTGGGCATCCCTTGGTAGGTGGAGGGACGCGAGGAGCGCGTTGTGTTACAGTCGCGGTTAGAACGGCGGCAGGGCGCTCGGGTAAGGATTAGAGAAGGGATATGTTGGGAACAGATACGTGGGTTTGGGGGGTTGTTGGTTGGTAGGGGTGAGTATTGTGCATGCGGGGTTCCCCTGGAGTCTCAATGATATGGTATTGGCAGCCCCAACATGTTGAGGGCTTCATTTTGCTTTCTACTTGTACTTTCGAAGCCTCTCTCTCAGTTCCCACCCTCCAATTTCTTGTGCCGTGTAATGATCTGCACCAGGGATTTCTTTCAGAGTGCATGTAAGACCTATGCGATCTTGCATGTAGCGACCACCTGCAAGAGGTGTGTTCTTATCCTTAGTCCCATAGACCATGTGTATCGGACCCTTTTCTCGCAGCGCCTCCAGTTCAAATCCCCAATAGCTATTGCCGGCGCGCCAGTCTTGCACGTAGCCCTTGATTCCGTTCCTGAGCCACTTTTCTAATTCGACCAACACCTTTCTGACCTCACGGGTCTTTGTTTGGAGACCTTGCAATAGAACAGCATCGCGCTGTAGGTTCGGCCATTTTCGTGAGATTCGGGCTTTCAACCTCATCTCTGCCCACCAAGGGAATACCGTGAGGACAAATTCCCTCCACCACCTGCCGGGTTTTTGACCGCGACGAGATGCCTCTATTGGGGCTGCACCGACCAGGATACCCGTTGCGAGAACTTCGCTTTTGGGCGCAAGTGCGGCTACGGCCAGAGCAAATGGTCCGCCACCACTGGTACCCAGAATCTGATATTTCCTGTAACCCAGAGCACGCATCTATATCATCAGCACATTTTCGCACGCTCCGGCGCCGCAGGATAACTGACCAAAGCCCTTACATCTTGGGCATGGCTCACGACGGTGTAGCTTTTGACGTATGTAGAGTAACCCATACCAGGCCTGTCAGGGCAAATCAATGGAACAAAGTTATTCCATCCCCATTCATGGAACGCTTGATAAACCAGACGTGTGCCGGGAGTGCCTGCCTCGAGAACCATAGGTATCATCTCCCGCTTGGGGTCTAAGCGTCCGAACATTGCAAAACTCATGACTCTCCCATCTTCAAGCTCTATGATATTTGTGTCACCTGGGTAGATAACATGTGGGAGCTGTAATATGCGTTCTCCGTTGCGACCTCGGCTTTCCCCAATTGTAGAGCCTCCTGTTTGGGGAACGCGATCCTCGCGAGGCCGGTTTCCAGCAAGTCTTCGAGCGAGTTTCAGAGCATTCAGCGATTGAAGTGGAGCCAGAGGTGGAGCCGGGATCGTCTTCTTTTCACCAGAGGAAGTAGACCGAACGCGGTGCTTTTGTGGTACCTTAGGTTTGATCGAGACGTAGCGCATCTGCTGCTTGCCTAGAGGCCAGGAAGTTTTGATTGGCAAAGAGCCCAGAGCCCGGACACTAACTGCTGTGGAACTTTTTCGTGCTCGCATCAAAATTCGGGGTCGTGGAAGAGTGCTCATATTTGAGGTACGGCGAGCTCTTATGGGTTGCTTGGCCAATGAACACCCCGGTTCTGTTGCTCGACCTCCAGTTCGCAATCTCGAAGTGCGCGATCGCAGAGCTTCGCATCGGAACGAGGAAATGAGGCCGGTCTATTTTCCTTTGACTCTAGCTCGGTGTTTTTGAGGAGTTGGTGTTTGTTGATGTGAGGGATTTCGGACAAGCGGGCGGCTTGGTGCACGGGTACCAGTTGACAGGGGCCTACCAATAAGCTTCTTGGCAGGTAGAAGGTACCTTTGGACAGTTAAGATGCACCCCTATAAAAACAAAGAAAAAGTAAAGCACAGAAAGCATAACAGAGTGCAGCTTATTTCAGTGAGCCAGCAGCGACGATATCGAAGCCGTTTTTCGACATTTGTGAGTTGTTGCAATCTATAAAATTACTCGAATCAGCAAGCACCCATATCATAAGAAAAATCCGCAGACAACACACACTCTCATCGCAAAACACAATCATCTCATTTTCGGAACACTGAGTTTTGTCTGCAAATCATCTAGTCCGCAGTAGCCCCTCCAGCCCCATTCTGCTTACAGTAATAGTTCAACTCATCGCCCCCAATATGCTTCGCGGGCGAGTTGCAAGAAGGAAGCCCTCCAACCGTTTGCTACCAATGTCAGCCTACGGCCCATCTCTTTCTATCTGGGAACTACTTACCATTACGCAGTCTGGGCACGTATCCCACTGCTTTGAACCAGTATTCCGGCCCGCGTAAGCTGCACATGCGGCCTTGGTTGCGGCATCGTTGTAGACCGTTTGGCCGCCGATGGTGTCGACGCAGAGACCGCTCCAGTGGAGATCAGCAGCTACGAGAGGTGCGAGTAGAGTCGTGGCGAAGATGACGTTGGATGTGAAGTGCATTTTGAACAGTATGAACGGACGTCGGCTGAACGAAACGAACGTGAAGTAACGAATGTGATTACAAAACGAGTGACGGAATTCAAAAACGAGTGTTGGATACAAGGTGGGGAGCTGTGGTGAGCAAAAAGGGCGTGCAGTGGGGTTGTACTTGTACGCCGTGCTCAGGAGCTGAACTCAGTATCCCTGAGACACCATGGTGTCCAGCCAAGACTCGCAGGACACATGTATCCCACGTCGCGCAAGCCGAAATCGCCCTGCGGGTGTATCTCGGTGGTAAAGTGGCGATTATCATCATCTTGAAACATCGACTACCTTCGCAAAAAAGTCAAGAAACAGGAAAGTCTTCTACTCAGCCCGCCCAGACTAGAGCCACCAAGGCATAAAGAAAGACCGAGATAAGGACTATGCGCCCTTGTTGCTGAAGTTATAGTGGGTTCGCCACGGCTGAGACGTGTGGAGGTTCATGCGGCTCATGCGGAGTCGGGCCGCATGTTTCGACGAGTCAGACTGGGAAATGTATTGACAGGCAGCCAATCAGAAACATGCGGTGGAGGAGCACGTGTAGGGTCATCCCACATCAGGGAGATTCGGGGGAAGACGGTTGTGGTAGCGTTCGGCCGGTCAACGGTCAATGTGCTTACCCATGTCAAGCGGAAGGGGGTCCACATGGGAGGACGGTAAGAGACTCAGAAGAAATGGTCGGTCCGAAAAAAGTACCTTGCTTGCTCCACTGTAAGTTCTGCCAAGATGATATGCATGAAGCTTTGCAGGATTACATAGCTGCCTTCGACACGAGGTAGAAAGGAGAAGATGGTATAAGTCTGCTGAAGGTCGCTAGGAAGACGCCGTTCACTCCATCCACTCGTTTATCCTTCTATTCCTTACCACAGTCACTCGCTGATTCTGTTCTTGCATCCATCACTCTTTATTCACCATGCTCGCCTCTCAGCTCTATGCCCTAATCGCCATGGGCACTGCAGCCATGGCTGCCCCCTCCACCATCACTCTCCGCACCGACGACGTCGTCCTTTACGGCAACGGCCGCTACCAAATCACGAAGCGCACTGACCTCGACGAACTGGAAGCCTTCCACAAGAACGGCACCGTCCCCCCAACGCCCGGCTACCTCAACTCCAACCTCATCACCAAATCAGGCTCCACCACAACCAATATCCTTCAGAGAGATAGCGGCGCTATCCAAAAGCGCGGCAGCTCCACCATCGTCATCCCCAACCCCGACTCCCGCTTCCTCGGCTGGGATGTGCAAATGTCGCAAGTCGTCTCCGGCGCCCCCACCACCATCACCGTGTCCACGGGCTACGACATCTCGAACAGCATTTCCGTCGGTACCTCCGTGAGCGTGAGCACCATCGAAAGCTTCCTCTCCGCATCGACCTCCACCGACTACTCCCAATCCTGGACTTCGTCGCAGTCGCAGCAGTTCGCGGGAGAGGTGCCGGCGGGGAAGTACGGCGCTTTCGTGAGCAATCCGTGGACGAATCGGAGGAGTGGGAATGTGTTTCAGGGCAGGGTGGGGAGGGAGGGGACGCTGACGGGGTATCAGGCGGATAGCTTTGAGGAAAAGGCTTTCGGATAGATGAAGTGGGTGGACGGGGTGATTAGTCTCTGTGTGGGGGATGCATTTCCGTTGCCGAGATGCTTGGGTGAAGGGACGTTGTAGGTAGTAGCGTGGAGGAGACAAAGCGGTGGAGGAGCCGGTGCAGGTGGAGTTATGCAGAGGCCTTGGAGGTTGGGAGTACGCCTTGTTATACGTATGATGTTACAGATCCTACTGCTGTGTTCGTTGCGGCGTCGGGGATGCCGCGATGCGGACATACTCTTATTCTTCTTGCACTTGCTCTTCCTGTTTAATGTCGCCATCCTCCTCCTTCAGCTGCTCAGCCTCTTCCTGGTCAACGTCCCCACCGGTCTCTTCCTTAATCTTGCTCTGTCGGAAAGCCTTCCGCAACTCACACTTTCCCGAATTTTTGCCTCCAGCTTTGCACTCCTCGCATACTTTGCCATGTTTGACGAGCAAGATATGAAGGCCATATTTGTCTTCGTCAGGAATCATGACGTCTAGATGGCTATGCGTTTCATCGCGGCTGGCGGTCTTGGGCCGCCAACCAAGCAAGCCCGTGATGCGATGGACATGGGTGTCGACAGCAAAGCTCTCGCGCTGCAGACAAAATAACAGGACGCAACTCGCTGTTTTGGGACCAACTCCCTGAAAACTCAACATCTCGCGCATAGCGTCTTCGTTGCTAGCCTGGTGCAGATGGTCCAGGGTGTACTCGCCGTACTTGGCTTTCGCTTGCCTGAGGATCGAGACAATGACTTTCGACTTGACCACGCTCAGACCGCCGCTTTGGATGGCCTTTTGTAATTTTGATTCCCCTCCGGCCACAATGGCATCCCATTGGTCCGAGCCGCCATAGACCTCGTCCATACTCTGCTTAGCCCGCGTTGAGTTCTTGTCGCTTGTATTCTGCGAGAGAATAGTGCGGACCAGTGCGTCCAGAACGGATGGCGAATCGCCGCATCCTGCGCGGTCTTTGCTCGCGACGACTTCTTTTGGACGTGTGCGCTCGCCGTGCAGGGACGCCAGAATCCGGTGGGCGAGTTTGGCTTCGTCTCTGGTTGGGTGCTTGAAGGTTGGAAATGGCGATTGGCCTGCGTTGGTGAAGTAGGCTTGTAACTTCTTGGAAGAGAGACCTTTGGTCGTTGCTGTTGATACTGATTTGGCCTTGGCCTTCGTCTTGGGCTTGGGCTTGAAGTCTGCTTCTGAGTCTGTTTCTGAATCCGTGGATCCAGATGGCGATGGCAGCCCTGTCTGCTGATTGTTTTCAGTCTTGATACGCTTACTTCTGCGCGTGGCGGTGGCAGGAGCAGAACGCTTTAGGCTTGCGTCGATTTTCGTGGGCGTGCCGTCTTCATCTTTGATCTTCTGAGGCGACTCTTCCACCTTCACTTGTGTCGATGCTTTGCTTCTACTAGATGCTTTGGGATTTGTTTTTGAGGTATTTTGACGCGCTGTTGATGCCCTTGCCATGGTGTTTGGTTGTGGAAAAGCCGTCGAGCTAATCTAAATAAACGTGTCTTCACGAGACCATAAGATAGATAGATGCAGCAATGTCTTGCAGTTTAGATGACGGAACGATACATCAGAAAATGGTTGTGTATAGCGTATAGAGAGGAAGTCATGACGTCGGTGACCCCTAGCAAAGTTCAAGCCGTGCACGTGATACCGCGTCTCTTGGCGCGAATCGCACGGTCGCGCCTCTCATCTCATTTCAACGACCGCCACCCAACCTTTGCCCAACCGACTGTCTCCAGACATGCTGAGTCCGACATCAATCACACACTGCCTACAATGATAGGCAAACCTTTCCGACCCCCATCGTTTGTTCGGGACACATTATCCAGCGACCAACCGCCCCTCAAAAAGCGACGAATCTCATCAGATGCGCCTGCGAATGGGCCCGCAAGACACGCGTCGGGCGACCGCAAACCCCTCGTTGCCGTTCCGAACCCCGCTCCAGCACCCCATTCGACGTCTGGCGACCCAAATGAACGCTACTATACGGTCCTGTGGCGAAAATTCACGAACAAGAAGCACAAGAGTTGGGACGGCGACGGCGTGCTTGCTGTAAAGGCAGGCTACGGTACCTTGACCGACAGTGATACCGGGAAGGAGCTAGCAAGAGGAGCATGCACTCGTCCACTGCTGGCCGGGTCTGCGCTCTCGCTGGGTGGAAAAGAGCTTGAAATCGACAGCGTCATCAAGAAGGAAGACTTCATGTCAGGTCGCATGTTTTTGGGTACGGCTGCAAAAACACCAGCAGAGCCGGCGAAGCGCATAGAGCCCGGCCACAAGCCGTTGGGCGCCTCGAAGGGGTCGACTGGCCGTAACAAGCCCCCTCGAACTCCCAGCGATGGTGTAGGGAACGATGATAGCCTGGCCCTGGACCGGAAGCCGGCCACTGCAGGAAATATTTTCAAGACGCCGCTGCTTTCAAGTACGGTTGTCCCGAAGACGAACTCTTCAGCCCCACAGCCGCGACATGACCCCAACCAGCCAAACGCTCTTCTCATGAAGCGTCCATCTTCTTGTCCGAAGGGCAAGCAGATTGTGGATGTGGTCGTCGATCCTGTGCTCAGCAAGCACCTTCGGGACCACCAACGCGAAGGCGTACAATTCCTATACGAGTGCGTCATGGGCATGCGGTGCGAGGGAGAAGGTGCCATCATGGCCGACGAGATGGGATTGGGCAAGACACTGCAAACGATAGCCTTGCTCTGGACGCTTATGAAGCAGAATCCTATCTACGAAAGCGCGCCTGTTGTCACCAAAGCTTTGATCGTTTGTCCAGCCGGCTTAGTCGACAATTGGCGTCGCGAGTTCCGCAAGTGGCTGGGCAACGAGCGCATCGGTGTATTTGTCGCTGATCCCAAAAACAAGAGAATCACGAATTTCACGAAGGGGAAGGCATACAACATTATGATCATTGGATACGAGATGCTTCGGACCGTGCAGGAAGAGATGAAGAAGGGCAAAATTGACATTGTCATTGCAGACGAAGGCCATCGGCTAAAGACTGCGAACAACAAGGCCATGCAAGCGATCCAGTCGTTGAACACCGAGAGGCGTGTCATTCTGTCAGGCACTCCGCTACAGAATGACCTCGGTGAGTTCTTCACGGCTATCGATTTCGTCAACCCAGGTCTACTCGGCCAACGCTCCGCATTTAAGCGGACTTTCGAAACCCCCATTGTTCGCAGTCGACAACCTGACGCAAGCGAGTCAGAGCTTGAGAAGGGCGAAGCTCGGTGGAAAGAGTTGGTGTCTTTGACTAGCCGCTTTATGATCCGCAGGACTGCAGAAGTCCTGACTAAGTACTTGCCGCCAAAGACTGAGCACATCGTGTTTTGCAGACCTACTGCTGCTCAAGCCGCTGCGTATCGAGCCATTTTGACCTCGCCCATCTTTGCAGTGGCTTTGGGCAACACCGACATGGCTCTCCAGCTCATCAACGTTTTGAAGAAGATCTGCAACAGTCCCGCCCTCCTAAAGTCGAAGAAAGACGCTGATGATACCCCCTCGGAGATGCTGCAGTCCATATTGCCTCTAATTCCAGCCAACGTCCTAAACTCCAATGCTTCAAGCTCGAAGTTGCGGGTCCTGGACAGCCTAGTCCACCGCATTTACACTACGACGGAGGAAAAGATCGTCATCGTCTCGAACTACACGCAAACCCTCGACATGATCGAGCGCCTTCTCGTCTCTCTCTCATACACTTATTGCCGCCTTGATGGCAGCACGCCTGCAAAGAACCGCCAAGGGCTCGTCGAGAAGTTCAACAGGTCATCCCAGAAGGACCACTTCGCGTTCCTCTTATCCGCAAAGTCCGGCGGCGTGGGACTCAACCTCATCGGCGCCTCGCGTATCGTGCTGTTCGACATTGACTGGAATCCCGCGACTGATCTGCAAGCTATGGCACGAATCCACCGCGATGGACAGAAGCTGCCTTGCAAGATATACAGGTTCATGATCCAAGGTGGACTGGATGAGAAGATTTACCAGCGCCAGATCATGAAGATGGGTCTCGCGAACGCGGTGGTGGACAACAAAGCAAGTGCTTCGTCATTTTCGAGGGAGGAGCTCAAGGATCTGTTCCGCCTGGATGAGCGGGAGACGTGCCAGACGCATGACCTGCTGGGGTGCGACTGTGACTGCAGAGGCTCGTTGGAAACGGCGATCGAGCCCCCGGTCAAGGTCGAAGAGGTAGAGGAAGACAGCGATGACGAACCACTTCGTGGGTTCGGGTCAGCTGGTAAGGTGGACATTGAGGACCAAGAAGAGCGGATCAAGAGCCGGCGCAAGGCCAAGCAGCCAAAGTTGACGCTGTTGATGGAGTACCGCCATATCGACCCGAAGCACCTGCGCGAAGAGAACGCCGAGGAAATCGATCTGGTGGACGAAGAGGGTGCTAGAGGAAATTCCGTGGATGCTGACGCGATGGCCTTGGCTGTGGATGATGATGTTTTCCTGGATCTGCTGAAGGAGAAAGATTCGAGGGTCGGGTTTGTGCTGACCAAGTCGTCGTCCTGAAGCCGGATGAAGTAGGATAATGCCCGAAACGACCATTTGGCTTCCGCAGCGATATATGCCTCGTTATACTTCCACTATATACCCCTAGACAATGATCAATCAATCCTACATACACACACCATCCCCCAAACACTTCCTCTACTCATCCTTGGAATAAAACCCCACCTCCCCACTGCTCGTCCCCATCTCCACGAGTGCCGCCCTCATCCTCTTCGCCCTCTCCCTCATGTCGGGCTCAAAGTCCTCAAAGTCGTACTCCCTCGCCCACTCCCCAACCCCATGCTGCAGCACATTCCTCGCGCGCTCTGCACTCCCCAACGTCGTCCCAATACTCCCGTGCAGCGTCATGCGCTCCTTGCTCGGATCATACACGCCGCGATGCAGGATGTTATTATTATAGAACGCGACCTCGCCCGCCTGCAGCCGCACCACCACCTGCCCGGGCATATTGGGTTCGTAAGGCGGCGCGCCGCGCTCGGCCGCCGTCCGCGCCCGCCTGTGACTCCCCGGCACAACGACCAAACTCGCGTCGTCGAACAGCGCGAGATTCCACTGCGCGTGGAACCCCGGTTTCGCCAGGCGTTCCACCTCCTCTTCGTCCGTCGCAGACGCGGGAATGTCGTCGCGATGCCAGCGCAGCTCGAACGCCTCGTCCGGCCGCACGAGCATGTTGTACAACTCCATCGTCAGGTCGGCCTCGCCACAGCCTATCAGCGCGGCCACGTACCTGAGCAGCTCGCCGTCGAAGTAGCTCCGCGCGAAGACGGCGTGCGACGGGTTGGAGGGGTGCATGAGGTGCTGGACGCCCCAGATGCCGTGCTCGCCGGGGGTAGGCGGCCAGGGTGGGAATTGCTTGGGGAGCGTGCGGATGTGCGGCCATTCGCCTGCGCGGGCGGACGCGGTCAGTGTTTTGGCGGCGGCGCGGAGGGTGGGCAGGTCGAAGGTGGGGAAGAGGGAGGCCGGGAGGACGACGAAGCCGTCGCGGTCGAGGGCGGCTTTTGCGGCGGCGTAGGGGTTGGAGGCTGTGGGAATTGTCTCGTTTGCGTTGGATTCGCGCGCGGTTGCGGTCTCGGTCGTGGTTGCCATTGTGGAGGGTTGCTGGTGTTCAGTCTGGGGAGTGAGAGTGGGTAGTAGGTCTGGCGGGATGCGGCATCAGATGTGCTGCATTTATCAGTGAGCGTGTGGAGAGAGAGCGTGGCATCGAGACATGTTCTCCATGTAACGTCGCCATGGAGGTGGGAGGTGGGTGGGATGGTTTGCTACCCCGCTCCACATCGTCTATGCATCGCTCCGAGCCGAGTGTCTACAGGCGGAATGGGCCGCCGCTACGCAACACTGCACGAAGCTTAATTGCCAATTCATGTTTATCGGCAATTACCTGCTCTCGTCGGCCGAGCGACATGTTGAGTTGGTTGCAGCCCGAGGTAGCACGCGGGTACTGATGCCTTTTGCAGTATAAGGTCGCAAGCCGCGCGTAAAACAGTAGTATTTTTAATCTTGCATTTATCCAGGGGAACATACACCGTGTCGTAACGACGGGAAACGTCTCCGCTAAAATCAAACTCAAATTCGAGAAGTTCGTGACAGAAGGGTATCGAACATGCCGCATGCTCGCGATAAAAGATGCTCAAGAACAAAGTAATGCCTTTGGCCGGTGCCCGGCCACGCTCAGAATGACTGATACAAAAGGACCGGCGAATATTGCCAGATAAAATGGACTCTGCTTCCACGTAGAGCGCACACAAATTTCCTCTACAGCTCCTCGAGTGCGTCCTCAAATTCATCTTCACTCTCGTCCTCCCCAAGCTTCGGCGCCTTCGGAGCCCTAGGCTTCATAATCGCCTTGATATTCGGCACCACCCTCGTCGAACCCGCATACGACGCAGCCTTAAGCTCAGCGAGCTGCTTGCCTGCCACGGTCCAGACAAGCTTATGCCGCTTCGTGAAGTTTGCGTAGAAGGCCGAAGCGCGTATCTCTTCCCAGACGCTATACTGCGGTCGCGAAAATGGGTAAACCCAAGGCTTAATATCCGGATGGTCGACCTGTGTTGGCAAGATAGCGCAGTACTTAGCGTAGCATGTCTCAACTGCGTTCCTGTACCAGTCTGGCTTTGCATCCTTTTTATCGTCCATGGTAATGTCCAGCCATTTCCTTTCAACGACTTTCAAGCCCTTAAGAAGGGCATCTAATTCTCCCTGCACTTCAGGGCTGCCATGCTCACGGAGCTGGAGGTAAGGATACTGTAGGACGGCATCCGGGTCCTCGCCAAAAGCTTTGGGAAAGAAGTCTTTGACCTGTTCCAGAGTTGTGACAGTGTGCTTGCGTACGACTTCAAAGTACAGGTAGTCCAGAATGTTTTCTTTCTTGTGTTTATAGTTTTGTTTTCGCGTCCTGTCGGCTTCGTAGTCCTTCTTTTCGCAGTCTTCCATCGCTTCTTTGTACGCAGGCTTTTTGGGATTACCGCATCGTAAGACGTTGATGGTCTGGTGATGGAAGTCTTTCTCTGTAAACTTGTATCCCTGCTTAGGTGCATCGACAAGAAGGTCGTGCATGTCGCATAATGCGTCTAAGCGTTTCGAAAAGACTTGGTTATCATGGTAAGCCATCTTTTCATGGTGACTCGTCACGATACCCAACATAGATGGGGCCATTCGGAATCCAAATGCTTCTGTCAGGAAATTGTTAACAGTCGACAAGTCCGTGGCGTTCATGACTTTGGTCAACTTTCTAGTATCCTGCTGGATGCCGTACTGCATGGGATCCGGTGGATCGACTGGCGCTGGCGCATTCTTGAAAGGCTGTACGATAGCCTGATCCCAGCAAAGCCAGAAGATATCGCCATCGTAGTCGCCTCCCTGAAGTTTTCCGGCAAGGGGGTATTGCCCTTTCGTGGGAAAAACAATGACGTCGATCAAATGAGACAGTTCTGTGCGTCTTACGGTGCGTACCTTCTGGATGTCGGAGCGGCGACAGGCGGGTTGGCGTGAGACAAGAATATCCATATTCTCCAACGATCTCAGTCGACCGCCGGTCAACTCATCGGTAAAAGGTGTTGAAAACTCCATATGCACTTCACCCGGCTCCAAGATCCCGAAAGGGTCGGCTATGCCTAGTACAAAGGTCGACTTGTGCAACGGCACACGAAGCTTCGATTCCATCCACAGCTGACGTCGCTTGATGAAACGATAAAGACACTCGGCGAGATAGGGCTCTTGATCGGGTGTGAAGCCACTTTCAAGCAGATGCTTAATCTGTTCTGGAAGAGACTGGTACATGGCAGCCTGCCATCTAGGACTCTCGAGCCCTGCATTCGAAGGGCCTTCTTGGTGGACCCAGTGGTACATCCGTTCCGTGTTAGGCAACAGCTGGATCAACTCGTTCCTTTCCTCATCAAGCTGCTTTTCCATCAGTTTGGCAATGGCATTGCTCGGGACCCCTCGATCGACCAAGATTGGAACAAAAGATATGTGTAGCTCTGATGGAACAGGGCGCCGGCTATGATTCACGTATTCGAACGTCAAGCGAAGAGAATCGGACTTCAGTTTATCGGAACGGTCCTCTCGACGCGGCTTGAACTTCAATTGGCTTTCGGAGATGTGAATCCAGATCTTTCGGTCGTCATCGGTAGCGGATGCAGGCTCCGCGCTGATCATCCAAACGCCTTTCGCGCCCCCAATTCGAGCTTGAAAAGCACTTGGCATCGGTTCATCGGAATTCGTTATCTTTCTAACCTGCTGCCAGACCAGCAGCGCTGCCCCCACTGATATCAATGAGCAACCATCGTTCATCACGGTACCTTTGGGATAATCTTCTGGCCATGGGCCAATAGTGTTGTCGTTGTGGCTCGTAACTTCGGGCGTGCCGTCTGCAAGTTTGTCTTTAACATAGATGACTTCGTGCGGTTTGAAAACATGGGTGGGTATCGTCCGCGAGAGACCGAGATCTAAGCGCGCAAATGCTTTGGGGTAGGCTTGATCAATATTCTTCGCGAAAGGGAAGAACCAGTCGATCATGTCTCCGGTGATCGTGGGCTGCTCGATCCCAATACCCTCTATAGCAAACAGGACTATTCGGTATGCGGACAAGTCGTCCGTGATACGACCCTTTTTCTTCTTGATTGGCTCGACGTGGAAAGCTCTCCATGTCCGACCTAGGAACGAGTGGTCGCGATCGCACCAAAGTTGGAATTGGTGTTCGATGTTCTTCAAGTCGTCTTTGGTGTATCGTGCCGATTTTAAGTTGAACGACGGTACGTTCACATAAAGATATCGATCCGACCCAAACTTGCGCTGAAACCGGCAAGACCTGTCTGCTTGGATTGGAAGTACGTTCATCTTAAAAACAGGGCTGGATGAAACCTCTGCCCTAAGTATCAGCGTGTGCAAGTTTGCTAGTTGCTCGAGGTAGCTCTGAGACTTTCGGGGAGAAGCTAAGAGTACAAGGAAAGTTTAAGTATTACTTACTCGAACCAAGATCGTTGTAGTCTATCCTGGCTTTGAATGTGTATCCTTCAAAGTCTCGCTTCCAAGCTGACCAATACTTTTGCTGGTCTCTCAATGCAGTACAAGGAAGTTTTAGGTTCACGCAAACCTGCTCAAGAAACTTGGATGAGTCGGTAAGAGCACTGCCTGCTTCAATACCTTGAAGCAACATGGACAGCGGTATGCTGTGCTCACTTGCTAGCCTCGAGCAGATGAAAAGCACAAAGTATGGGAAGTCCTTCAGGTCTTCCGTAAGTGGTGTGTTGAAGAGGTTCTGGTCAGGAAGGTCCCGTATGTAATAGGGAAGCTTTGAAGGAGACTCATTGAAGGACGTCGATGGGGATTGCGACAGTACCTTTGCAGGCGAGTCTCCTGATATCTTGCGCCCAGGTTGCTGCGCTTTACCACCGCTCTGCCCATGGTGGAGATGGATATCTTTGCGAGGAGCTACAACCTTTCCCCTGCGCTCATTGTGGTCGCTAATTCCTTGAGGGGGCCGATAGAAAGGAGATGCTTCGCTAGAAGGTTTTGGCGGTCTTTTGACAGAGCCAACGGAGCTCTCACCGGAAGCTGAGTTATTGAGTAATCTCAAACTCTGTCGTGCTGGGGCTGGAGTATCATCAGACTCTTCGGTCTCGACCGTGAATGATTTCTCCCACATGAACTCTTCGTCTACGGATCCATACGTTGAGGAGCTTAGAGGCGGTAGGTCTTGTGAGCTGTGGTTGTGCTTGAGTTCCTCCAACCTCACTCGTTGTTCTCGCTGAAGTTGAGCTTCAGAGGGGTCTTCAATGGCTAACAAATCCTGGTCGTTGTATGAGCCTAGAGTTGTGGAGCTGGTCCGCGTCAACTTCGGATATTTGATATCAGAATCATACGCGTCAGAGGCGAAGGATGTGCCAGGAGTATCTACTAGCGTCTGTTGCGAGGAAGAAGTCGTATTAAATGATGCGTTTACGGTGGAAGCGAAAGAGTCTATCCCAGTAAACGATTCAGGAAGCCAAGGCTTCTTGAATACCTGTGGAGCGGAGTCTGGTGCGTTGCTGTAGTTGGCTGGCTGTTTCCCCTTGGACGTTTTTGTAAGCTTTGGGCAGTTACCATAGTCAGAAACAGAGCTGTCCGAAGGACGTTTCCTTGCCGAAGCTCCCATCTGATATCGGGGACTTGCCTGAATGCGTCGCTGTGCGGACTTCGAAGAAGCAATAGGCGACGGAGGGGGCTCATCTTCGTCCGTAGGAGACCCAGGATCAAGAGCGGTAGTATAGCGCGGCTCGCCATTGCTGTTGTGCGAGGTAGAACGACCTGAAGGTGTAGATGGGGACAGACCGGAGATCAAGTTCCTCCCGCCAACTGGCGTACCAGCCCTCGAGCCAGGACTCCGTCCTTTCGCCGCATCAATCTCTCGAACAACCTCACGCAGCAACGTCAAACGCTTTGTTCTCACCGCCTGCGTGCTGTCCGACAGCGAAGGCGGTTTCGCCCGCAGCACGAAGCGTCCAACAGCTTCGTTGAGATCGCCCTGCCAGTACAGTCGCTTCAAATGGGTGTACACTTTGTCCGGCAGATCATTGGTGCTCCTTTGCGGAGACCAGTTTTTGTCGCGCGCGAGTCCCAATTGCCATTGTTGGCTGAGCGAGTGGATGAGGGCACTAAGCTCTTCGCCGTTCTTGCGTGGAGTGCTGGGAGTTGGAGGGGCTAGGCCCCCGCGGTTGCCTAGAGACGGCGGCGGGCGGTTATTGGACATGGCGGCCCGCTTATAAAACGGCGGCTATCGGCAAAATTGGACGAAAGAGTTCGGTAGATATGAATGTAAACTCAGGAAATCAGCAGGTGTATAGAATAGAGGACGGGGCTGTGAGCTGAGATATGGTGCCTGAGGCTCCGCGGTTGCTGCGGTTGCTGCAGGCACGAAAAGTGGCCGTGCGTTACGCGCGCACACGCGGTCACGAGGTTTGGCGTTGATCACCTCTGGTTGCTGCGTGCAACGACCGTCGGACTCTCCGGAAAAAAGAGGGATTCTACAAGTGAATGTGAAGAACCTGATAATTCTAGCAGAGCGCTTTTGCGTGTCCGGTATCTCAGCGCGACATGTCTGTTCACGCATCGCTTCCTATACGAGAAGCTCGTATCTTCTGTACCTGCGCCTCCCAGTGATGCATGCCAACCAACACTATCCAGTCAAATTTATTGGAAGCTATCGCCCGTTTTCGTGGACATCAAGGCAGACTCATATTTCGGGCATCTCAACATAGCCACCCGAGGTAGCCGCTGGGATGAACTCCCCAGGGATACGAGCAGGCACCCAGGCATCCTCCTCCAGTTACGAGCGATCTCTGACCGTGCCACCACACCAATAACGAAAACCCCGTGCGCCACGCAATCACTGCCGCAGCCCATGGCGATCGCGTGGGGGCACGGCGCTTCCTGAAGGCACTCTGCCACTTCTCGTCGCCTGTCCATGTAACAAGGATCAGAGAATTAGACCGACTGTTCCTCCGCCCGTATTCAATAGACATCGAAGGAGTACAGCGATTCGGTCCGAGGAAGGTCGCTGCAGCGCATGGCCGGATACACTGCCATGGTAGTGTGGTGACGGAGTGATGGGTGTCAAGTCACCTACTGGGTTTATTTTCATAGCAAACATGTTCATCCAAACGCAAGGCATGCACGACGGCCTTCCTGTAGAGCCCATGAACAATAGTCAGGCTGTGCAAGGGTCAGCTTCGAGTTCTCCTCGTCATGTTGTTAACATGGTGAGAATATGGGGCAAGCATGGGGAACGCTAGGCTAAGGCAAAGACGGCACATCGAAGGCAATGTGGTTCATAATGGTAAGAAGGAAATCCCATCTTCACTGACAGTCACTCAACAGCACTTATGTGAGAAGGCTATATTCATGTAGATTCATGAGCGCTTTTGGCACGATGGCGGATATCCCGTGATGCAATAGGTAGTCGTAAAATCCAATTCCGAGGTCATGCTTCATCAACCAACTCCCCCGCTCTAAGCGAACTTAGACCTTCATCTCATCCAAACCGTGCTTCCAGACAGTGACGTAAGGAGTGACACCGTCCTCACGGTAGTTGAGGAGGATGACCATGCCATCGGGGTCCATGGACTCGCCGATGAGGAACTCGTAGTCCTTGAAGTTGGCGACAATCTTCTTGGCGAAGCCCTGCGCACCCTTCTCGAAAGCGGTGACGTCCTCGGCGCTAGCACCCTTCTCCTGGAGCTTGCCCTTGACAGCCTTCATGTAGCCTATAAATGGTCAATTGAGCGCAGTATAGTAGATGCATGATGTACACACCCTTGAGGTGAGTGAGGTACGACTTCTTGTCGAAAGAGGTCTCGTTCAGACGGAAAGAGTGGACAACGTCGATGACGGTCTGAGCCTGGTCTTCGGCATCCTCATCACCGCCTTCGGCAGAGGCGTTGGCACCGATATCTGCAGCGAGTCAGTATGGCTGCAGGCTCCGCGGGCGCAGGATACACACCGATGTTGTCGACACCAACGCTGATCTTGGAGCAGTCGGCCTCGTAGGCGATGCCGTCGACCTCCTTGAGGTTGTACGAGTCGGAGATGATCTCGTCGCCGGTGAGGGAGTCCTGCAGAGCCGTCAGTCATACAGCCACTCGCGAGTTGTCCAGATTAGGGGACCACGGGCGGCGGGCGGCGCCGAGGGGTAGGCGGGGTATCGGAGCGCGCAGCCAGCGGGGCGTTTGTTTGTGGACGCACCTTGAAGATGATCATTTTGCCGGGTGTGTCTTGACGTGTAAAGAGTGTCTGTCGAGGAGAGGGAGAGAGGACTGGAGAGAAGGCGTGGGCGTGGGGCGGGCAGAAGAGGGTAGGAATTTTGGCGGGGTCAAATTTGGCGGCGCGCGCTATGCCGGTTCGGGCGGCATTGGGTTCTCGAACGCTAAACCAACAAGGCTGAGACGCACGGGGCAAGGAGGAGGCGAACTTTGGACGGCCTCACCACGGGCAGCGTGCACATGGGAGGACGGCTGCACCACTCTCACACCATACTCGCTGCACTCTGCGCTCTGCACTCTGCCCACCTCGAGTCTCTCATTTGCACCTACTATTTGACACCGCGAGTCCGCCCTCTGCATTGCACTTCCCTTTGTAGTTTCTCCTGATCCGCGGCTTCCGAACACGAGCCCGCTGCTTGCCTTCTTTCTCAGCTCCTGCATCTGACGTCCACTGCTCATCATCTTTACTCTCCTACCACCGGAAGAGCTGCAATTCTCCTCGCAGCCGGCCCTTGCGCATCCGCGACGCATAATGGCGGCCGCCAACACGTCATTCGAGCTTCCGCCGCTCCCTGAATACACGCTCCGACCGCTACCACCGCTCCTCTCCTGGATTTCCGACGAAGCCCTCGCAGCCGCGCTCCCTGTCATCGTATACTGGGTCGTGTCCCTGACCTACCACCTAATCGACGTCTACGACCTGTTCAGCAAATACCGACTACACACTCCCGCCGAAGTGCTGAAGCGCAACCATGTCACACGATACGAAGTCTTCCGGGACGTTATAATACAGCAAGTCATCCAGACGTTTGCTGCTTTGGCCCTGTCATGGTGGGATGAAGTGGCGCAAATTGGAAAAGCTGACCACGATATCGCCTGGTATGCGCAGAAGCTGCGTCTCGCCCAACGAGCTGTTCCTGTGGTTCTGTCGGGCGTCGGCGTCAACTCAGCTGCATTGGCGACCAAGGTGGCTGCGTCACAGCCAGACCTCGCGGGTGTTCTTCAAGGTGGCCACTACGCAAGCGAGTCGGTTGCGCCGGCCTTTGCAGGCTGGGAGTTGGCCGTCGCGAGTGCTCTCTACTGGTATGCCATTCCTGCCCTGCAGTTCATGGTTGGCATCATCATCATCGACACGTGGGAGTACATGCTGCACCGCGCCATGCACATGAACAAGTGGCTCTATGGTACGTTACTCGTCTCGTCTGGTCTAATTGCTCCCTCTCATTCTCGCAGCTACCTTCCACTCTCGCCACCACCGACTGTACGTACCCTACGCCTACGGTGCCCTCTACAACCACCCCTTCGAGGGCTTCCTACTTGACACGCTCGGCGCCGGCCTTGCTTACCTCGTCACTGGCATGACCGTCCGGCAATCCTGGTTCTTCTTCTCAGGCTCGACGATTAAGACCGTCCTGGACCACAGCGGCTACGCATTCCCATACGATCCACTCCACTGGATCTTCCCCAACAACGCCGCTTACCACGACATCCACCACCAAAGCTGGGGCATCAAGACCAATTTCTCGCAGCCCTTCTTCATCTTCTGGGACAGAATCGGCGGCACCATGTATACGGGCAATGTGGAGGAGAAGTACGAACGCGCGCGCCGCACCGCCGATCTGAAATTCGCGCAGGAGGAAGAGAACAAGGCCAGAGCGGTTCCAGCCGGACCAGGCCCCGCGGTCGCTTCTGCGCTCGAGCTGGACGAGAACCCGCGACCCCAGCAGATCTCTGCGCCCCGCAGCACGCGGCGGAAGGCCTCCAGCATATCACAGTCGCCAGCCGATAACTTCAAGGGCCTACGGAACAAGGTCAATGAGCGTCTGCACGGGAAGAGGGCGAATGTTTTGGGTGTGGAGAGCTCACACTAAGCACACTTAATGTCTAATAATTCTTCTGTATACCTTTTTCTTTTTTCTTTTTTTCGTTAACCCGGTTTCTTCGATGTATTACTTGAGAGCGGATGCTCGGTTGAGTGGCTTGGGGGTGTTGGAGGCAGAAGAGAGTTTCTCGTTCGTTATGTACTCTAGGGTGGGATTGGGCGTCTGGGTGGAAACCTGTGCTGAATTCATGCCGCTCGTTTGTTTGATCAAGACGTTCATCTTCTCTATCGGTGACAGTGATGCTAATGATGTGTGATTTCGTACAAATTATCGTACATGCGCTATCATGCCAACGCCCTATGCATGTCCGTCGTAGACACTGAGATGTGCTCATGAAACCCAACTCCGTCGTAACAATTCATACCCCATGCCCGTAAAATAGTCGCATCCCATACGCCTTAACACCATTCCATCCGATGAATCCAGACGTAGCCACAGCCCACTCAATCGCTCCAACCCCCCGACACCTTCTTCCTCAGCTCCACCGCGGGCTTCCCCCGTCCCACATCCTCCCTCCGCCACCCCGCCATCGCCCACAACCCCGTCACAACGCCCTTCTCCTCCTCGTGTCCCCGCAGGCTAATCCGCTTCTCCTCGAGCTGGTGCCGCCGCAGCTCCTCATACACACCCACCACGCTCTCTTTAAAGCCGTCCGGCGGCTTGCCAACCCACTCGCCGCCAATCTTCCCGCAGCACCGCTCGAGGATGGCGTCGTGCGACGGCCCTGTGTTCGTCGGGCGCGCGTGCACGACGTGCTGGCTCAGCAGGACGGTGTAGAGGTGCAGGAAGGGGAAGTAGCGGGGATTCGAGAGGGCGGCAGCCTCTGAGAGCTGCGCCCAGGAGATTTCCGTGGAGGACGTGCCCAGGCAGGCGTTTGCGCGCCAGAAGAGCAGGCTCGTGCGTGGGACGGTGGTGATCCATTTTGGGAGGATGGAGGAAGTCTGGGCCATGAGGCGGGCGAGGCGCACGAGGGGGATGGCGAGGCCCGAGGCGGTATTGGGGCGGCCGAGGGAGTTCCAGATTGAGGCGACGAGGGAGTGGCAGTCGGCGAAGGGGCCGGCGGTGTTGCTCATGCTGCGGAGGGCGGGGAGGACGGCTTGGGCTAGGAGGTCGCGGGTGGTGAAGGTGGCGGTGGGGTCGTCGCCGAAGAGGGCGGCGACGCGGGGCCAGAGGGCAGACATGAAGTCGTGGATGCGGTCTGGGGAGGCGGCGCAGAGGGCGGTCCAGATGGAGGCGGTGGTGAAGGCGCCGCCGTCTGTGGGCGTGTAGATCTCGCGGCGGCAGATGGGACAGCTGTTTGTGGCGCCGCGGCCGTTGTGCAGCCAGTTCGCGATGCACGCATGGCCGAAGATGTGGTGGCAGGGGAGAGCGACGGGCGTATGAGAGGCGCTGAAGTGGTCGCTGCAGATGATGCAGCTGTCGCTTGGCTGGAGTTTGGTGCGGATGAAGTTATCCATGGTGGTGGGAGAGGCAGACATTGGCGTGGAGGTGGAGGTGCGCCTGTCCTTGGGGGATTGTGTCGAGGTGTGCCTGGCTACTCACGTCCCTGGGGGTTTATGAAGGCGAGGTGCCAGCTTCCGTGGAGATGAGGCTGCATCGTCAGCGGTGTTTGCGTCTGTGACGTTAGCGCGGCCGATTGAGTACAGCACATTCACAGTCTGTAGACTTTCAACGTCGAGCAAATATGCAGCCTACGCGCCGAGCTAGGCCTAGATTTGCGAGGCAAATGGGATCATGGCATAGGTGGGAGATTCATTCCCACCATATGCGCTTCTAGCCGAGCAGCGGTGGAGATGTGTGTCTAGACCGCGAAATGGCGGTGTTCTCTAACTCTTGCAGACGTTGTTTGCATGCTGTTGCAAAGAAGTCGGCATCGGCGCTACGGGCGGCAGCTTGAGCCTCTTGAACTTGGCGGTCAATCGCGTGTACTGTCACCTGATGGATCACTCGGCAGTGCTGCTGTTAATGCGTTGTCGTAGGTGCGAGATAGGAGGAAGCGTGTTTGCTACGTGGACTGTGGTTGTCCTATGAGCAGAGTGGATAGATATCGTTACATAATCGAGGCTAATGCCCACTTCGGAATAGCGGCAAGCTTCTGTACACCCGAGGTACGATCGACGGTTTTGGCTTTTACCGAGGATTGTGTCGGCCAAATGCACAGGTCTACGGGACCAAGTTGCTGAGGTCTAGGCAACGTAGGAGTATGTCATCCAATTTGCTGTTTCTCTCATTCCGCGATACTTGCTCTATGAAGTGTCTGCCAGCCTACCTATGGTAACTCCTACTTACAACGCTTCATTTTGTGTTACTTTTGGGCGGCAGTCCATATTTCTGTCTATCACTTTACGGAACACTTTGTGGTTCGTGTCAACAATCAAAAAATCATGGTAACTCCTTGGTCTGGTCAACTCGAGGTCGCTTAAACAGTCCCATCGCACACATTGCCATGGAATTTTAAAGGGCTTCTACGCGCCGTTCTGGATCCTAAGGTGACCCACAGCTGAAACGTCGGATGGTTTGACGCGACTCAGTTTACATTTCTTAGCTTGCTAAACTACCTGAAGCTCGACAACTGTCTGGTATTTAATCCTATGTTCATGGTTTGTCAGCGCTCATACAGGAAACCATATGTTTCCTGCAGTCCTGGCCAACCGAATTTTGGTTTTGCTCACACATGCTGTGCTTGCAGTGCCATTCTGGAAACCTCATCAACCGGCAAAAGTTAATCCTTCTTTGACGTAAAATGTACCTATTGGTATAGGCTTGAGGATTAGAGATCGCCGCGTGTACTTGAGCTGTTTGAAATCTTTGTGTTTTGGCACCCCATCGAGTTCCTTTACTGCGTTTTGCCGCGGCTTGCAAAAGCGCGCGAAGAGTCAACAGTCGATGGTACGTGTACTAACAGTAATACGTTGGTAGGATATGTATGCACTAGCCCACCATGGGTTTAGTCCAGGACAACGAAGGAGCATCTACAGTCAGCATCGCTCGTGCGATTTTATGTGCATCATCTCATGCTCAAAATGGTCATTGCCCGAGGAAAAAGGCTCGCTGTAAAAAGTTTTACGCCCTTTCAGCTACATCTTGGAAAAGCACGTCATAGATGCTGACCCGTCGCCGAGCGGGGTAATTCCGCTGAGCACCTTCCCTTCTGTTACCGCTCCGTACTTGTCCAATGTTACTAATTCCCTGCTCTTGAACCACTATATATCCTTAGATACCCACCACTTCGTTTTCATCATACGCACTCCTTAGCATTCCATCACAATGGCCACCAAGTCCCTCCGCGACCTCTCCGGCGTCCCGCCCAGCACCGCTTCCACGTCCGACTCCGCACTGATAATCATTGACGCCCAGAACGAATATGCGAGCGGTGCACTGACTGTAACAAACGCCGAAGCCAGTGGGAAGGTCATCGCGGACTTGCTTGAAAAGTACCGCAAGACAGGTGGGAAGGTGATTCACGTGCTGCACAAGACGCCTGAAGGTGCACCCATCTTTACGCCTGGCACGGAGTTGGCAGAGGAGTTCAAAGTTCTGAAGGCTAAGGTACGTTAGTTCACCGGGTGGAACAGAGACGAGTGGACTAATGAGAAAAGGACGGCGAAACGACGATCTGGAAGCAATTCCCAGGAGCGTTCAAGGATACGGACTTGCATGAGACACTGCAGGGATGGGGTGTCAAAAAGGTTGTTCTGACGGGGTATATGGCGCACGTCTGTGTGTCAACCACTGCGCGTGAGGCCTACCAGAGCGGATACGACGTCATACTCGTTGAAGACGGCATCGGTGACCGCGATATCCCGGGCGTGAAGGGCGATGAGGTGACGAGGGTTGCGCTCGCGGAGTTGGGTGATGCTTTTGGAACGGTGGTCAAAAGCTCCGATATAAAATAATCAAGTAAGAAGCTAGCCAATGAAGCAGAAATCATTGTTAACGTCAAATTGATTCAAAGTCGCGAGCAGTCCGCTAAACGCTTTTGCTGCTTCAACCGATCTTCAGTGCTGTGATGGTGTGCACATACTTCACCTTACCATCGATGACCCTGATCTCATGCGAATCCGGCATCGTCCCCAAGCTGTCAAACTGGCACAGAACATCGACGCTACCCTGCACCTCATCGATGACATATCTGTGTAAAATCAACCAAAAAGAACATGCGCAACCTTCACAGAGAGTACTTACCGCCTCATACCATTTGGCTTCGAGCTACCACCATGCGGCAAAGCCTTGCCACAAGGATTCGTATACTGGCTCCCTTCCACTCTCTCACATTCCGTGCCCCACGGAATACTATCTGCAGCCTTGGAGTCCGTCCACATGTCCAGATAGGCGTCGCCGACTTTCTTCAGAAGCTCTCGCGACGGCATCGACGCCGTGTTGTTGATCGGCGTCCAATCTTCCTTCTGAATATATCCAAGAGTCTTCGATGCATTGAAGAACAAATCGCCGGTAGTCGCTGCTACCGTGTCGATGAGAGTGATAGTGGAAGTGTCGTTGCCATCGTGGCGGATCTGAGTCCCGACAACGTAGGGCTTGCTACCCGAGGAACTAATCCACATTGTGTAGGAGGCGCATGCGACCGTGTCGGCGGTGGAGCGAACCAGGTCGAGCTTGAAGGGTGTTGCGAGGAGACCGGCTGAGAGGGCGCGCTCTTTGTTGTTTTGTTGGTATTTGAAGGTTGGGGAAAGCTTAAGAGCGGTGGTGTTTCCGGTCTTCTGGGCATCGATATAAGTTTGAGCGGAGGCGAGGATACTCTCACGAGTACAGGACGCCGACGCAGTGGTCATCAAGGCTGCAACGGCCACGAAAGCTCTGGCTATTGAGAGTGACGGCATGGCGTGTGTGGATGTCACTGCGATCAGAAGGATGTTCTGTCAAGACACCTAATTGCAGTTACTGCCATATTATAAGAACATCCTGCCAGTCTTATTTAATCAATGTCGACAGATTCCAGAATGACTTCACTGTACCTTTATTTGGCGGGGTCTGCTTTACCGGCAGAATCGTTGGCGTATCAGTGCCCGTACTTCTTCGCTTGTGATTGGAAGATAGCTTATGGTATGATCTGAGCAGAAATGTTCAATCAAATCAAACCAATCGTAAGTGTTAAATTTCGAATGTCGCCCATCAAACCAAAAACAACTGAGAATGCGACCCCACATTCTATACATGGAGCACTGTTTCACTGCATGAACCCGGCAACTGTAGAAGTCGATTACGATAAAACAATAGCTGAGCTTGAATATGATGGAAGAATTCGTATCGATCTATAAGTGCACTGCCCATAACTATGTCCGGACATCCAAGAAATGGCTCTTTCATCGTCCTCGACCAATACACAACCACCTACGATCCTATCCTCGGGCCGCGTCGTATCGAATGAACTCCACTGTCCAAAGGATATTTAGGTCACCCAGCCAAAAACAAATGAGGAGGTTATAGTACTTCGGAGCAGATCACATTCTGAGCTCGTTAGAGTGGTGAATGGGGGAGAGATACACCAAGGGCGTTGTTGCGAGACGCGCCCTTGATGGTGAGCACTTTCGTGGTTCTAGTTGACCTCATTGTTGTGTGTGCGATTGCGATTTCGTTTGCGTTGGTCGTTCCGTTTGGGGTGCTTCTCTGGGCGTGATCAGCGTTATGTAGGAGATCATTATACCTGTAACAAGTAGCGGGAGCGAACGAGACCAACGGAAATCTGCGAAAATTCAAGGGGTTCCACTTACTAAGATGGCTGCGCAGACCCCACAAGGCGCCAATGATAGCGATTGCTACCGTGGTAATGAGCTGGAGAAGGGCAAACGTGTTGGCACGTGACCAGGGGTCAGCTGAGACCTGATTAGAGGGCGCGGGCAACGGAAGACACGGCATGATTGGTAGAACTGACTGAATCGCTCCTGCCAGTCCCTATAGTAAAACACCTGGTATTTGTATCTTCTGACAGCTCGTATCTAATTTCTCTGCCTTAGGTCTCCGAGATCCCTTTTGGGACTTAGGCATCATCGTGGCGTCCCTGGAATGTCGTGTAACATGTCTAAGCCGTTTTGAGCCTCCGGAAAACACTCTCGCTTATGTATGCCTGCCTTGGTCTGACCAATAGCAGAACACTGGTCTTCAGCCTGCTGCTCTATAAGAATCAGGTCCTGGACCTCATCATCGTGGTAACAATCACCCTTTAACTTGTCCCTTGATTTTCTCTGTTGGTTCCTTTCTCGCTGTTCTTGCCTCCAGTCTTGCCTCGCTTTAACCTGGGAGACACCGGCCAGCAGAGGCTCGCCTTCTGCCGACAGATCGCAGAGTCGAACTCAACCTTGTTCACTGCAAACCTGTCGCCAACGGGAGAAAGTACACGCAATACAGCGATATGGACATGGGCATAGGAGAAGACTTGATGGATGACCCGGACGTCACGCAATTCTTCCGAAGTGTCTTCTCTGACGCGCCCGAGGATGCCATCACGGTGGATGCCACGAATCCAGTCCTACGAATCGGCGACACTGATGATTTGGGTTTCGATTCACTTGAAACCAGCCCAATGAACATGCATGGACCTCCTTCCACTTACTACGATATCGACACGGGCTGCCTTCCTCAACAACTCGAATACTCGGAAGGTTCCCAAGGTGCTGAGGAGCAGCTTACAACAGGACCTCCTTCCAGCACCACCGTCATGGAAGCATCATCCTCCTGCGAATTTCTCAACTTACTTCCTCTCGATAGCACGGCGGGGACATCCGAACCTGAGGATTTCTCGAGGAACCTCACCACTCCTTCGCAGCCCGGATTTCCCTTTCCGCCACTTCCTATAGATGGGCTTACCAGTTTTGAACCATGTTACATCGGCCTAGAAGATCTAAATTCCGGAACCATAGCTGGACAAGACTCGCAGCCAGCGTCTTGGAGTTTGGCGAATCCCAACCAACTGCAATATGGTACAGGTCAACAGCAAACCATCTATCATCACGGTAAGTTATCGACGAGTTTAATCAATCGCTTGGTATCTAACTGCTTGCTATCATAAGCAACGAGCCCACTACTTCTCCATGACCTTCCGCCTAATCCGCAATTTCAGATTGCCGACAACACCCAACCAAGCAGTCTCACATCTCATGGTCAGCGCTGGCCTCATGACCCCTTGCATTTCAATTCGGTGGCGGAATATCCTCAGAATGTTCTTCCTATGACGCAACAACCTGTAGGGCTCGACTCTCAACAGATGTTTCCCGACCCATTCAGCTCCATTCACCTCGATCGCATGCCATATAACCCTCTTGAAATCATTACAGGAGGAACCTTCCCAGCCACCTACGTCTCCACGGATAACGAAAGAGACTCTGGGTCTGCTGGTGTTGTGGTACCAGCCAGCAACCAGCTTAGCGGGCTACAAACATTCTCAGCACCCTTCCATGCAAACTCTCAACTGCTCATACAGCGTCCCGCAGATTCTACAACGATATTTTATGGACCAGAACGGCCCAGTGAAGCGTCCAGCACCAATCGCTCGAAGCATCCATACAGATCAGCAAAATCAGCACAGAAAACGTCACGAAAGACCTCCAAGAAGGGCGCGAGCTCACGTGCACTCGACAAGCATAAGGCGGTCCACTCAAGTCAGATGCAGAAAAAGACCGGTGTTTCCACTGATATGTTTCCAATACTCACATTCGGAGCCTGCGTCCCATTTGCTGCCCCAAAACGTGCCAGGGGAAAGAAAAAGCAACGAAACTGTTGGTTTTGCTATTTGAAACATAAGGAGGTATGTTAGCGCCTAACTACTATGACATTAAACTGTCGTCCCGCTTACATGTACAATAGTGCTCTGGAGATCGAGATGGAGATCCACCAGGCTGTCGCAGCTGCAAGGAGTTCTGGCATAAACATGCCCTTGCCTCTACTTCTTGGAGATGGGCTTGTGATAGCAGAGCAAGTCTTTATGAACTATTTCAAGGGGCTTTGAATCTGGGTATGTGGAGTGCTGTGTGAACTTACTTGCTCTCTTGCGCTGACAGCTCAAGACATTTCAAACACGCTGAACTGGTTCGATCTCAGGTCTCCTCAAGCCCTGGAGATTTCCAACACTGTTATTTATGTTTTAGAGTTTCTCGAACTATGGCCTACACTCCACTTGTTTCAAGATAGTTATATGGCTTGGCTCGGTTATGGGCGAAACTTCCCTAGCTTGCCCACGTGTTTCAACTTGGCAGGACCACGTCCCATCCACATTTACTACCTTTGTATGTCTAGTTCGGAGCATTGTGCATTGTTGTACGAATTCCAGGAACAGTGCGAATGATATCTTCGTGTTAACGAAAGTGCTGAATAGCGCTGAATGGCGTCGCATCCACCCTCCAGCCTCGCTCGTGCATCCTCCTACGCCGGTCCACCGCAGTTTCGAAACGAAAACAGCCCCAAACTCCGAGCCAGTCACCCTCCCGGTCACCATCTTGATGGCCTGAGGCTCGGGTCTACGCGATACTCCCTACATCCTAGCGCGCCCCTAACCACGCGTACAGCGGGGCTTGCACTGGGGCTGTGCCGTCCCCTAACGAATCAGCGCGCGCCGCACGACATCATTCACGGCCCTGGGGCTTTGGGTTTCTTCTGCAACCTCAGGCTCCTCTCTCTTCTTCCTCTCGGCGCTCGCTTCCTAATCAGTCCACCTGCTGCTTGTCGTTGCATTGCATTGGCGTGGCGTTGCTCGTTCCCTGCTCGTACCCGCGTAATGTTTTGACGTTGATCGCGACTCGACAATGAAGGTTGGGATCGCGACTCTTGGATCTCTCGCTGCGACGTTAGGGCTTGGCTTGGTTGGTCGTGGTGTGCACGCCCAATATGTCGCTACGGACCGCATCCGCGTGTTCCTCTTTGGACACACATCGTACTTCTCCGAGGTCGCGGTCGACTTGCACAACGATACGTGCCTCAGCCTGGACAACAACTTGATAGATGGGAAAGTACAATCGGTACTTGTGGGCGGACACGACATCTGGGATGTGTATCGGCGGGATGACGAGTGGTACTGCATACTTTACGAGTGAGTTGTCTCTGTATGGGTTGCGCGGGGGAAAATGAGCTGATAAGGACAACAGCAATTTCGAGTGCATTGGACCAGAGGCGTCGATGATCACGGTTGCAGGTGGGACGAACAATCTAGGGACTGCGGGATGGGGAAACCGCGTACATGGGCTTCGCTGTATCAATGACGACCCGGCATGAAGCATGCGAAGCAAACGAAACGCGACATCACCGACAACACCATACGGATGACACGATATCGACCGACTTGCGCAATGGAGTGATCTACCCGAAAGCACGCAATGCGCGCAAACCCCCCATTCGCCGATCACTCTTTTAAGTCAATAGAGCCGCCTGCCCGTCGCCCTCTTCTGCTATAGAGCTGCCACATGAGGCTTTCCTGCGCATTTGGTAGGCCGGATATGCTACCGACGGCGACGCTTGGGATATCAAGACCAGGGAACTTCCAGAAAGTGTTCGCGGGAGAATGGACGCAGTAAAGATCATGCACAGAAGAACAAGTGCCACGACGGCTAAGCGGTACGGCATGGAACTGTACGAAATCCGAGACCAGAGGGCCGATCGCCAAGGATGTAGGAGACGAGGCAACAGAACAAAGCTGCCGGTAGAAGACGAGATTCAAAGAGAGCAGTGGGGCAGGGCGGTGCCGCCGGATATAGAGGGGGACTGAAGAGGTGTATCCTCCTAAGATTGATATGAATAGCAACACTGTATTCTGCGCTTATTTGTGTACAAGACGTGTATCCGAAGGCATGACTTGAGCTATAACTGCGAGAAGATGCTGCCAGCCCCGAGAAGAAAACAATCACGTGATTAGTCAAAGCCGCTTAGCCGTCTTGGAGCTTGGCCATCGGAACACGTCTGGAAGCTTCCGACGGACTTTCACAGCGGCGGCGTCAGCTTCGCTGCCTGAGCTTCGCGGCCTTCTGGTGCCTTCTTGCATTGCTACTGAGCATTTCTCAGCGACATTCATTACCGCCGACATCCTCTGTATATCAACACCCACGTTGCCCAACATGGCCTCCACCCCACCCAACACCACCCCGCCGAACGCTGCGAGCTTCACCGAGATGAAGCGCGACGTAGAAGACATCGGGGCGCACTGCCAAATGCCCTACTGCCACGTCCTCGACTTCCTCCCCTTCCGCTGCGAAAGCTGCCGAGGGACATACTGCCTGGACCACCGCTCCGAGCTCGCACACAAATGCCCCAAGGAAGGCGAATGGGCGCGACGAAAGGCCGGCCGCGACGGCAGCGTGTCGCTGAGCTCGCTCGCTGGCAAACCCTCGCTCTACTCGCATGACCAGCAGTGCTACGAGACTTCGTGCAAGACGCTCATCAACACCAGCCGCATGCCCGCAAACCAGTGCGCCACCTGCAACCGCTCGTACTGCCTCCCGCACCGCTTCCCCGAAGACCACAACTGCAAGAACGTCCAGCCCGCCGGTGCGCGCCTCGGGGTCCTCCAACAACAACGCGACCGGGGCTTATCCGCGCTCGCAAAGCTCAAAGTCTGGGCGGAAGAAAAGCGCGCAAAAGACGCGGCGAAGACATCGACCAAGAAAACGGGCTTCCTCGGGCTCGGATCCAAGAGCTCCTCCGGCGCGCGCGAAGCCCTCGCCGCGGCAAACGAACTCAAGCGCAGCGCCAAGGGCGACGCGTCGGTGCCGCAGGACAAGCGCGTGTATCTCTACGTCGAGGCGTCAGCCGATACCACGAAGGCGAAGTTCCCGACGGGGAAGTTCTACTACAACAAAGAATGGACTGTGGGCCGGGTGCTAGACTTAGCGGCCAAGGCGCTGCAGGTGCAAAATGTGAATAACCGTGGTGGCGGCGAGGAGGAGAAACTACGCGTATTCCATGTAGAAGGCGGCAGGTTATTGAAGTTCAGCGAGAAAATCGGGGAGCCGTGTCAGACGGGGAATATGATTGTGCTCCTGCGCGGCGTGGGGTCGGGGGAGCCGGATCTGATTGATCTATAGCATCTAGGTTGGGAGAGGAGGGGGAAACATTGCATTGCAGGGCGTCCCGTGGGTTTGGGCATTTTTGAGGCGAGGAGACGCATACCGAGATACCCACTTCACGATTTATGAAGAAATGAGATAGATAAGAATCTAAACGATGGAAGCTGTACTGCGTATCTTTTTTGCGGTTTGTGAGGCAGCTCTGTTGGCTTGACTTCTTTGGGCGTACCTGCTATGGCTCTAGGTCGACTTGTCAGAAAGACAACGTGGATGTGGAAAGGGGATTAGGAGCAGGGCAGAGGAGCGGATAGAATCTGTATGGGTGATGATAGCTATCTTCCTCTTTACGTCGTGTCTTCCGCCCCTTCCCTCCGAGCATAGATTCCGCTGCTTTGCTCCGCTCTTTCCCCCAGAGCGTTTCTTTCGAGCATTTCTTCCACTCTTGCTCTCTACTGATTCCTTCCGCTCTTTCCTTTCGAGCGTTTCTTCCGCTCTTTCTTCCCGAGCATTTCCGAGCATAGATACCGAGCATTTCTTTCGAGCATAGATTCCGAGCTTAGGTTCCGCTAATTTAGTCCGCTCTTTCCATCCGAGTGTTTCTGCCGAGCATTTTCGAGCATTCCCTTCGAGCATGTTCTCCGAGCAATGCCTCCGAGGGGTTCTTCCGATGGTTTCTTTCGAAGGTTTCTTTCGAGCACTTCCTCCGAACATGTCTTCCGAGCATTATCTAAATCTAGGTTCGGAAGGATGCCCGAAAGGAAGTATCACGTTACAACCTCGAATCGACCACTCAAGCATCATATCCATTGCTCAGAATAAACGCAAACTGAATCGTAAAGAGAATATCATTACTTTCTGAAGTCTATAATCTACGATGCTTCCACCACCTACGGCGCGGTCGTCTGCCACGGGTCCAAGACCAACTTCCTCCCGCTAACACCACCCTGGTTCATCAAGTCCAGCACCTCCTGCGCCTTCTCCAACCCACCCTCGACGACGTGTTGCCTCGTCGGCACAATCAACCCGCTCTCCAGACCCTGGGGGAGGTACTCCTCGTACAACCACCGGGCGAGGGGCTTGTGCTGGGGCTCGTCAAAGGCAAAGCTGTAGGGCGCGAATATCCTCTTGACGTTGTCGGGGATGTCACGGGTGCCGGGGATCGGGGGAATCATGGTGTTGTAGCTTCCGCCGCCGAGGGACTCAAAGTACTCGACGAGGATGGCGGTCGGGGCGGGGAGGCCGATGGTGTCGAGGACGGCGTCGTAGGGGCCGTACTTGGTGAGGTCTGCGACGATGGCGGCGGGGGACTGCTCGTGGTCGATGATGGTGGCGGCGCCGAGGGAGGCGACAAAGTCCTTGTTGCGCGCCGAGGACGTCGTGATGACCTCGTAGCCGGCGGACGCGGCGTACTTGACGGCAAGGCCGCCGCAGGAAGAGGAGCCGCCGTAGATGAGAACCTTCTTGTTCTTGGGGGTGGCAGTGCCGGTGAGAGGGGGGCGCTCGAGGCCGAGGTGGATGGAGAGCGCGGAGGTGATGGCGGCGAGGTTGATGATGGTGGCGGAGGAGCTGTTGAAGGGGACCGAGGGGGAGATCTTGGAGGTGGAGTTCACGGGCGCGAGGGCGAACTTCTGGTAGCCGCCGAAGCGGGGGTCGGCGAGAGTCTTGCCGGCGCGGATGGTGGCAACGTGGTCGCCCTTCTGGAAGCCAGTGACGCCATCGCCGACTGATTCGACGGTGCCGGAGTAGGAGGTACCGAGGATGTTGGGGTAGGGGATGGGGTGAGTGCCAAATCTTTCACAATGTTAGTGGCACGCTCTACGACTTTGGTCTTGGATGGGCTCACTTCTGGATCTTGGCCTCAATGGGAGTGAAAGCAACGCTCTTGATCTTGACAAGCAGCTCGTTGGGTCCAGGAGTGTATGTCTCGGCAGGGCCAACAGCCACCTGCTTGGTGGCGGCGGGGATCCAAGAAGCTTGGTTAGCCATGATTGCGGTGTGTATGTTTCTGAAGGGTGTTCTTGGGGTTGTAGTTCGTAAGTGACTGAAGACTGAAGCAAGACGCTGGGCGCTGTTTATATTCATGAGTCTGGCTGCCTGTACGAGACCGTGTCGCAGCTACGCCCTCCACATGCAGAACAAGTACCGCATGAAAGGGACGGACCCGCATGCGGCGAGCACGCAAGTCGGTATACTGTAAGCATGGTGTGGCTAGTCACGTACTAGAGCGCGAGGACCGAAGCCGTGTGATTGAATGATGCTTTGTTGTTGCCCGTAACCCTTGAAACCATCGACGATGTGGTTGGGCGACGGCTTAAGCGAGAAAGAGGCTTAGCGTTCATTGTTAAGCACTTCGGCATCGGCCTTCTTGCTTTCACACCACCCTCCACGCCAAGCCAAGCCACGCGCTAGCTGCGGGGACCGACTGAGAAGCCCCACGTCACGTTTCCATCTCTCTCCTGCTTTTCTGACCAACACCACCCCCTGCCACCCCTCGGAGACCGCTTAACCGCCGGCGCCGCCTGAGATGGTGATATTCTGACCTGTGTTGACCTGTCAGCCGTGCATCTGGCGACCGTAATCCCGGCGCTACTTACCGTTGATCCAGTAGCCGTCAGGGCCAACGAGGAAAGCCACTACGCGGGCAATATCTTGCGGCAGACCTATGCGGCCGAGCGGCGTCCACTTGGAGACCACTGCTTCGACCTGCTCCCAGGACCATGTCTCGTCGGCATTGGGGAGGTACTTCCACCCCACGTCGTTTGCCATGTCGGTCTTCACACCTCCAGGAGCGATGGTGTTCACCGTGATGCGCCTGGGGCCGAAGTCCTTTGCGAAGTTTTTGGCGAAGGCCTCGACGGCGTTCTTGCTGCCCGCGTACAGGGCATGTTCCTTGATCGAGTTGTGCGCCGAGATCGACGACATCAGGACCAATCGACCGCCGTCCTCGAGGTGCTTGTACGCCTGCTGAGCAACAAAGAACTGACCGCGAGTGTTGACGGCGAACACTTTGTCGAACTCCTCGGGCGTCACCTCGTCCAGTTTTCCAAAGTGCTCGATGCCGGAGTTGGAGACCACAATGTCGATCTTGCCGAAGTGTGCCTTTGTCTTCTCAAACAGCGTCTTGATATCCTCGACGTTAGCGATGTCACCCTGTATGGCAATGGACTTGCTGCCGGCAGCTTCGATCTCCTTGGCCAGCGTCTCAGCGGCCTCAGCGCTGCCTCGATAGTTGACCACGACAGATGCTCCTCTTGCACCTAGTTCACGAGCTACACCGGCACCGATGCCGCGTCCAGATCCGGTAACGAGTGCCACTTTTCCTTCCAGCGTCTTTGGCGGTGCCTCTGTGGTCCCCATGTTCATAAGTGTCGGCGGTGAATGTGCTGCTTGTTTGGGATCACGGACAACTCACTTCCGCTTGCTGACTTTAAGTATTGTCTGGGACCTATTTCCTACAGCGTCGGGTTTCTCGGGTCTGCCGAATAGTCTAGGTCGGGCGTGTCCCCGCTCGACGAAGTTAGAGATGACCGGCTGACCTGTTTACTCTAACAAAAGTACCCGCGTTGCATATGTTTACTCCAATGAAAGTACCCGCGTTGCGTACACATCGGGTCTCAGACAAATGCCGCGTAATAGCCCTGCATCAAGACTCAAGTAATCCATCGTCGTTGATCCTCTTTCTTTTCTATTGTATTTTTGACCGACCTCGCTTGACGATTTCAACATGACCGCTACCAGGGCCAGCAAGCCGACTTTCGAGGGTAAAACCTGCGTACAAACAGTGGCGTGTTCGACGCAGCAATCTGACTGAGTTATAGAATGGCAGGATTGCAGTGAACTTGCCTTCGAGTGGGCAAGAAGCTACGATGAAAAGGTAAAATCGTCGCGAGTTGAACGAAAAGGATGGACCGATGACTTTATGTAGGACTGGGAGCGGCTGGGAAACATGCTGGCACCCAAAGTTACCGTAAGTTCCGTATTGTCGTCTAGGAATTGCTGAGCATTCGAACCTCTGCAAGGTCAACTACGGCGGCGTCAACAACGCACAGGCAGACGCCATGCCAGCTGCAGATTTCGTCAAGATGATGCAGAACCCTCTGTTCCTGGGCGACAAAAACATCGAGTCACAGCATCTACTTGGTCTGTCCAAGTGGGAGAAGCTCTCCGACACGGAGATCAAGAGCCAGCACCAGTCTCGCGCCGCTCATCAGCGATGGGAGGAAGGCCGTGGAGACATCGCCGCCAAAGGCCATGGTCACGGTCTCGTCACCACTTTCTACAGGAAAGTTGACGGTGTGTGGAAGTGGGCTGGCATCCAGACCAAAGTTGACTTCAACGAGCATGAGTTTGAGAGGGTGTTCGTCGGATCAGCGGGGAAGTTTGATAAGGACGGAAACACCATTGAGACCGGGCCGTGAGACCAGAGAGGAAATCTAGTGTAATTCGATCGAAGAAAGACCAGTGTAAATTCCATCATCATGCCTCTCGAGCCACTCAACAGACATTGTGGTTTTGTGATCTAACCATAGTTTGCATGCTCTGAATGCCGAATCTGATAGAACCCACCACTTCAATCTCCGGGTACGTGGGTCTCTCAAGGCTGCCAAAGCCTATTCTTGGAAAATGTAGCCCGGCTTTCCCTTCGAAGTCGGCATATGGTACTCGGTGCGCCACGTGTGGAAGCCCGCCAAGATGACGGCCCGCTCGGGAAACTGCTATTTGTAGCCTGACATTCACAAGTGTCAGTTGGCTGCCTTGGGTTTGATGTCTCAGTTAGACAATGATAGACCCAACGCTACGGTTGTCGGTTAGAACGTGTGGAGGGGTGCACTTTACAGCACGTGGGAGGCATCTGTCGGTACGACGCTATGCAGGAACCGCGCAGGAACCAACCCAGCTAGCTGACCCAAACATCAACCACTGACAACTTTTATGACCAGCGCAGCCTCAATCGCCTGAGCTAACGGCGCAAAGGCAAGAAAGCGCACGGCGAATCTGACGGGTCCAGCTCGGAGTTAGATTCTGGCCAATCATGGTGGGGGCGGGAAGGATCCTACCAATCCTTGGTCGGGTTGGTATTCGGTGCGCCACGACTAGGCACTGGAAACTGGCCCTATACGACTACGCAAGCGCTGAATATGGTCTGAGACTGACTAGTAGGGCTGGAGAATGGGAGTATAATTGTGTCGACCATCTCGTGTTGTGTCTGTTTCGTCACTCACTGCCTCTCGTGTCTTCAGCAGCACAGAGTGGGATCACCACAGTCGTCGTTCAACATGTACGCAAAGTCGCTTCTCACTCTCCTTCCCTTCTTCACGACTTCGGTCGTTGCGGCGCCCAAACACCAGCGGGACGCTGCTTCGGATCTCCTTGCCTGCGCCAAGAAGGTACTGCCTGCTTCTAACATCGTTTCTCCTTCGGATGCGTCCTACACTACTGCCCGCAGTGGTGTTATCCTGCTGAATGAGGACCAATTCCCTGCATTGGTTACGTACCCCACCCAGCAAAGCCAGGTTGGCCCTCTCGTCAAGTGCGCTGTCAAGAACGGCTTCAAGGTCTCTCCGCGCACTGGAGCGCACCACTTCGAGAACTGGTCTGCTCTGAACGGCTCCCTCGTCATCGACATTGAGAACATCTCCTATGTGCTCCCTTCCAAGGACCTGAAGACTGCCACCGTCGGCGGTGGTGCTCGTCTCGGTGCCCTCTACTCTGTCCTCGAAGGCTATGGCGTCACTTTCACTGCTGGTATCTGCGCTTCCGTCGGCATCGGTGGATACCTTGGAGTCGGTGGCTACAACATGCAGATGCGCACGCATGGTTTCGCCGTCGACCACATCAAGTCCGCCAAAGTCGTCACTGCTGCTGGCGACCTCGTTACCATCTCACCCACCTCCAACACGGAGCTCTGGTGGGCTGCCCGCGGCGGTGGCACCTTCGGTATCGTCGTCGAGGCCGTCCTCGAGACGGCCGTTCTCCCCCGCTCCGCCATGTTCGTCGCCAACTTCAACAACGCCTCCACCCGCTTCGAGGTCCTGAAGAAGTACAACGCCTGGGCCCCCAAGCAGGACCCCAACTTCGAGTCGCAATTCAACTTCTACTCGGACCGCACGCAGATCCTAGGTTGGTACCTGGGCAAGAGCAAGGCGCAGCTCGAAGCCATCCTCGCCACCTCTGGCCTCTCCTCCGTCCCCAACGCCCAGATCAAGGTCTCAGGCAACTGCAGCACCGCCAACAGCCGCAACTTCTGGACCTACACCCAGGACGAGTGCACCGATGACGCGACCGCCAACGCCGCCTTCTACGGCCAGTACAACGTCGCGCCCGACGCCCTCACGCCACTCCCCGGCCAGGTCGCCGTCTCCGCCATCAGCACCAAGCAGGCGCGTCCCGACCTCCCGCGCGCCGCCCTGTGGCAGCGCGGCAACATCTACACCAAGACGTTCCTCGAGACCAAAGACCACCTCCTCGGCGACGCCGACCTCCAGTGGCTCGTCGACAACACGGCGAACCTGCCCACCGGGATGGGTTTCTGGGTCGAAGTTACCACCTTCAACGTCTCCACCCCTGCCTCCAACTCGGCATTCCCATGGTCCGACAAAGGAAAGACGCTGTGGCGCATGCAGGTCGAGAACGTGGCTCCGTACCAGGCACGCAGCAAGGCGCTGGCTGAGCTGTTCGAGAGCAAGTTCCGTCCCCGCGTTGGGTACGTCCTCCCCCCTCCCTTCTCACACAGGGAAGAAGTTTACTAACAGCTGATACAGTCCCTACACCTACTCCGGCTACATCGACCAGGACATCACGGGCGACATCGTTACCGCCAACTACGGCCCCAACGTGTGCCGTCTTGTCAAGGCACGACAGACGTTCGATCCTAACTTTGTCTTCTACAACCCCGGTGCTGTGCCGCCGAAGGCGAAGGCCGCGTGGAAGTGCTAGTGAGATGGCCCTTAACTCTCGGGGACCTTCTCTCTTTTAGACCGTTTGTTTTTATGTGTACATATTGTCTGTAGTCTGCGTATAGAAAGTGGAGAATATATCTATCCGTGTAAAACATGCATCGTCGGGTGTGACTCGGTGCCAAATAGTCTGCGTGTTGTGATGCTTATGAAATGCTTTTCGTGAGGACTGTGTGGTTTTTGGAAGGCGCTCCTGAGATGATGACAAGTCGCGGTCTATTTGGACGGTCCTGCATTCTAAGACGGGCGCCTTCAATCAGTTAGTGTCATGCTTGAATTTGGGGAGTCGCTACCCGTGTATTCGTATATATTCCATAATTGACCTCGTAATAATCTAGTCACCGCCCTATTAACTCCTCACGATCACGGGAGGCTTTCGGTAGATAGTGGCACATCTTCTTACTCCGCCAGGTTTTGGTTGACGTTATTCAGCGATTACTACATCTTATAAAAGTCGATCTGCGTCTCCATGCTACGATATTGCGACACCGGAACTCATACTCATACCGCATGTAATGCATGAGCGACCACCCCCATCGCGGAGTAGGTTGGGAGCGTATCATGGCTAACATGACTCACTATCTGATAACCGAACTGGCAATGGCCATACTAGGAACGATATTCCATAAATACCTAACGATTAGCTTCAGGTGGCTCTCCCTTTGCCTTCGGTTGGTGCAAAAACTTCCCGGTATGCATTTTCTTTAGGGATGTGTGGCAGGACAGGACAACATACGATAGGTCACAACCAAAACGACCACGGTCTGAGGTTTTTTCGGTCCGGGATTACTACACTTGACGATATCTCAGAGAATGGTATGATGAGACTCCAAAACTGATGCCGGAGTATGCGTCTGTGCAGAAATGTGGTCATATTAACCCGCAACCATGGCGAAAGGACATCTCCATCTCAAATTGCGTCAAGACCCACTTCACAAAAGGAAAAATGCAAAGAAACCGATATGGTAAATATTTAAGGTTGTTCAGGCATGATCAACGACAATCCGATCTCATCAATCGCACTCATCATGTAGTCCATCGTCTCTTTCTGCGTGTGTCCATTGGTAACGACCCGCAGAAACTTTCCAACCGGACCAGGAGCATAATCCACCATCAGTCCTCTGCTCGGAAGACGCTCACTGATGAAGGCCGAGATCTCCGTGTTGCGTTTTGCGGCCTGTGCAAGCTCGTGCTCCCCAGTCGCGCTAGATGGCATGTAATAAAAGCACACTTGCACGCTCTGAGGCACAGCTGCTATCTCCATCCGCGGGTGGGCCTTGACCATATCAGCGAGATAGGATGTCATGTCGAAAGCGTTATCGACATATCGCTCGTAGCCAATTCGACCGTAGTATACCCAGCCAAGCGCGAGTTTAAGGGCATCGCCTCTGCGGCCGCATTGGGGAGTGAACTCGGCCAGATCGTATGTTATATCGGCATCTTCGGGTCCAGGCGCGAGGGTGTCTTCTTCGTGGAAGAGGTAGCCAGCATCGATGGAGTTGGCGGACCGGAAGCGTCTCAGGTCGCGCCCGAGCAAGAAGCTGCATGTTGCTGGAACGCTGAGCATCTTGTGGGGATTGATCGTGATGGAGTCGGCCCGCTCGCTCCCCTTTAGTCTCCATGACTGACGCCTGGAGAATATAGCCGAACCCCCCAGTGAGCCGTCTACATGAAGCCAGAGCCCAAACTCCTGGCAGACGTCGGCGATCTCCTCGATGGGATCGTACGCCCCGCGGACCGTTGTACCTGCCGTGGCGTTGACGTAAAAGGGGCGTTTGCCTTGGTTGATAGCTTTCTGGACGCTTTGTCGGAGTGCTGGAACAGACATGCGCCCTTCAGAGTCTGTGGGCACCTTCCATACGCCTTCGGAACCAATTCCACACATCTGGGCTGCTTTGTCCAAACTGTAGTGGCTGTCGATTGATGTGAACAGGACCAGCTTCCCATGTTGTTGCTCCGAGACTCCACGCTCTTTAATGGATGGTGAAACTCGATGTCGGGCGATGAGTACCGAGTTGAAATTCGAGGCTGACCCTCCTGGCTGTGTAACGCCACCAGAATATGTTTCCCGGAGGCCAAACAAACCAGCCAGTGTACGGCCTGTTTGCTTTTCGATAACAGACAGTGCGGGAGAGACTGTGTATACGTGTAACTAGAGACAATCATTAACGTGATCTTTGCACGTGTTCCACCTGATGCTAACATTTGTGTTGAGCGTAGCGAGGATCAATTCAGAAATCACCCCTACGGGGTTGGTTCCCGAATAAAGCTTGTGCATGAAACCATGATCCCATGTATTGACAGAGAAATGCAGAATGCGGTCCACAAGTTGGATGAGCCCATCTTTGCCCTGCGGGTTCTCGGCAAGGTTCAGCCCAACACGCTGGGAAACGATGTCGGGCGGCAATAGCGCAGGGGTCTGGGTTGTGAGCGCCAGGCCATTGCCCCGACCTATTCGCCTCGCAGCATTGGAAGCATCTGCTTGGGCAACATGATGGAGCAAACTGCTTTTCACTAGTTCAAGAAGCTGGATGATTGTGAGAATTCTTCCCCTGGATTTTCACGTTGTGGAGACCTACGCTGGAAAGCTCAACAGAGATGTCAGAGCTAGAGGTCGGGCATGCATCCGACGCAGACCTCCCTTCCGAGTCCATTGGGAATGACTCTGGAATAGCAATATGAGTTTTTTTTACGATATGAAAGTCTGGAATCTGGGCTACCTGAAAACATATACATTGATCACAGGAAGAAGTGACGGGATGCGCCATACTCAACACTGCGCTATCAAAATATCGCAAATTGAATACCGAAGAAAATGACGCATTATTCGAAGAACCAGGGGTTCGATGCCGAGAAGTGAAAATGCCCCAAGAAACCGTCGGTGATAGCCGTCGCTGTGCTGACTTACTGACTTGAACTGGAGAAGTGAAGATGGTCAGGATGCTTAGCGTTGCCGCCGATTTTGGATCCAATAGGGGGGTATGAGCGAAGTCTTGTAGGAATTGCCCATGAGCTGTCATCCTTTCACCAGGCTGACTGCTTGCAAGTTGTCGCACGATCGCGCCCGGCCTGGAGTCCTAGTGGACAGGGTTACGAACAAAGAGATATTTCCACAGCATATCCACCTATCACACGAACGTTGTCTTTGCAAGACCTCCCGCCTTAAGCGTCCGAGCCGAACGGCCCGACTGTGTGACCTACCAACATCCTGTTTCAGACTAGCTTGCCTAAGCTCGGAATGTGCACCGCTTCCCCTCCTATCAAGGTCGATCGCAGCCGAGCCTCTTGATTTGCACAAGCATCTCTCGGTACAATAGTCTCCTTCTTAATTGAATGTGCGAACTACTGCCTGAGGAGACAAAGAACTATCAGCTCCGACGTGTCCGTGCACTTGTTGTTCCCCGGCGGCAACGCTAGCCATTTTCGACCCTGGCGTATTCTACTCCCGAAGCACACCATCCCACCAGACCTGTGTGGCGGCGGTCAAACATAGGGCACTTTTTGAAATGTGCAGACCTCCAGCTTCTTCTGCTTCAAGATAAACCTCGAAACCTCACAAGATCTTCGTTTGACAATGAGTAATTCAATAATCGCTTCAAGTCCCGCCTTCGTCAACATTGGCACCCACTCACTCGCCCTCTACGCCCATGGTCCAGATCCAATCAACTCAAATGACCCCGTTGTGCTATTCGTCTCGGGTGTTGCAAGTTCAGCCCTCGTCTGGGCAGCCGTAACCCGACTGCTCCCTCCCACGATACGCAGCTACACGTACGATCGTTCCGGCTATCGCAACTCCGAGAGTTCGCCAGTTCCACCTACAGCCGAGAATGTCGCTCTCGAGCTCTCTTTGCTGATAAAAAAAGCCCCGATCCCGAACCCTCTCATCATCGTGGGACACTCTTGGGCTGGTGTGCTCATCAACGAATTCATTCATCTGAAGGGTCATGGATCTATTGCTGGCCTGGTGTTCGTCGATGCCAATCATGAGACCGCACCTCTGGTGCTAGATGTATACGATGCGACTCTCTCCGCCATTTCCGAGGGCGTTGAACTATACTCAGGAGCAGGGATCGAGGCGGAGCACAAGCTGACCCAAGAAGAATGGGCAGCTTTCAGGGCTGACGAAGCGACAGAAAAGTTCAAACTTATTGAACGGAAGGAAGAGTTCGAGGAGTACGTGCCGAGTTTCGAAACGCTACGGAAGAAGCAGCTGGGAAAGAGAAATCCACTTGTTGGAGATAAACCCGTGTACATCATCGGAGGAACGCGAAGTAGGGATTGGAATGGGTTCTACAAGGCGGGCGTCGCCAGGGGAAATGGAACAGAGGTACAGAGGAGCTACGTCAGAGAGCTGATCAGGACCGCTGATGAGAAGAATGAAGGTCTCCAGAGGGAGTTCCTGAAAATCTCTACTAAGGCAAAGTTTGTATTTGCACGTGAGAGTGGACACTTTGTTCAGTTGACTGAGCCCGGTATTGTTGTTGAGGGAGTGAGCTGGGTGCTGGGCGAATTACAGTCCCCTGCGTAGGAAAGTGGACAGATAGAGCTATGTAAACACGAGTAGCATCGCACGGAATGATGATGGTTTCAGGACACGGTTTCCAGGACAATTTGTGAACTCGCAAGGCACTCCATCGATTTCGATCCGGAAGTCACAGTATCACCCAGACACAATGACTGCGACCGTTGCAATTCGCGTAATTTTGGCTCGCACGCCACACGAAAAAATATCCTACATTAGATTGGAACAGAGCAAAGCGGAGTAGAAATGTCGGTGTATAGGCGACTACTGCCTGTTCCCCGAGCTGGGCTCCTTACGGACTCCGAGGCCAGACAATACTCTCAAATTCCTCAATTATGCATGACCTCACATATGCCTTAACTGGAGAGCTGGTATCTTAGCGTGGTCGGTTGAGCTGCATTGTCATAGGCTAAAATGGTTCACTTACCCTGGGTCAACGCTAACCTTTCGAAGAAGGTGGGTCTTGCCAGCTGCAACTTCCACGTTATTGTGCATCTATTACGAACGCCCTATTCTTTAATCGTCGTGTTATTTGCATACGTTCCCACACCCATGATACGTGCTGCCCTGTAATCCCGTTGATCTAAACAATCCGATTGGGTGAGTTGCCTCCAAAACTGAAATGCTCGCAGAGTACGTAGACGTAGTGCGCGTACATTCACCCAGAATAGATGGGTTAACCTAGAGCTTACATCAATCGGGTATGCCCTCGGATCTTTTTCAAATCCCTCATCCCATATTCCTAGTTACTTACAGAAGGTCACTGACGTTCTAGCTCCTGTCAACAGAATACACGAGCATCCGTCCGCAGAGAAGACAAAGCTCGCCCCCAACGCAGTGACGTGCTTGTGATGGAATTGGTTATCAGAACGGGATTAATATGTATCGGTCCGAGACTGAGATGCCGTTATTCAATCCGATTTTGCAACGAAACCGAAGGAGCTTTAGAACAATTGAAAACAGTAAAGGGCGAGATAACTCGTCACGATAGAAATGAGCTAGTTAACGAGTTAAATACTTAGCTGGACATCTCTCCAAAAAACCGGATCCAGCATATTGGTCTTGAAGTGAAGATACTGTTGGTATTTTGAATCAATCCTTTTCAAAATTTTAGAGCCTTTGAACACCAGTTGCAGAAGATATGTGTAAGTCTGTTCGCAGAGAATCCACTACCATCTCATATTCATGGTCCAATACTGATAGTCTTTGCGTTCTAGCCAGGAGCATACATGGCTGCTGGACATGTCGCCTCCGGAAGAAGAAGTGCGACGAATCTCGCCCTTTGTGTTTCAAATGTTCTTTGCTTCAGATTGACTGTCACGGTTATGGACCAAGACCTTACTGGATGGACAGAGGAGCGTTGCAAAGGGAACAGGCTCTAAAGCTGAAACATCTTATCTCCCAGATCAAGTTCAACATGCGACAGCAAAAGGAATCGGGCACAGTAGAGCATGTGGAAGCAAGATTGAACGACCTGATCACTGGTCATAGGACCCTAACAAGACGTCTTATCTCGGAGCCAGCGAAAAAAACACCATCAAAAAGTGCGCTAGCATTTATAAACGATCATACGTCCGTCGGAACCGGAGTAGATCTATCTACATCCACTCGGTCGATACATAGCGAGCCGTCTGACTATGTCACGTTTACGTCGGAACCGTGCTTTAAACGAACTCTCGGCGCAACCATGTGCGGATGTAGCCAGTGTTCTTCCGGAACATCTCCAAATTCATCAAACAGTGATTTCTTTCTCGAGCAGGAAGAAATAACCCGCGAATACGTTGATCTCTTAATGCAAAGTGGCCAATCAAAATTTTCCAAGGAGACTATGGTCTCGCTGCACGAGCCAGTGTTGATTTCGAATCACTATAACACCGAAAATGAACAGTCAAATGGAAGGAATGCCCGGTGTGCTTCTCCGCAAAATTCATTCCCTGGATTCGAATGTCAAATGACTCAACCAGTCGGACGACCCAATCTAAATCCAGCTGCTGACACAGACGATGACCTTCTCATGCACTATTTTGACCGGGTCTTCTACCTCTGTTGTCCATTCTACCCCTCCACTAGTTCACATGGGAGGGGCTGGCTGTTTTCCATTCTCATGCGGAAGAGTTCAGTGTACCACGCGGCTCTTGCTTTGAGCGAGTATCATCAGGCGACATCTTCCCAGCAGACCAGTTTCCAGCTTATGCAAGGAAGAGGCAAGCACTATAATCTAGCTTTGCAAGAATTGCAAGCGTGCATAGGAAATTTATGTTCGGGATACGAGAACCTATGTCTAGAGCACAATATCGAAGTCCTTGCTGCCATCCTCCATCTCTTATTCTACGAAGTAAGGCCCCCCATTACTAATGGCAATCGTTTTCTAAAATGCTATCAGATGATGAACGGGGGCAAGAGGAACTGGCAGATGCATCTGAGAGCATCAAACGCCTTTATTCCCGCGCTTGTGCAGGCACAAATGGCATCGAGCCAAGCGGGACTGCAATATGCGAACGGCCTTCAGGACACAATGTCTTCAAAGACCGTGCCACGACCCGCAATCAGCTTTATTCTTGGGTTCCTCGTCTATATCGACATCATCTCCTGCATTTCGACTAGATCAAGGCCAATTTTGACCCTGGATCATAAGCTCATACTCACGACAGGCGGGATCGAACTGCCTATCCTGATAGGCTGTGATAACTGGGCCATGGTTTTCATGTTCGAGATTCTGTGCCTCGACAAATGGCAGGAGGAAGAGAATAAGGCGCGAAAAATGAGTCTCATGGAGCTTACGAATCGAGGTCGTGAGATCGAAGGTCGCTTGAAAGCACGACTGGCTGATTACAGGGATGGTCTTTCGAGCTATTCCAGAATGAGAGGAGACGTTGACAACATTCGTGTCACGAGGGTACTTGCCCTCTCCGCAATGACCTATCTCCATGTAGTCATTTCGGGTGCGTATCCAGAGATTCCCGAAATTAGGGACAGCGTCTCGAAGACGATAGACGCTTTGAAGAGTCTACCAGATCCGAAATTGTTACGGCATGTGACATGGTCACTATGTATATCAGGATGTTTGGCAGTCGATGGTCAGCAACAAAATTTTCGAGACCTTGCTTCTTCACCGCACATCAGCCAGTCGAGTTTAGAGGCCTTTAAAATTGTGGAAGAATGTTGGCATTTGAGGGAGACCAGTCGTTGTGACTGTGACTGGGCACGTGTTATGAAGCAGATGGGCGAGCACATTTTGCTCGGATGAATGGCTCTAACTTTGACAAAAACGATGGTTTCTTCTTAATCAAAGGTTGTTTAAAACCTTACAATAGAATATCCTACAATCGGGTGATAATTCTGTGTGCCACACTTCCTCCGACCACTGCACTGATGCTGAGGACTATTAGAGCTGTGAAGGAAAGCTTTTGCAGAACTCCTGCCTCTTCAACCACACGGCCAACCTTGTGCGAGGTTCGATCTTGTACAATGCGCTTGAGAGACCCTTCAGCTTCATAGTCTTCATAGTTCACTTGCTCCACCAGCTGCTGATATTCCAGCACCAGCCCCGGCCAAAGATTGGTCACTTTCCCCGAGGAAGTCTTGTACCAATTGGTGCATCGGGTATCGCTCACAGAGAAGCCTTTCAGGAGACTTTGCAGCCTCAAATTGTAAGCTTTGATTATCTCTGTGCGTGGCCGCAAGCTAAGAGTGCCGCCCAGATGTCGTGATTCGAGCACCGGTTTGATAAGTCCGCTAATGTATCTGCTCTGAGCCTCAATCATCAAAATGAAGCTGTTATGAAGCAGGCCAGTGTTGGGCCCAAGAACGATTCCGAAGTTCGGCATGTCGTCGGCGCAGATGCCCAGGTACGCCTCAGCACTCTCTTTCCACACCTCATGCAGCGCGCGGCCGTTCCGGCCATATATCTTCATCGGATGCAAAAAGTCGTTCGCTCGAAATCCAGTTGCATAGACAACAAGGTCGAACTGAGGCTCCACCTCCTCTGAGTGTCCATCGGTGCCGACAACACGTATAGTCTGGGGCGTAAAGTCGTGGATGCGCCTCGCCTCAAGCTCAACATTAGGCAGGCCTAGTGCTGGGTAGAAGAAATCCGAGACAACCAATCTTTTGCAACCAAGGGGATATTCCGGGGTTAACTTCTCCCATAGGTCAGGCCGATCAGGCAATTGTTCGCGCATCATGTTCAGCGCTACCTGTTTCAGTTGCGCATTCTCTTCTGTTTCGGAAAAATTGTTGGAAGAGAAGTCTCCTTCGTTGGCCGTAATGTAATACTTCCGCCAGTACCGTTGGGCAGAAGGGAAGTGGCGGTAAAGAGCTTTTTTCCACTCCGGGATGTCGACGTCCCCACGAGGTACCATCCAATGGGGCGTTCTTTGGAAAACCGATACCTTGTTCGCAACCTTAGCCAGCTCAGGTACGATTTGAACTGCGCTACATCCTGTCCGGCGAATAAAAAATCAGCATGGAGAGAAAAGCGTCAGTATTATGATAGACATACCACTACCTATTACGGCGATCTTTTTGTCCTTTAAGTCGTACGTCCAGTCCCATCTGGCACTGTGCATTGTCTTTCCCAAGAAGCCGTCCCTGCCATGGATCTCTGGATAGCTTGGTTGACTGAGTTGACCCACAGCGCTGACAAAGAAATCGCTCGAAAGTATGTAGCTGGAACTTGACTCAGCCTCTTTGCTGCCTTTAGCGACCCTAACAGTTGTCTTCCATTTCTTCAGCTCGTCGTCCCAAGTCGCTTCTTCAGCGGCGGAGCAGAAGCGGATATGCTCGTACAACCTGTACTCTTGCGCCACACGAGTTAGGTATGAAAGGATTTCCTTTTGGCCGGGAAAGTCGCGAGTCCAATGACTATTAGGCGCAAAGCTGTAGCTGTAGACGACAGCTTGCAGATCGACAGCGCAACCAGGATATGTATTATCGTGCCTGTGCAACATGGATTGGAAATTTGACTTTAAACGGTAGCTATGTGCTTACCATGTACCGCCAATTCCGGAGGATTGCTCCAAGATGACAAAATCCCGACAGTGATTGCGCGTAATCAAATCAATCGCAACACAAATACCACCAATCCCAGCTCCGACGATAACCACAGAGGTATCGGTATAGCCTTGGCCACTGTCCATTGCCTCCTTAGTCCATATTTTGTCGTGTTCCATGTCTGATTTCGGGATGGATGATGATGGAGATGGTCCCATGCACCTGCAACCAAGCAGATGAGTATTCAAGATGAAATTTTGGTGAGAACGATTATCTACGGAGGAACTTGAAATATAGCTGACGTAACTGAGGAGCCTCTGAAACAAAGATTGGGGCAGCCGCTCGACCAACACGCGTTTTCTACACGATCACCACGATTTCAGACTGGAACCTTATTGTCCACGCTGGTCATTGTCACTTTACTTGCTCGTTAAACAGAAAAAGCGCACCTGTGTGCAATTCCTCCATCAGCGGCTGTCCTGTGTGAAGCGGCAACGCTAGAAGCTTACATCGGGGAATTAGCAGACGTCAGAGAACCCAGCAGCTTGGCAGATTGTCCGTGATAGCTAATTGGTAGTGAACCGTGCCTTCCCTTACTAATCGATCAATGTTGATCTATCATAAGTAGTTATGAACATTCTGACGCGAAGTTGCAGGCATGGACGTCATAGTAGGGGTTGCGGAGAGACGGAGCAAGATTCGGTTTGCATTTCGCGGGTGGTCCAGGCTTCACAGCTCTCCTGTTCTCATCGGGGGGCAATGAGATAGGTTTCCGTTCCCGAGGTGTGGGTGCGGTGATTAACGGCATCCATGCAGGTGCATTTGCTTTGCCGCTTGGGTATCTTCACGCGTCGCGGTCAGGCCTGCGGCTCGGCTCTTTAGCTTCGGGCCAAGGCGCTAAGACAGATGCGGGACGGCCCCCGGCAAAGCTTGTGTGGAGACCTGCACCGCACCAATGATACCTCAACGCGCTGATTGGACACCCGGAGACCGATGAAAAGCTTGGTATACATGTATACTCAACCTCGGCGGCAACGCTAACCATTCTGGCAGCGCCTGCACAAGAGAAACCGAGGGCGTGTGGAGTTGGAGGTCAAGTGCATCATTTACTGCTAGAGTGATCGTTGCGCTTCTCTGTGCACCAATCTTCAAAGTCTAAGCGTCGACTGGGGAATGATATTGATTGCGAGCCAGGCTTCTGGCGGTGTCATTCTGCATTGCCAAGCTTGTCGATGGGTCAACCATAGCTACCTACGCACCAGTGCGTGTGGTCCCACAGCGTAGCCGATAAAATCTCGACAGCTCGCATTCAACTTGTCAGTCATTGTTCAAGGCTCTACTTCTCAAGCTTATTGTGCTCTGGGGGAAACTGCGTAACACGTAGACGAACGACGTTTCGCGATCAGTACACTGGCATTAAGGAAATCTGGTTCTTAGCATCATGGCGGAGAAACCGGTAGAGGGAGGGATCGCGTCTCAGGTGTCCGGCGCCGCCCATGTCTCGGCGCTGACCGAGAAAACGACGACGGAGACGATGGTACACGAAAACTTTGGCGCAGTCGATTCTTCTCCAGCGATTGATCAAAACCTCCCAGCTACTAGGGGTCCGATTCCGTACCGTGTATGGATCACACAGGGCCTGGTCTTCATGGAGAGAGCAGCATTCTATGGCACCAGTCAACCGTTTCGTGAGTCTTCGTGTATACGAGTCAATATATGGTATCAGGCTGACCATTTCCAAGAAAACTACCTTCAGCTTGAGCCGCATGACGCGCATCGACCTGGAGCCCTTGGATTCGGACAGGCGCGCGCCGTGTTGATAGTGTATATTTGGTTCATTTACATCTACTGCACGCCACTTGTCGGGGGACTTGTGTCTGATTGCTGGCTCGGCCGTCGTAAGACCATTTCGTATGGATTTATGTAAGATCTGCTCTCTCTTCAGTCTTTTCCCGACGAGTGAGAAAGGCTAACGACCATAGTTTCTACATCCTTGGGCTCGCGATCCTTACTGGAACGGCTTTCTCGCACGAGATCTACAGTAAAGGTGGAACTGCAGGCTTCGTCGTTGGTACGCTATTTATCGGCGCCGGCGTGGGATTGGTGCGACCGAATATGACAGTGTTCATAGGTAGGTGCATTGGAAGCTATTGCTCCCAGCAAAATGCTTACCGTTAACAGTGGATCAATGCCCTGAAGAAGAACCAAAAATTGTGACTTTGAAAGACGGGACGCAAGCTGTGACGAGCCGTGAACTTACAATCGAGTTCATCTATAACATTAACTATTGGTACATATATCTAAAGGCTTTTTGGCTTTGATGTGCTGACATGTTGCTCAATAGGATGGTCAACATCGGCGGTTTAGCTGGCATAGTGACAACGTTCACCGAGCTGCACGCCGGGTTTGGCTACGCTTATCTGATTGGTCTCTGCATGATCGCTACTGCTGCAGTACTGTTCCAAGTGGGATACAACCATTTCAGTGAGTGATGGATTGCATGCTGAGTATCACGGTGGAGCAGAGTCTAACATAGTATTAGTCACGGCACCACCGGCAGGAAACGTCCTCACGTCTGTATTTGACGCATTACGTCGCCGCCGGCAATCAAACTATCGCAAACCAACCGCTTCAGGAGATGTCACGCCATCGTCTTCCGAGCAAACCCCTGAACACCCAGATGAGAATGCGACGATCCTGGCCGAAGCAAAGGCGGCACTCTGGGCATGCCTGGTATTGTAAGTCCATCCTTGGGTCCCCAAAACCCTGATCACTGGTATCGTGAAAATCATCTGACCTCGTAGTCTTCCGTTCCCCGCTTTCATGCTATCCATAGACATCATGGACAGTGGTCTCGTGGCGCAAGCAGGCTCGATGGAGACTCACGGTCTCCCAAACGACATCATGTTCAATCTGAACCCAATCTCAGTCATTATCCTGCTGCCCTTCTTCCAAGGCTGGCTTTACCCATTCCTTGCTAAGAGGAAAATCAATTTCACACCCCAGCACAAGATCGCCGTGGGGCTGCTCTGTGCCGCAATGGCAATGGGGTACACGACCGGAATCCAACACCTTGTATACAGCACTGGACCATGTTACGATCGCCCTTTGAAATGTCTCTCCGGAGATATTCCCAACAAAGTCAACATTGGGATCCAAACGCCGACCTACATATTTCTCGCCGCGGGAGAAATACTCGCTATCGTGTCAGGAACTGAGCTCGCATATTTGAAAGCTCCGAACAACATGAAGGCAATCGTGCAGGCTATCTTCCAGTTGTTTAGTGCCATGGGAGGGGTTCTCGGAGTCGCTTTATCGTTTGCCGCTGAGGATCCTAATATGGTCTATGTGTACGGATCGATAACGGGGCTCTTGGTTGTTACTGCCGTTGCCTTTGAGATCGCCATTATCTTCTTCAAAGCATTCCGTTAGAAGATGATACTAGAGTTTCGCAGGCGTTAATGCGCAAACGACGTGGCGGAAATGCACTTCTTCTCCAGCGGACCAAGTCGGGATCCCGGAGCCGGGGAGCACTATTGGGAAGCGCCTGGGGGGTGCCTGTGAGGCTCCTGCAAGGAGGAGGGGACGTGGGGGTGAGTCATGTGTGAATCGTGGCACTGCTATGAAACTCCATGGAACAGAATAGATCGGACCGACACTGGTCATTGAGTATGATTTACTGCTGTGACTCCTGTTGGCTAGTAAAGGTCATATAGCACAGCTATATTCACTACACAAATTCTATTCGCGATTCATCAGAAAGAAAAAGTGCAAGCTCATTGCTGGAAGTGTTGCGTGATCATCTCGAATGTGCCGTGTTTGCTTTGTAAGGTCGCCACTGTTACAACCCAAGATGATCGATGTGCGGGTATCCCAGAACTCTGCTCTAGTGTCATGTTCAATGACCCAAGTGCACCATCAAGTATCACTAAAAAAATCATACAGAAACTCCTACCGGTGGTTTCAGTGATAGGGATACAAGTTTCTCATAACACACGTCAAAACTTCTTTACCGGAACTGAGAAAGTAATATAATTTAAATCAAAATATCAATCGCCCGCGATAAAAGGTTCAGCCCATTCCAGGCACTCACAAGGGCGTGGCTAACGTTCAACTCCATATCATCAAGATCATTCACTTGCTAGCGCCCCGAATTATCACCTTTAGCAATTCTTCATATCACCTGTGGCAGATAAGGGCTTCTTTCTTGGAAGTTCCCTGAGTACAATCCCTTTGAAACCGTCTCTACTACACTCTAGTAGGCTATATCAGTGCTTATTGATACAGAGCTCTCGAGATGAACAGAGTCCAGATCCAGTTCCTTGATGGTCAGGTCCATACCTCCAGGAGTAAAGAAGAAAGCGAGGATGCATTCGAGGGTGTCTAGGTAGCGAGTTGCCCTCCTTTCACTGAAAAAGTGCTCGTCCAGTTCAAGGACAAGATCCACTCCGGCGTTATCAGTACGGAGGCAAAAGTTCATGAATAATGCGTCGGATGATCCCTGAACCATTTCCGCGCGACTTCTGACCAGACCAAGGTTCTTCGTCGATGATTCCACGTAATCGTCGGCAGGGTGGACGACTAGAGTGGGAGCAGCTCTGAGCAACCGTTTCAACTGATCGCCAAGATCAACTGTATGCTGCAAACTACCAGCTTCGCCGATTCGCTTATGGATGTTTTCCATAGTTTCCCGTAGAGTCGATTCATTGTCAATGCTGACAGCCAGAGGAGCTGTAGTACTCGTAGGCCCCATGAGACTGTCGATCCCAGTCAGTGCGGCATCTCTACCACCTAGGAGGATGTTGTAGAGTAGATGGTTGTGTTTTTCGACATAAGCGGCAGCTATGGACCATGCTGTGAGTAAGACCGTCGCATATGAAATTCCCAATGGGAGACTTGATGGAAAACTAATGCCGAGAGTCGCAAAATGAGTGACGGTCGGGACGCGCGTGCCGTCTAGTCTAAAGTATAATAAGAACGGTTTCTCTTCCATCGCCTTGATAAGTGTGGAAGTGGTCGCGTCAAGCTCCTGGCCATAGACATAATCGATGAACTGGTTGTACCCGGGTCGAGATGGTGGAACAGCGTCATGATGATATGCGTAATCAATGTCTTCCAACAACAGTTTTCGGCACCAACCATCGAACACAACATGGGTACAAGACCAGACTAGATACTTGGGCTGGTCCTGACCTTCATTTATAAAGCTGAATCGTGATTGCGGCTGTCCGAGGCCCCACGATATCTCGCGATCCTCGCGCACAAGCGATGACAAGGTCTCCACATTGCGGGTAGCAACCTCGTCCTTCAGTACAATTTGGATCGGATGCGATTTTAGAAGCAAAATTCGCGTGCGGAGGATTGAATTCGCTTGAACAATGCGCCGTAAAGTTGTCTCCAGCCTGGTAAGATCTATGTCTGCCGGCAGTGACACGATGTGGCGAAAAGTGGTACCTCCTGGCGCGGCACCCTCTTCTTCAACGTAACGCTGCTGCTGCCTTGTGCAGGGATATGCATCTTCGATGTCTTCGTATTTGATACTGTAAGCGGGAAGGACATCTTTCAGAGCGTGAACATCATAGCCAATCTTTCCCAGTAGGCTGAAAACTGTCGACCCGTGCGATATCAGCTTCTCAATGGGCTTCATTTGAGAAGCCATGTCAGAAAGGATCGGATTCTCAAAGATTTTCCGGGCAGAGATATCCTGTCCTCGGTCTCGTAGGGCAGCCGCCATTCTGATAGCCATCAAGGAACTTCCAGCAAGCTCAAAGAAGTGAGCATTGGCCCCGAACTCATCCGCTTTCAGGCCTAGAAGATTCTGCCAGAGCCCATGCAGTAGTTTTTCACCTTCCGTGGTGGGAGGCTCTATTATCCCGTTTTCAGAAAGAAGCCGAGGATCGAGACGTTGACTTAGCGTTAGTGCTTTGAGCGTCCGCCTATCTGCCTTACCATTCGTTGTGACAGGGATGTTTGTGACAGCCAAAAACACGGAAGGTATCATGTACTTCGGTAAAATGGTCCCGAGGTGGCGAATCATTTGATCTTTCAGTTTTTGGATACGCTGCTGTAGTGTGGGGTCCAGATCTACTGCGCCGGTACGTTTCCCGCTTTTGCTTGCCAAATAAGCGATAAGGATGTCCGACTGCTGACCCTCGAATCTGGCGGAATCGACAAGAACGACGAGGTCGTCTTCGGCGAAGTAATCCTGGATACGATGTCGGACCTCCTCCGCCTCAAGGCGCTGTCCGTTCACCTTCAACTGGAGATCGCCACGTCCGATGTATGAGACGCTACCATCTTCGAGATACCGGACCAGATCTCCCGTTTTGTACATGCGCGATACATGACCTTCTCGGAAGTCTTGCAGCCACGATGGAGCATCGATAAACTTTTCCCTTGTGACCTCGGGGCGGTTCATGTAGCCAATCGCTAGATTAGGACTTTCTATGACAAGCTCACCCACCGCTCCTAGCGGGGTGATGAGATTGTGGTTGTCGGGTTTCAAAACCCATACACTGGTCCCAACGCTGTGGCCGATGTTCCTGGGGTCATTTCGGGTCAAGTTACGGTTGATACTGCACTTGACGGAACACTCGCTTGGTCCATATCCGTTCATCAACTGTACTTTGCCATCCCATTTGTCGATCAGGGCTTGGTGAGGGCTTTCTCCCGAGAGAAGAAGAATCTCGAGATCTGGCAGCTCGTTCTGCTTCAATGTATCGGCAACGGAAGGCGTTATATTGGCGAAATTAACGCGCGCATCCTTCATGAATGCACTGATGTCTCCCATGATATCATCTTCTGATGGAAGACACACACAACCACCAAACATAAAAGTCGTCAATATATCCTCGACACTCGGATCGAAGTTGAAAGGTGCAAACTGCAGCACGCGCGAATTCGAATTCCTCCCAATCAAAGGTGCGCGAGCCAGAGCACCACTCGCGAAGCTCTTATGCTGTACAGCAAACACTTTTGGAGTGCCTGTAGTTCCTGACGTAGAAAGTACATATAACATACTGTCTGGTGTCGCGATCTTTCGGTGTGACTCTGCAACCGGTTGGAAAGACGCTATCGTCTCGTCATTGATAACAATGGTGTTCTGAACCAAACCAGGGAAGTTCCTCTGTTGTTTTGCGGAGCAGAGGACGACCTTTATATTTGCTTGTTCGGCAATATCCAAAAGACGCTGTCTCGGGTTTGTTGGCGAAAGAGGCGCAAAGGCACAGCCTGCTTTGATGACGGCCAGGGTACTGACCAGCGCCCAAGATGATTTCTCGAAAAGCACACCAACGACACTGCCCGGTGCTACGCCTGACTGCTTCAACTGTCCTGCGATAGCATCGGATAGCTTGTCCAAGGTTGCATAGTCCAGATTGCCGTTCTTTGAGTATATAGCTAGAGCATTTGGGGAGCGCTTCACGTGCTCTCGGATCATTTCATGAACACACACTTCGAAGGCTCTGTGAGACCGAGCATTCCACCAGAACATGGTGGTTTTGTCTGCTTTGCTCGCGAGATCCAGTTCGCCAAGTTTGGTGTCACTAGACCTCGTGCTGAGCTCGTAAAATACTTGCTCGAACTGTTGCAGAATCCGTTGAGTCTGCTGAGGCGAGATGAGAGTACTGTCGAAGGTGGCGATGAGTTCAGTCTGTGAATCCCCAGGCACAAGTGTAAGCACCAATGGATATTCGTGAAGGGATCGCTCGACTTCCTTCAGCTTGATATCCTCCCCATCCGTGAATGCTGTGTTCTCGATTTGGACAATAAGTAGTGTGCGAAACGAGGCCGCGTTTTTAACATCTGGGCCCATGGCATTGATCCGTGAAAGCCCGAATTGCTCATATGGGATGGTGGATGTATATTGTTCTTGGAGATCATCTAAGAAGCCAGAAATGGTCTTAGCGCGATCCATCTTACCCTCACAGGCAAAGTTGTGATGGTTGGACCGACAACATTTTGCAAATCGTCAGGGAGGGAGCTGCGACCGTGGAGAGAGTTTCCGAATGTTATGTCGTCTGAGCCTTCGTACTCTGAAAGTAGTAAAGCCAACGATGCTCTCGCCATGACCGTTGCGGTGGTACCGAGGGCGGACATGGCTGGAGTGGCCATTTTGTGTCGCAAACAAGAATTGTCCGCCGCCAGATAGCCGGGTTTTGGAAGGTTGGGAAACGATGACGCCGGGGCATTCTGGAGTTGTTCTTTCCAAAAAGAACTAGCTTCTTCTTCGTGGAGAGTTCGAGATAACTGCACGAAATCCTCAAAGCCTCTCGTTGGTTGTTCTGTGATTGTGTTCCCGGAGTATGTAGCGCGCAAATGATCGACGACAAGATCCAGACTCCAGCCATCAAATACTGCGTGGTGTAGCGTCCAGACCACATGAGATCGTTTTGTTGATGGATCATGTACATAATGATATCTGGCCAAAGGTTGCCCCGAGGTGAAGGGAATCGTTTTATCTGCGGCTAAGAAGGGTGCAAGCTCTTGCGTAACTTCGGTCCATCTTTTCTGATGTCGAAGCACCACCTGGATGAGACCGGAGGATGAAGACACGATGGTTGTTCGTAGGATGGGGAAGACATTGATTGCGCTCTCGCAGGCCGTCCTGAATTTTTGTATATCCATAGTACCAGGTACGTCGAACACGAATTGGCTTGAGTACAAAGAGGTCAACGCCAGTGAAAGGGAAAACAATCCTTCCTGAAGAGGCGAGCAAGGGAAGATTGCCGCCACCTCCTGTTTATCAAGACCATGTTGCTCAAGCAGCGACCACACCTGCGAGCTCTCGCCAATTGATGATGGGGCTCGGACAACGCTTGGACGAGATTGATCGGCGACAGCATCTGGGAGCTTCTGCATTGCAGTTGCCATGCCTGCTATCGTTGGATTCTTGAACAACTTCTCCATGGTCAAATGATATCCTGCTTGGTTGACCATTGTAATCAGTTTCATGGACCGCAGGGAATCGCCTCCAAGCTTGAAAAAGTGCGCATCTGGTTTGAAACTGCCAGAAGAGAATTGAAGGAGTTGTTTCCAGAAGCCGGCGAGCACAGACTCAACAGGTGACAGGTCGTCGCCATCGCCACCATCGACTGCCAAGCTGGAATGGAATTCTTTTCCAATACGCAATAGTGCGCGTCTGTCAAGTTTTCCAGAAGGGCTCAGTGGAAGTTCCTTGAGTGGTATCCAAACGACAGGCCACATGTAAGAGGGAAGCTCTTCCGATATGCGAGTGCGAATGCCTGCGATTTCCAATCTCAATCGTTCGTTCGAATGCGCAGTATCACCGTCAGGATTCGATCCAGACGTGCCATCGTAACTGGGGTGCTGGAGAAAGGCGACGAGGTTGGCAGTACCACTTATATCCAGCACTTCCAGGACTACATGTGCCCCAGGTTGTCGAGTTTGGTGTTGCAGTTTCGCCTCAATATCCTCCAGCTCTATTCGTTGACCACGGAGTTTTACTTGTCGGTCACGCCGACCCACGAAGATGATTTCCCCATTTTCAGCGAACGATGCTAGATCGCCAGTCCGATAGCAACGCGTAGTTGAGGTCATATCCAAGCCCAAGTCTTGTGCCCACGGTGAGGTATCGATAAATAGCTTTCCGCTGTCGGAGCTATTGTTGATGTAATTCCTTGCAACTCCTGGGCCTTCCACGACTACTTCACCCAAGACTCCTACCGGCGCGAGTTTATTTGGGTCATCCAGCCGTGTGATCCAAATACGGCTGTTGACGGGGCGCCCAATGTTGATGGACTCGTCCTCCGAATGGAAAGCCCTTTTAGCAACGCATCCTACTGTTATCTCTGCGGGGCCATAAACTATCCAGAAGTTTGTTACGTTTCCCCACGTTCCAATAATATCTTTTGTGACTCGTTCTCCGCCAGAAATGAGTGTTGTCAAACCAGGGACGTCTGCTGGTGATAACAATCTAACAACAGTGGGCGTTAGAAGGACCGTATTGGCGTTGAAAAAGCGTATTGACTCTGCCAACTTGTTCAGACGATCGCCTTCAGAAGGAATGCAGATGCATCCGCCGTTGAACAGTGTCATGAGAATTTCTCCAAAGGCGGCATCAAATGCGTACGAAGAAAACTGGAAATAACGCGTATGGCGTCCCATACCAAGGGTTTGGGACAAAGCCATCAAACTGGAGCACATCGACTTGTGTTCCAGTTGTATTCCTTTCGGTGTACCCGTTGTACCTGATGTAAAGATGATAGCTCCTACATCGGAGGGGCTGACTTGAACGTGGCAAAGCTCATCTTTTGTCGGAGCAGGCAATGTCGATCCGGATATGACAATGACTTGAGATGCCAGGCTTCTTGCTCTTTCTCTTTGCTCGCAAGAGCTAAGTACAAGAGGGGCCCCGACTGCCTTTGACAGTGTCTCTAGTCGAGTGGTCGGGTGGGAGACGTCCAGAAGTAGGAAAGCACACCCACTCTTCAGGACACCGAACATCGCGACGATGGTCCAGAGCGATTTTTCGAAGCACAGCGGAATGACATCTCGTGGACGAACACCCGCCTCAAGCAATAGTGTAGAAACACGCGAGGATAAGGAGTCAAGCTCTTGGTAGGAAAGTCGGCCGTCCCAAGACTCCACTGCTTGTGAGCTTGGTCTCTCGAGCACTCGTTGTGCAAATATCTCGTGGATTGTGGATTTGATAGTTGAAGGAACGTGCTGATTCCATAGCTGCAGGTCTTGGCGATCGGTTGCACTTATCAAGTCCAGATCCCGTAGTCTCCGTCCGTCGGTTGCTCCAGCCAGCAACTGCCGAATGACATGGGCCAGTTGGTCGAGAAATCTGGTCGAGGCCTGAGAGTTCTTTGCACGGGATTCTAAAGTCAGGTAACAAGCTTCGCCTTCCGGTTCCACAGTAACGAAGATCTGACGCGGAATGGAAAGACTTTCAGACTCTTCTTCAGAGTCAGAATCCGAAGCCCCTCCTTTTGAATTTGTCCAATTCTCCAAGCTATCCATGCACAGGGAAAAACTGTACAATACTTTCGACACTGTGCCAGTTTTTTCGCCAGCTTCCTCGGTAGCTTTGAAGAGCTCACGAGCAGTGCAATCTTGATCGACTTGAAGACTGACGTTCCACGATTGTGCAGGTGTATCGGTACGTGCATGGAATAAGGGTGCTTGGCCTTGCGAATAAACCGAAAGAAGAAGACTCAAAGCGCCAGAAACCACGACCCACGGGGCTGGTCCGATATCGTCCACCCGAAGCTTTTCCCAAGCATTGGCTTGCTGGTGTGACAGCATCTTCGAAACGATGGCCATTTTGAGCGAAGGTGCTAGAGCTCTCGGACGATGTTCCTCGTCAAGGAAAAGGCAACGCGCATGTCCATAAAGCGTGTGAGTGCTTGCGGGTAGCAATCCTGACAACTATCATATTGTACTGCACCAAAGGCCACAGAGTGGAAGTGACAGAGACGCGTCACCTCTTGGCACGGAAGATAAGCATCGATTCGGCGCACCCATGTCCCATCCTCGATACCTAGCGTTGCCGCCCGTCCGCACGCCCGTGCGATCAATTTTCTGACGTTGTTCGCCCAGAAGAAGTAGGTTGCAGAAGCTTTTTGCCACAAGCATGTACGAAGTAAAGTGGGGCAGAGATATTCCCCGGACCGGGCGGCATCCTTCGGGCCGGGACGGCGGCACAACTAAGCTTCGCATTTGCGCGGCAACGCTAAACCAAAACACCACCATGACAACATCTCCAGCTGACAAGCTGCCCGCAAGAAAGATGGCTCAAAGGTCGGCGGCACAATGGAAATGGGACGCGGAAATGGTTTTTGGTGATGCACATGGGCAACACCTCACACCCATCCGCATCCGACCTTGGACTTCATCTCCATCAGGCACCCATTCCCTGGACATCAACTCTAACAGATACCCATTCACTCTGGACCAGACGGTGATCCGAGCGACGGGACATTGAAACCATGGAAGATTTTCAGCCTCAAACAAGCAGGTCGAACAAATTTCAAATTGAGGGTCTAGATTGGCCCCAGGGGATCCCGATCACCACTGTGGTGCAATCTGTATGGGCAATACTTCTATCCCGGTACGGGGAGTCGGCCAAGGTCATGTTTGGGACTGTGATAAGTGGCCGACTCACCTCAGAATTGCGGGTTGAGCAGTTCGCCAAACAAACGACTTCACCCATCGCCCTGCATCTCACCATTGAAGGAGACGAAACTTTGGAGACATTGCAGCAGACCATCGACACGATCACAGCGGAACGAGCAGGGCTCGAGCAGGGACATCGTCCTGACGAACACGTCGACTTGGGTTGGCAATCCCAATCGCTGTTAACGGTGCAACCTGTGGAATACTCCCAGGATGCCAATGGGGCGAATGCCTTCGATATCGATGCGGTCGGGTTCGATGCGCTTGGCACCTACGCCGTCACGCTAAAGTGCCAATTTAGAGACGATTCGATACTGCTCAGACTGGATTTCGATTCGACTAAGCTTGCTGAGCCGGTTGCATCGCGACTTACAGGCCACTTCCAACGCCTCTTGCGTGAGGTCTGCTGTGCAGACAGAGCTACCGTCAATATTAGAGATCTCGATATGATGACCGAGGAGGACCTGCGTCGAGTCTGGAATTGGAATGCAGAGGCACTTGAGACGGTAGAGGGCTGCGTGCAAAGCATGTTTACTAAGAGCGTTGAACGATACCCACATCAGCCAGCTGTTTGTGCCTGGGACGGCGACTTATCATACACCGAGCTGGACAAAATTTCAAACCGATTAGCTGGCCAGCTTATTCAGCTAGGCCTGCAGCCTGGAACAGTGGTTCCCTTAGTCTTTGAGAAGTCCATGTGGATGCCGGTTGCACAATTTGCTGTCATGAAGGCAGGTGCTGCTTCCGTAGGAATCGACCCTGCTCAGCCTAAGGATCGCATCAAGACTATTATTGGGAGTGTGGGTGATGGGCTTGTAATGAGTGGTTCTTCAACAGCCTCCCTAGTCTCTGAAATCACCGGGCGAGAACCATTTGTAATTCAGCACGAGACGACATTCGATATCGCCAAGCAGGGAGGGGATGAAGAATTTGCTGACGTACTGCCTTCCGTCAAGCCGAGCGATTTACTCTATCTAGTGTTCACTTCTGGCACCACCGGAACACCCAAGGGTGCAACGACCACACACGCAAACTTTATGTCGGCAATCCGGCACCAGAAAGACCTCCTGAATCGAAACCCCCAATCAAGGGTTGCGAATTTTTCTTCGTATGCTTTTGATATAACATGGTCCGACATGCTCCACACGTTCGCAGTCGGAGGTTGCATGTGCATCCCTTCGGAACATGAAAAAAAGAACGACTTGGTCAAGTTCTTGATAGAGAAAAAGGTCACCTCGGTCCATCTCACACCGTCAATTGCGGCGATTCTGGAACTGGACACAGTCCCAACACTTGACACTGTCATCCTTATCGGCGAAGTTGTTGATTATGACAAGTTACCACACCTTCGCAATATTGAAAACAACATCATTACATACGGTCCTTCTGAGTGCACAGTTACTACAACAGGTATCTTCAAGGACGATAGTCCTCTCAAATCCACCATTGGGTATGGTTCTGGAGCAACGACCTGGATTGTCAACCCGGACAAGAACGCCCTTACACCTGTGGGCTTGATCGGAGAATTGTTCTTAGAGGGGCCATTGGTCGGAAGCGGCTATTTCAACGACCCTGTGAAGACGTCAGCTACCTTCATTGAGGATCCTGATTGGTTACTGCGTGGTGGTCCGGGAGTGGAGGGCCGTCGTGGGCGACTTTACCGGACTGGAGATCTTGTGCGGTACAACGATAATGGCGAGCTCATCTTTCTCGGGAGGAAAGATACACAGGTCAAAATCAATGGTGTTCGCACAGAGCTAGGAGATGTTGAGCACCATATCTTCCGATTCTTGCAATCGTCACCGGCCGTGGCAGATGTCATCGCCGAGCTCATCAAACCAGAAGCCACGCAACGTCCGGTATTGGCAGCATTCCTGCGCATTCCCAATCTGAGTCTGGAAGAGTTGACAAAAGAAGCCACCGCCGTCATCGAGACCTTGACTAGGGAAATGCCGAAGGAGGTGCCGCCGCACATGGTTCCAGGCCTTTTCATACCAATGATCGAGCTTCCCATGACATTGACTGGGAAAACAGATAGAAGAACACTGCGTGAGATAGGTGCTAGTATCGACCCCAGAGAACACGCAGCATTGTATACGAACCACTACACGCAGCACATCGAACCCACCACCGGGGCTGAGGTGCAGCTGAGTTGTATCTGGGCATCGCTGCTTGGTATACCCTTGGACGACATTGGTGCGCAAGACAACTTCCTTCGTCTTGGCGGTGATTCGATTAAGGCTATACGGCTGGCCGCTGCTGTCAGAGAACAGGGTATGTCGTTAAAAGTCGCAGATATCATGAGCCATCCACACCTCCGAGACATGGCAAGCTTTCTGTCACAAAACAAGGCAGGGTTGGATCCCATACCACCCTTTTCTCTATTGGGCAAGGGCATCAATCAGGAAGAAGCCATTCGCCACGTAGCAGAGTCGTGCTCGTTCGACGCCACACTTGTGGACCCTTCACAAGTAGAAGATATCTTTCCTTGCACAGCCCTCCAAGAAGGCCTACTGGCCTTGACCACGATAAGTCCGGGAAAGTATACTAGTCATCACATTGCAGAACTGAAAGAGGACGTCGACATTTGGAGATTTCAGCAGGCATGGCAGAAGGTCTCTGAAAAGGCTTCTGTATTACGCTCCCGCATTGTCGACCTACCAGACCAGGGCTTGGTACAAGTCATCCTGCGGGAACAGCTGCCGTGGCAAACCCTGTATTCTCTAGACGACTATCGACGAGTGGGCACTGTTGAGGCTAATCTGTCGGAAAATGCCAATGACGCTTCTATGGGATTGGGCACGCCGTTGTCACGCTTCGCCATCATCCATGACAAGGATGGAAAAACCTACTTTGGCTGGAGACAACATCATTCCATATACGATGGCTGGGTCTCACCATTGCTGCTAAAAGAGATTGAAATAGCGTACGGGGATTTAGGCGCAGAACTTTCTTCAATTCCTCTCCAGAGCTTTGTAAAACATGTCCAAGGCCAGCAAGGTGAAGATGGGACGGCCTTCTGGAGGCAGCAATTCGCCGGCATAGAAGCATCGCATTTTCCAACCCTTCCGGAGATGACATACCAGCCCAAGGCAGACAAAGTCATCAGCCATTCGATTAAGAGCATTGGTTGGCCTCCTACAGGTGTCACACAGTCTTCAGCGATTCGGACGGCTTGGGCAACGCTTCTCTCCTGGTACACTGACTCCCCAGACGTAGTATTCGGTGTCGTCTCGTCCGGTCGTCAAGCTTCTGTGCCCCGAATCGAAGATGTAGCGGGACCTACCATCGCTACCGTTCCATTCCGCGTTTTGGTTGAGGGTACCGTCGACGGATTGCTGAACCAGGTGCAACAGCAAGCCACGGACATGATCCCATTTGAGCAATACGGCTTGCAGCACATCCGCCAGATCAGCGATGACGCCAAATACGCGTGTGACTTCCAGACACTTGTTCTGATCCATCCACCGGTCGAGAAAAACATGGATAGCTACATCTTCGAACATGAGCTAGTCGAGCAATCTGGTCCTGGCTCGGAAAACGCATATGCCATGATGCTTACTTGTCAACTATCAGACTCTGATCTTCATGTGCAGCTGAGTTTTGACTCCGCCGTCGTCGAAGAGGAGCGTTCCGCGCGGCTCCTTCAGCAGCTCGAACACATACTGGGTCACATAGGCTCCGTGGAAGGATCTACGCAGGTGACCCAGCTGACCAGAGTGAGCCAAAAGGATCTGGACGATATTTGGAGCTGGAACGCGATAGTACCGGATACGGTCGCAGATTGTGTTCACACCATTTTCGCCGAGAGAGTTCAAGAGAGCCCCGACGCACCTGCAGTATGCGCATGGGATGGTGAACTGACGTATGGCGAGCTCGATCGGCTGTCCACGCAGCTCGCGGGTCATCTCCTCACCTCAAGCCTCGTGGCCCCCGGCGCTATCGTACCCTTGTATTTCGAGAAGTCGATGTGGGTCCCCGTCGCGATCTTCGCGGTCATGAAAGCCGGTGCTACCTGTGTCGCGTTGGACGCAACGCTGCCCGAGTCTCGCTTGCAGAGCATCGTGAGCCAGCTGTCGGCCCATGCGATCCTGACGTCGAAGTCGTGCGCGAAGCTCGCGACGCACATCACCGACGCGCATATCGTCGAAGTGGGCGATACGCTGGCCCACTTCGATGGATACCAGCGAGCTCCGGATCTGCCCGCAGTCGACCCCTCATCGGATCTCTACATCGTCTTCACATCCGGAAGTACAGGTGCACCCAAGGGTGCGACAGTGACGCATGCCAATTTCTGCAGCGCCATCCGATACCAACAGCAACAGCTCGGCCTTACGAGAGCCTCACGCGTCTTCGACTACACGTCGTATGCCTTCGATGTCGCATGGTCGAATGTGCTGCACGCGTTGACCATGGGCGCATGCCTCTGCATCCCCTCCGAAGACGAACGCACCGCCGACGTGGCCGGCGCCATCAACCGCCTGGGCGCCAACTTTGCCCACTTGACTCCCACGGTCGGACGATTCCTGGATGTTGCGAGTTTGGGAGGCCTCGAGAAGGTGCTGTTTATTGGAGAGGCGCTGACCGCCAGTGATGTGGCGAGGTGGAAGGCTTCGAATGCCGACATCTACAACACGTACGGCCCAGCTGAATGCACCGTCACGAGCACGATAGAAAAGGTCCATCCACGCCGCTTGGATGAGCCAGAGAGCGTCGGCGATCCTGGCATCGGCGTGGGTGCGGGCTGTCTGACGTGGATAGTCCAGCCCCGTGCGCGTGGCAGTCTTGCTGCCGTTGGGACTGTGGGCGAACTCTGGCTAGAGGGCCCGATCGTAGGCGCAGGCTATCTAAACAACGCCGAGAAGACAGCTGATGCTTTCGTGGAAGACCCCGAGTGGTTGACTCGCGGTGTGCAAGGACACGTACCCGGCCGCCGTGGACGCCTATACAGAACCGGTGACTTGGTGTACTACAAGGCCGATGGCTCGCTCGGGTTCGTCGGGCGGAAGGACTCACAAGTCAAGATCAACGGCCAACGCATGGAGCTGGGAGAGGTCGAATACCACGTCCGTCAACTGCTCGTTGTCGACACAGTCTCACAGATCGTCGCGGATGTAATCACCCCGGACGCGACGCATGCCCCGGCGCTCGCCGTCTTCCTAGCCATGGCCAAAGAGAGCGAGGCCGACATTTCGAACCCAGCCACGGCATCTTTGATGGTGGGTCTGAGGGAAGAATTGTCCAGACTACTGCCCTCCTACATGGTGCCGACGGCATACATTCCGCTCGCCAAGCTCCCCATGACAGCAACAGGGAAGACGGATCGCAAGGCGATCCGAGACCTGGGCAAAGCATACAGCCCGCCGTCGCTTTCCCCCTCGAGCACTGCACTCCCTGATGCCGTCCTGACCACTACCGAGACCACACTGCGGGGTATATGGGCAGGACTGCTTCGCCTCGAGCCGGGTCTTGTTAGTCCAGGCCATGGTTTCGCAGACATCGGAGGCGACTCGATCAAGACTATGTCGCTGGCCATGGCCATACGCAAGCAGTTCGATGTCAACATCGGGGTGCCACGGTTGATCAACGAGCGCCACTCGTTACGCACGTTGGCCAGCCTGATCGACAGCCTGTCGCGGGGCCAGGCCGTCCAGGAGATGGATGCCATAGACGTCGAACTGGAGGTGGATCTGCTGGTGAGCGAGATGCAACGTAGCCGCGGACACGGTCGTGCTGCAGCCCCCGGCTCGACCGTCTTCCTCACGGGCTCGACGGGCTTCCTAGGCACGCAGATCCTGCGGCACGCGCTGCACAAGCGGGCGTTCGAGCGCATCGTCGTCCTCGTGCGCAGCCGCGACGCAGAGGACGGCCTCTGCCGCGTCAGACAGGCGGCCTCGACGGCGGGCTGGTGGCGCGAGTCCTTCACCTCTGCGCTCGACGTCTGGCCCGGCGACCTCGCCGCCGCCAACCTGGGCCTCGACGACGCCCAGTGGCGCGCCCTCTGCGGCCTGCCCAGCCCCCACGCCCCCATCACCGCCATCATCCACAACGGCGCCCGCGTGCACTGGGCCACCAGCTACGCGGGCCTCCACGCCGCCAACGTCGCCTCCACGCAGCGCCTCCTCCACGCCGCGCTCGACTCCCCGCACCTCACCTCCTTGGTGTACATCTCCGGCGGCCTCATCACGGAGAACGCTACGTGGACCGCCGCCGAGGCCGCCGCGGCAAACGGCTACGACCAGTCCAAGTACGTCTCGGAGAAGCTGGTGCGCGCCGTGGGCGCCGCCTATGGCACGCCCGCGAAGCGCTTCTCCGTCGTGAAGCCGGGGCAGATCATCGGCGACGCGTACACGGGGGTGGCCAACGCCGACGACTTCCTGTGGCGCGTCGTGGGCGCCGCGATGCAGCTGTCTGCGCGGCCCGTCGAGCCCTCGACCTCGTGGCTCGCCGTGTCCGACGTGCGCTCCGTCGCCGACACGGTGCTGTGGCACGCCGTCGGCCGCCACGCCTCCGACCTGACGCACATCACACAGGGCATGCCCGTGTCGGCCTTCTGGGCCTGCGTCGACGCGCACCTGCACACGCCGCTCCGGCCCATGTCGTGGGACGAGTGGATCGCCCTCGCGCGCCGCGACATGGCCCGCGACCAGGAGCGCCATCCGCTGTGGCCCGTCCAGCATTTCCTGGGCGCGCTGGGCATCGAGGGTGCGCACGGCGAGCGGGACGAGCTCGACGTGCGCGAGGTGGCCGCTGCCGTCGCGAAGAACATGGAGTTTCTCCGGGAAAGGGGCGTCTTGGGGAAGGGGCGCTACGGGCAGGCGGTGGATGGTGTGATGACTCGGACGCGTGCTCTGCCTGTCGTCCAAGCACCGTGAGGTCTGGAAAGATGGATACATCAGGTACAGGTCTACGAATGCACGACTACTCCCAAAGTAGTCACATGCACACGAAACATGCCAAAACATGCCAAACATGCCAAAACAAACAGTGTAGAAGAGCTGCGAGAATAGAAGATGGTGATTAAATGAAACCATCCAGCAAAAAGCACAAGCCAGAGAAAACAGCCTCCCTAGTACTATACCTACCCCTTACACCTTCCTCGTGTTCCATAGAACCCCAACCTTCAAGATGGAACATACTACAGCAACACGCCAAATCGCTCTCTGGGGAAATGGATTGAATATTATATTGAACATGCACTCTCTACAAATGATACGACGCAGCGTCTTCCCGAACCACATCCCACACGCCGTTGATGACGGCGACCAGCTCGGCGCTCAGCGGGCCCGCAGCCACCGCATCGAGATTCGCCTCCATCTGGCGCACGCTCGAGCACCCCAGGATGACGGCGTCGCCGCGGCGGCCGTCGAGGATGGAGTGGTACATGACCCAGCGCAGGGCGACGTCGTGGCCGCCGATGCCCGCGGCGGCGGCCATGTCGGCGACGCGGGTGGCGGCCTCGATCAGGGAGGGCTTGAGGTAGGCGCGCTCGTAGGCCTGGCCTAGCTGCGTCTGTGGGGGTGGGATGTGAGTACGGGGATGGGGTTTATGGGGGAGTGGGATGGAGGCGTACCGTCTTGTCCCAGCGCGAGCCGGCGACGTCGACGCTGGCTGCGGTGATGTTGCCGGAGAACATGCCGGCGGCAGAAGGGCTGGTCGCGTCAGTGCTGCGTTGCGGTGGTTCAGGGGGCCGTACTGACCTGTAAGCGTAGAAGGAGATGGCCCACTTCCGCAGCGTCGGCCACAGCTGCGCCTCGCCGCTGCGGATGATGGCGTTGTAGCGCCCCTGGTACACGCTGGGCCTGTTCCAGCCGTTGGTCTCGCACACCTGGCAGATGGCGTCGACCTCCTCGGCGGTGTAGTTGCTCAGGCCGAAGCGGCGGAACCGGCCGAGTCGGAACTGCTCGTCCATGGCCTGCGCGGTGACGGCCCAGGGCGTGGTGCGGTCGGGCGAGTGCAGGTACATGATGTCGACGCTGTCGACGGCCAGGGCATCGAGGCTCAGCGGCACCGAGGCGGCAATCTTCTCGGCAGAGTGCGAGCCGGGGGCCCACGAGGTGACCTTTGTGGAGATGGTGGCCCACGAGCCGGCGGCCAGGTCGCCCAGCAGCTTCTCTGCGGACCCAGGGTTGCCGACGGGGTAGGCGCGCGCAGAGTCGACCAGGCGCACGCCGCGCTGCTGGCACACGTCGAGCAGGGGGCCGGCCGTCTCGCGGGAGTTGAATTTGGCCTGCGGGGTGCCGGTGCCAAACGAGGCGGTGCCGAGGACGATGGCGGGCGCGTGGGCTGTTGCGTCGGCCGTCATGGCGGGGGCCTGGAGGGTCGAGGGTCGAGGGTCGAGGGTCGAGGATGGAGGCTGTGCGCCTTTGTCAGAATCGCTGCGTCAGATTCTCGACGAGCGCTGCGCTGCGCGTAGGCGTCGGCGCCTGGGGGGCTTTATGAGGTGCCATTGCGGACGTGTGGCGAGCGTCGAGCGTCGAGCGTCGAGGGCGGGGTGCTCAGCGTGGTGGTGGTGCAGCCGCTGAAGCCGACGGCCGGTCAGAAAAGCACCATGGAAGGAGTGGACGAGGGCAGGCGGGGTGTGCATGTCGTGTTGGGGTCGGGTAATATAAAAGGAAGCGTTATACGTAGATAAATAAGGTTAGGTAAGCAGGCAAGGCTTGGCGGCTCGCTATGAAGCCTCAGTCAGGACACGATCGCTTTTTCTTGTTGGGACAGGTAACCCGTCACCCGCAAGCACCTTGTCTCGCCTTGTCTCGCCTTGTCTCGCCACCACCTGCCGGGCAAGCTGACCGCACACCATTGGGTACCGTGCGAACGCCACATTGTTGAGTCGCCGGAGGAGCAACAGGCGACGTCGGTGCAGTGTGCTGAGCCAACATCCGGAGCCGCCACTGCTGCACCGTCCGCCGTGGCGCGATTGGCAAGCAAGATAAATTCACTCGGTGCTAATCCTGGGCGGCAGACCATGTCTCTGTCCACTGCTAGTATTGCGGGACACGGCTTTGTGGTTCGTGTCAACAATCAGATAATCATGGGTCCCGGGAGCTGATGCAAGGTAACGTGACATCTGGCAGCCATGATGAGGCAAAAGCTGACCACGGCCAGACGTCGACATTCGAGCGAATGGAAACAACTTATGGACCCTCTGCGGCTCAATGAATGACGCGGTCCGCCCAAGGCCCCAGTCTCGTCAATATGCCCCATCCGGCTGCATCTCGTTCCTCGCCTAGCTCCAACAAGCTTTCATGCATGTACGGGGTTGCGCGACTGTCGCTATCGAGTCCGAGCCATACTGAGCCCTTGCTCCCCCCACATGCCTGTCTTCCAATGCTATTAGCAGCTTCTGTAAACTCCGGATACCGGGTACGTATCGCAGCTGGTGGAGCAGGCTAGCACTGCCTGTCACGCTCGCATGGCGAGCTGGCATGTCTCGTCACCTTTTGTACCTGTGAATATCCATCAAGCTTGTCCCCACACGACATACATACCTTTCGCATTTCTCCGGCTGTTGGACCTGCCGGACACTCCCCTCCGAGCCAAGCCAGACCCTCCGAAGCTACCTGCGACCGACCATGCGAACCACCACCGAGACCCATCAGCAGCCCGTCGCCCCGATGAACTCAATAGTACCGACGACGCAGGCACGTCTCCGTAACTCTTGCGATGCTTGCAACACGGCCAAAGTAAAGTGTAGCAAAGAGCGCCCTTGCTGCCGCCGCTGCCAAAGGAAAGAGCTATTCTGTGTTTACAGCGTCTCGCTGCGATGCTCAAAACGGCCCGTCGACAACCGCAGTGCTTCCACCACCAAAAAGCCCTCCGGTGTCAACTCAACCCCTAATGCACGGCCCAAAAACCCCATCAACAACGAACCCAGCATGTCCAGACTGCCGCCGCTCAGTACCGGCCTAGAAGGAGGATTGGATGCCACACTCGACTCAGCCATCTCCACGAGCCTCTACGACTTCGATTCTCTATCAGCACTGTCAGACGTCAACTTCGATCTCCACAATCTCGACGACTACTTTTCCACCGACGCCTATCTCCCGCCAACAAACTTCAGCGTCTATGCCAACACGACGGCAAGCACACCGCCAGCACCGCACAAGTCGCTTTCAAGGCCGCCAGCGCAGTTGTGTGGCTGCCAGCAGCACATCCTTTCGAAGCTTTCAGAACTATCCCTCTCATCATCGGGCAGCGCTCCCGTGCCGTTCGATCGCGCACTGTCAGAAAACAGGGTACGTGACGCTTACACCCCATCCCACGCACAGTCACAATCATGTCTGGTACTTTAAATCCAGAGGTTTACATCTCCCAAGCACATCCCACCCTCCATCACCACATATCCCAACTGACCCCCCAACAGGCCATCCTCGCCATCTGCACCAGCACCCTCTCCTGCCCCACCTGCGCCCGCTCCCCAGACACCACGCTCCTCCTCACCCTCTCGGCGCTCCTTGCCCACGCCCTCCACGTCTTCGAATCCCTCTTCCCACCTTGCATCCCCCACTCCGCCCCGCGCGATCCCACCTCCAGCCCGCCCGACACCGCAAGCTCCACCCGCAGCTCCGAAACAAACTTCAACATGTTCAACACCGGGCTCGAGCTCATGACGCCACCAGCGAGCGTGTACGTCCCGTTCGCCCCTTCCCGTCCCTTCTACAACTAACGTGCCACAGACACGGCAGCAGACCCAACCCCACGACCTCCCCGGGCCTGAGCACCCCGCCCGCCGTGCGCCTCTCGCTGGGCTCCTACGAGCTCGACGACCGCGACTCCCACCTCCTGCGCACGTCGCTGCTGCAGATGGAACTCGGCAAGATCAGCGCATGCGTCGAGGCCTTCGAGGCGCGGCTCGCGGGCGGGAAGCTGCTGCGGCATCTCGGGGCGTTTCTGAGGCTGGGGCTGGGCGCGTGCTGCGAGGGCGTGAAGCGGCTGGGTGCTGTGTAGGTAGGTAAAGTGGTGGGCGTGGCGGACGGTATATACCCTTGTTTTGGCGTGGGATGGGATGGGCTTGGATTCCTGGGACAGTTGGGGAGGTGGTATGTGTATGGTATGGTATGTGTACGATGGATGGGTTGGCTGATTGATTGATGATACCCGGCTGGTCGGTGTAAAAGACGTAGGGTGGAGTAAATGATAGCATAGCATTGTTCCCACGCTTTTGGTGTGTGTTTCTACCATCCCTAACTACGCCTTACCCATCTCTCACCATCCGAATCCCCACCCCATCTCAAACACCCCTACCCTCGCAGCCTGCAGCAGCGGCAGTACGTCCTCCAAATCCAAGCAGCGACAAGATAACCCCATCACTGCACTAGTGCATCATCGAACACGTAAAAGAAATACAGCCAAGTTCTGTCTACCATTATCAACCTCTCCTATCTGCAGGAAGATGATGATAACAATATTGGATTATCGAGTACGTGGAGTACAAAAACCATCACAAAAAGGTCTTCTACACTAGCTAACTAATAACCTCTCCTACAGCGACCTTACTTCCACGCTTAGATGTCTCTCTTCATAGCTGTAACTATGGGAGTAGCTTAGCTTTCCCACCGTCGTTTCCCTGTTCTTCTCTTTGACGTTACGATACCGCGAGTTCCTGGTCGCCAGGCCAGCTACCCTTACGAAATGGGCAAGATCGTCACGCGTGCGAGGGACCTAAAGCGGGCGTACAACCCTGCCGGCAGCGTTCTATCAAATCGCTGCCTCGCTATAACCCCATCCACTCGCCCCCCTCACAACAACACCCGGAACAGCGCTCAAGGGCTAGTAATCCAGCGCCTCGCTATCCTAGACCAAGCCTTTGCCCGTTGCCCATCCTACCTCGCATCATCACCTCCGCCACTGGACGGTTGGAATCCTCCATCCATCAAAAGCGCCATGCGTAAACCACCGGCTCATTCAAAACTATATACAAACTATATAGAACCGCCTCAACCCCACCACTCACACAAACAAGACGTACTCGACGACGGCGACGGCGTTTTGCATCTATCCACCACTTCTAAAACACCCAACTGACTTTATTATCGTAGGTGTAGTCGTTGGAGTCAGTAGGGCAGATTGGTTCGTGCACTCAGTATCGAAGTACGCTATCAAGCTTTGTGTAATAATAAGGTCTACTATATCCGACACTAACCCTAAACCCGTAATGATACCACTCCACCACTATACAGCGGTTACGCACATACCCACCCGTTCTAAACATCTTTTATTACTACCCCTCATCTTGATACTCTTCACCCTCATACCTCGCACACAAACACAAACACAAATAAATCGAGTGGACATAGTAGCCGCATTGCTTACTTGGTGTATGGCTGGCTATACCCCCTACCGTCCCCACCCCGAGTACGAGCACGAGTACGAGCACGACGACTGTTTATCGTACTATACGGGGGTGCGGCTGTAGAGGTGGAGATGTACGCATGTCTCGGCGGTGATTTTCGCAACGGGATGGTTTTGGAAGATGGAGTAATGTGGGGGGTGTTTGGGTTTTTTTGGGTGGTGGTGGGGGTTAGAGCGGTGAGGGGTGGGGAAGGGGGTGTTGGATTGTGTTGAATTGTATTGGTGGTAGTGGTGGGGCGGGATACAGGGGTACTAGAGACGTGCACAACACACACCAACGCCGCTGCTTCCCAGCATACACACTTGAGTGGAGGGAGGGTTTGACAAGCCGCGAACTTCCACGTACACGCACACCGATTCTCCACGATGACGCTGTAGCAAAATCACGCCTTTTAAATTCATGCGCTCGTCTCCCCTATCCATCCATCTACGGACTGACGGTGGGCTGCCACACGGCCTCGATGATCCACAGCAGCGAGCCCTCGGGCTTCCGCGCATACTGGAATGCAAACCGCGGATCTGCCTCCTTGAAGAGACCCTCCCACTCCTCGACGGTCCGCTCCTTGCTGTTGAACATGGCCAACATGCACAGGTCCAGCGACGTTAGCACCTTGTAGTCCCAGTCGCTGACCTCGCCGGGCTGCGGCAGCACGCCCTCGTTGATGAGCACCTTGGCGCCGGGCTTGAGCGCCGGCACCAGGTTCTTGATGAACTTGACTACGTACTGGTCGGGCCAGTTGAGCAGCACCGAGCGGAACATGTAGAGGTCTGCGCCGTGGTAGGGCTGCGGGTCGTTGAGGTTGTGCCCGATGAAGGAGATGCGGTCTTTGTATTCGGCGGGGAGCATTTCTTCGCCCTGTGCGGTCGTGCCGGGGAGGTCCTCGACGACGAACTTGAGCTTGGGGTGTGCGGCTGCGATGGCGAGGGAGATGTGGCCGTGGGAGCCGCCGAGCTGGGGTGCGTTAGCATGGAGTGGTCTGTCTTACGAAGAAGGGGGGTCTTGCATCGACGATGGTGCTCTCGCCGAGCGCCGGCCAGTCGTAGTTGGTGATGAGGTGCTCGACTTTGTGGCTGGCGCCCTTGGAGAAGTTGCTCATGGACAGGCCGAAGACGCGCGCGCGGTCGGGCCGCTCCGCGAGGAACTCGAAGATGGTCTGGCCGCCGAAGGCGAGCGCGAAGCCGGCGTCGCTCTGCTCGCCGCTGTCGGGGCTCTGGATGAGCTGCTTGACGGCGTTGACCGAGGCGGGGCCCCACTCCTCGAAGGTCATGTCGAGCCAGTCGCGGACCGAGGAGCCGTCGAGGAGGGCGACGGAGCCCGCAGTGTGGGCGACGACGCCGGAGGACACCTCCTTGAAGACGTGGTAGATGGCGGCGTGGCGGACGAAGCGCATGACCAGGGGCTCCTTGAGGCCCGTCTTCTGGGAGATCTCGGCGAAGGTGGCGGTGCCGTTGACGGGGACGGCTTCGGGGAGGCGGAAATGCATGATGGCGTGGAGGGAGATGTTGTCATTGTACTGGTTCCATGCCTTCCACCTCAGGTCCTCGGCAGGACCGAGAGCAAGGGCCTGGAGGTCTTGCGCGGCCTTGAGCAGTCTGATGCGGGAAGCCTGGAGGTCCTCATCCGTTGAGGGAATGGGGAGCTCGCCGGGGGCGTCGACCTCGAAGCTGGGCAGAGGGAGGTTGTTGCTGGTGATGTAGTTGGTGAGCTTCTGGGCCTCGGTGGAGGCGATAGCTGCGAGCTCAGTGAGAGCAGACATTCTGTCTAGGGGTATAAAACAAGCCGATGGAAGAGAAATGAAACAGAGTGGAGCAGACGAGGATTGGATGGGCGATTCGAGCTGAGAAGAGTGAACCCCACTGTCTAATCAATGAACAACATCAGTCGACCGTCTGGCGAAGTCGTTTTATGGTATGTGGTCGACGCTCGCATCAAGCATCTCGGTAGTCCCGCAGCGGCGTCTACACGCATTTCTCATTGCTCGTCAGATCTTCGCACTCCGCTGCAGGTACATAGCATAGTGTCGGCGTTCCGCGAGCTCTGCTTCGTCCAGCATATCCCGAGTAAAACACTGTACCTCTGGAACTTGACGAGATGCGGCCTGGTGTCGCTCGGCTGTCGACAACGCAGGCGCCCTCGAGTAAGCGGAGGGCAACAACACCGACACGGAGCCGATTCCGCTGTTGGTGGCAGCACTGTGTGTTGTCAGCCGTCAGCCGAGGGTTGCAACCAACATCGACCAACAGTTGCCGGCGACCGACATGCTTGTCGAAGTGGGAAGCGGAAGCGGTGCTCGGGATGAATGGTCGTCGGGCTAGGCACACATTAGACGACCCACCGAAGGCCTCTGCAAGGCTGGCGGCCTGAACTATAAACATGCCTGCGCATGCAGTTTGTATTGGGACTGCCGGCCTGGTATTATTGCACGATCGAGCGACATGATGCATCTCGGAGCGAGGTACGGGCATTAACATGTACGCTAACCCATCGCACGCTAACCTTTGTAAGCGTAGCGCGCGATCGGATCGGTGGGAGCGAACGGCACAGAAACCACAGCGACTTGACGCCAGGTCAGAGCAATTGCGAGATGTTTTTCGCTCAAAATGTTCTGGGGCTCTGAAGAGAATTAGCGTTTTTCGATTTTCAACTTCAAGTGTTGAGATCAAATATGATACTTCGCGAGCTTCTGGAAGCCGCGTCAAGTGTTGAGATAAGATCGCATCTTGGATATGCTAAAAGAAAGATATGCACAAGGTATACACAAGAAGCCTCTAACACTGTGATAGATAGTAGATATTACATTTTTGCCGCGCGCCAAGTATCACATTTGGTAGATACTACCGTACTGAGCGGGCAGCTAGTAGTCATAACATACCTAAAATCCCTTACTTAAATGTACCACATCCGAAAATAAGAACTTCAACTATTTTCCGTATAGTAACTTACAGAGGAACTAATCTCAACAACGTGAAGATATATCCCCCCTGCAAAAAAACCAAGCCTCTCGCCTTACCACGTGTATTCCGGATGAGGAGACCAACAAGTGTGTAGAAATAGTCTACGAGTGGTCTGGTATGACTCGTGTCGTGTCACTATCCACGGACCGAATCGCTCCACGAACATCAATCATGACGTGCTACCATTATAAGATCACCCCATCAGTCACTCCCAGAGCAAAACAAGCACACTTCTTAAACACATGAAAGTTTCATTACTCTAGCTAAGCCACAGCCCCCATGAGCCACAAAGCTCGGATATCTATATCGTTGAAAAGCTCAAGCGCGCTAGTTCTTGACGGCGGTGAAGACGGGGCTCTTGCCAATGTACTCCTTCCACGTGGTCAGGGGCTCGTCGACGATGGAGTGGCTGGCGTCGAGCTTCTCGCCGCCAAAGTAACCGGCCACGTCGAAGAGCTGGTGGTTCTCAAGCATCTCCTGCTGGAAGGACTCGGGGAGGCCGAAGCTGCCGAGGATGCCCTTGTAGACGTCGCCAGGGAGCTCGTTGTAGGCGGCCGAGGCCGACGTCTTGGGGTAGACTTCCTTGAGCTCCTCGATGAGCTGCGTGGGCGTGTAGTAGGCGGTGGCGCCGAGGACGCGCTGGCCGAGGAGCTTCTCGCGGTTCTCGAAGATGCCCTTGACGAACTTGCCCGTGTCGTCTTCGGCGTCGAAGAGAGGGATGGGCGCGTTCTTGCTGGTGGGCAGGTTCAGGGTCCAGCCCGTCTGCTCGGAGATGGACATGCCGGGCAGGTTGGACATGAAGTAACCGGCGAGGAAGAAGGTGGCGGGGACGCCGATTTCGCGGATGTACTCCTCGACCTGGGCCTTGCTGTCGAAGTGGTGGACGTTGGTGAGCTTGCCGTTGGTGACTGAGCATGGTGTTAGTAAAGGTCATGTCATGCTGGCGCAGATAGGTAGACGTACGCTTGGTGACGTTCAGGAGAGAAGACCAGACGAGGTGCTGGACACCGGCAGCCTTGGCGGCATCGGCGACGGCCTTGCCCTGGGTGATCTCAGGTGCGGCATCCATCTTCTCGAGGAAGTTTGTGACGGAGAAGACGCCATAGGCACCCTCGAGCACGGGGGCAAGGGTCTCGGGGGCGTTCAGGTCGGCCTGTCATTGTCAGTACGGATGGCATCTCACGTTGATCGAAAGCGAACGTACGGAGACGACCTCAGCGCCGAGCTCCTTGAGCTTCTGCGCGGACTCCTTTGTGGTGTCACGGGTGACAGCCTTGACGTGGTACTTGGCAGCGGTCTTGGGGTCGGCGAGGATGGTCTTGACGACGGAGCCTCCCTGCTTGCCAGTGGCACCGAAGACGACAATGGTTTGCTTGGCCATGGTGGTGGGTGTGGGTGTGGGCGTGGTAGTGGTAGTGGTTGCGGGTGGTGGGCTGGCTGTGGTGGTGGGCGCTTTGGAAGATGGTGCGGTGGGTTGGGTGGTTGATTTGGAGCTCTTGGAGGAGCGACCGAGCAGCTTTTTGAAGGCTTTCATGGTGAGCGAGTCCGAGACGATTGTTCAGCGTGGTGGAGCGGATATGCAGGCGCGCCCTTCTTTGAACTTCTCTGAGTCGCGCGGAGGCACAGTTGCAAATGGGTGGTAGGTTCGCGTCGTGGTGAAGGCCGACGGCAGGCCGCACCCATGGCCCGGATTGGATGCACGGCTGCCCTAGCAGGGAGGCACGCATCCGGCAGCGAGCTTCAGCATGTTGCCTCATGCCCGCGCCGTAATCTTGCTGACTTGGCAACCGACGGCTTCGGGGATCAAGAGGCTGGCTACACCGACGCGGGCGATGGGAGGCGTCGTGCTCGGCACATTCATGTCTAAGGCAAAGCGCGACGCCGACTCGCTTACCCAGCAATCCCCACCCGCCATCCATCACCATCCCACCCGCCATCCATCGCCATCCCACCTCCGTCATGCGCTCTTGGTCCTGCCGCTGTCTCTGCCATATGTGAGCCTGCGTCTGCCGCTGCCAGCACGCCAAAACATGACAGTGCAGCATCTTGCGACGCCCGAAGTCCATAGGGCACACTCCACCCTGACCGCCACCGTCGCATGCACCATGTCGCCATGGCTGGTAAAAGAGCTGCGCGATCCACTGCACGGGGACGCGCCCTTGCATCGCTTTGTGCTTTGTTCGCACCTTCATTTCTGCCGCATCCAGATCGCGCACCCCAGAGTCACGTGAGGCGCCTTCTGCACGTCTTTCGCCATGGCCCCCAAGGCTGCCAGAGCCGCCTACACGCCCATCCCCAAGCGCGAGGCGCTGGCCATTGTGCTCGCCGCCTACGTCCCCGCCCTGCTGCTCTGCCTCTATGGCCGCCTTCCGGAATCGGTCGCGAGCTTCTATGCCGCCCATCCCGTCGAGCTTGTCGCCGGCACTTTCTATCTGCCCATGCTGGGCGTCATGTACCTGCACCCCCGCTCGCCCTTGCGCTTGGCCATCATTCCAATCGTTGCTCTGGGCTACTTCGCCTACCGCACCGCCGTCCCGCGCTTCATCGCAAACAGGTCCCGTGCCAGTTTCCCCGAAGGCCCCTTCTACCTGCTGTTTCTTACGGCCGTGGACGCCCTCGTGCTGCGCCGCATCTATCTCGGCCAGGATGGCAAGGAAAAGTCTGAGCGTCTCGTAACCCGGGATTCAACCAAGACCAAAGCGAATGCCCAAGACACAAGCGGCATCCTGTCTTGGAGAGCAATTGGATGGGCGCATAGAGTTGTCTTTAGTTACCGCGCCATCGGCTTGCCCAAGGAAGTGCCTAACCTTCCCAAGTGGTCCAACAAGGACCCCAGCTATGTGCCCTCCAGGACCGCGTTCCTCGTGAAGCGAGGTCTGGCTGTCGTGGGCGCATTTCTAGTGATTGATTTCCTCGGCCAGCAACCCAAGCCTGATCCTGAGGACTTTTCAGCAGAAAAGGCCTTGCTATTCCCCCCGGCACATGCACTCAATGGCGCCACCATTGGCGCGCGCGTTTTCAGCACGGTGCTGTGGTGGACTATTCTGCGCCTCAACATCGGGCTGTTCTACAACCTCTTCAGCTGGTTCGGCGTAGCGACGTTCCTGACCAAGCCGGCCGGCTGGCCGCCTTACTTCGGCAGCGTGTTCGATTCGTACAATCTGCGCAGATTCTGGTCGTAAGTTTGAGACAACGCCCCGTCCACATTCCAGCTGACCAGACCGCAGTGTTTTCTGGCACACCGGTCTGCGAAACCCGCTCAGCAGCACCGCCAATTTCTTCGCCTACGATGTCCTTCGCCTGCCCAAGGGAACCCTGTTCGGCCGCTACACCAGCGCTTACTTGACGTTTGCGCTATCCGGGCTCGTCCACACACTCATGGACAACACGGCGGGCATCCCGCTCGCGAAGAACACGGCGTGGAAACTGTTTGTGACGCAGGCCATCGGCATCACCATTGAGGACTTCGTGGAAAGCGCCTACCACAGAATCGCGGGGCCGAGCAGCAGCAAGCCCACCGCCTGGTGGAAGAAGATCATTGGCTTTGTCTGGGTGTTGGTCTGGATGTCGTGGACGACACCGTCGTGGAGCTACCAGAACATGACGCACGACGGCGAGCCACTGTACCCGTTCAGCGCGTTTGCGAGCTTCCAGGCTCTCACTGCGAAGGCGAGTTAGGCGAGGCGGTGTGACAAGGGTAGGAACGTGTATGTGATAGAAGGTAAGATGGAACGCGAGGAGCTGTGCCTAGACTGTATGTGGTGCGTCGGGACCTGTGAAATGGTTCGGATGAGCAGACAGAAGCAATTGCAGACCCAGGCGGGGTGGGTAGCTCTGGGGAGGGCCCCGCTAACCAACTTCGACTTGGCGCGACGCGCTAAAACGCGTTCGTGGTTTCCCTTATATTTTCACTCCCATTCGACGGAGACTCGTACTATCATGATTCCTTGTTCCAAATCTGTAGTCTAGTCGAATCATTCACCAATTCACTGCACTCTGAAGAAATGTTGCCATATAAGCGCGCAAAACACATGCCGCCCCAGAGCCCTCCGTGTGCAAAATGATACCCTTAGAGCGAAGTTTCTCTGCAAGCAGACGGAGAGGTTCTTTCTGGTTACTTTAATGCCGAAAAGTTATGTCTGACATGTCTGGGAGCATGTATTCTACAGACAACGAGTGTTGCATGGTATATGAATTGTAGAAGGTGTTTGAAATGTTACTCTATGATTTCTACTTTCTGCTCATGGAGCGGAAGGCGTGGCTAGGAGCTGACTAACCCCAAAGCTTTGGCGTAACGCGCTAAGACGCGTCTTCCTCTGCATTGCACCTTCCCTTTCTTCTTCATGATAACATGAAGAAGAGCTGTATACATCATAAATCGTTTCGCATGAGCACCCAGTCTATCAATCTATCTTCACGAAGCCAATCTTTTACTTGCTCATGGCGCAGCCACAAGTGGGTACGACCTGTTGAACACGTTCTCTGGGTCGAACTTCTGCTTGAGCTCTGCGAGACGCGGCAGGTTCTTGCCAAAGATGCGTCGGGGGTCGACCAAGAGCGCTGTGTCGGATCGTCAGCCATTGACATCGTTACACCCGTATGAGAGCACTTACCATCATAGTTTCCATACTCGCCTATTGAGTCGGCGACTTCCTTGCCGTTCACACGCTCGAGCTCGCCACGAATCGCAGCAGCCGTGCTGGCTGCCCATGATCGCACTGTCGCGTCGTCCTCTCCCTTGACCCAGAACGGGCCAATCATCACCTGGTTGTGGTCGCCGCGGATGGCGTGCGCCATATCTTGCCACGGTTTCAAAACCTTGCCCATGTGGAAGAACTCGAACAGCATGATCGACTTGGTGGAGCCCTCAACCTGCGCGTGGAGCTTCTGCAGCTCGCCAACCAGCGAGTGAACAAAGTTGGGGTCGAGGGGTAGCGTGTACGGCACGCCTTTGGCTAGCTTGCGGTTGCCGTAATCGACGGGGCCGTTCATGAGGCTGTTCTGTTCAACGTACGGGCGCACCTTGGTGGTGTTGATCTTGGGGTTCAGCTCCAACAAAGGCTTGAAGATCTCCCTCGCTTCGTCCTCCGGACCATCGTGGAACACGGTCGTAACAACAGCAGGCTCCTGCATGAACGGAGGCTGCGTGATCCCCATAACCATGGCAGAGGCGCCATCGGTGGTCGCGACGAGGTTATTGGCGAAGTTGACGACGGTGGTCAGGGCCTGGGACGCCGGGAATACCATCTGTCCGCTCCATACAGGGTTCTCCTGAGGGTGCAGTTGGAACGTGAAGTCGACAGCAACACCGAAACAGTGTCCAGCTCCACGAACCGCCCAAAAAAGGTCCTGGTTCTCGTCGCTGGAGGCAGTGACGATACGGCCGTCAGCGAGCACCATGGTCACCGCACGAACCTCATCGATAGTAAGGCCGTGGCGTCCGGTCAACCATCCGTAGCCACCTCCAAGGGTCCTATACGCCATGAGCCATGTCCGACGATGCCGCATGAACAGCACAATACGTACAGTCCACCAACACCTGTGTGGTTGATGGTACCTCCAATCATAGCAAGCTTGTGAGGTGCGGCAGCTTCGTCAACATCTTTCCAGATGCATCCACCTTGTACCTTGGCGGTGTTGTTGCTGAGATCGATAGATACATTGCGCATGTGTCCCATGTCAATCTGAAGACCACCCTCGATGGAGGCAGCGCCACTGGAGCCGTGCTTGCCGCCGCATACTGCAAGCGGAACAGAGAACTCCTTTGACAATAGCACTGCGGTGGAGATATCTTCTGCTGTCTGAGGGTACACGACGATGCCCTAGAATGGTATAAGCGACCGCAACGAAGATACAATACGCCACACGATTGAGCATCAAGTATCACATACCGCCCTCTTCTCCATCTCGTCACTCCATCGTATGATGGCCTGGGCGTAGCCTTCAGAGTCCGGCGTCAGTACGGTGGAGTTCTTCAGAGTACTCCTCAACCTCGCGGCAAGAGCAGTAACGTTGGACGCGGCCATGTTGTTGGACTCGATGGTTTGTTGAAAGGGACAGTGAGTAGAATGATGGGACTACTAAAGACACTGCGACGAACAATGTTGATATGCTGGTCTAGTCCAAATGTGTCTCCTGATTGTCGTACCATACGCTGCCATGCCTGCGTATGCTATCGTTGTTGGTTCTACTCTTCATGGTCGGCAAACCCCCTGTCAGAACCCAAACATCGCCGAAGGCCGACCACTGCCACTCTACTGACTATCTTGCCGAAAACCAAGCTGACAGCGTGAGCGTTTTTTTAGTAATTTGCCACGCGTGGTAGTCGTATCAAGCGTTCAGAGTCCAAGTAGCCTAGATTTGCGATCGCAACGGTACGACCATCGCAAGCTCAATTACACATCACGACGTACTCGCCAATGACATCGGAGTTTTCCACGCCTTCTGGTATCTTGCGCATTGATGCATAGCGTCGGATACTTCCAGATCCTCCACTTTAAACCTGCGTTGCTCACGAATCGTGCGAAAAATCACGACGGGCTTGGTAGCGTAATCCCCAGAGCACACTCGGTACATGATCAGTCCAACAACATGGCACGCCATGTCATCTTGATTCGCTGAAACACTTTAGACCAGGTGCACGGATATCCCGAAGCTCTCTGCGCAATTAAGAGTTTCGCTTACTTCGGAATCCGACTGCTCGTAGGGACCCACACGGTCTGGACACGCACCACATTCGGCTGGCCTAACTATCTGACACCATGCTGCTGGGCGCGTTACTATGCTTTTGATGACCCGAAGAGTGACAGTTGATACAGTCGTCAGAAAGGCCGTCTCCAGTCGCACACGCAACCCAGGACTTAGCGAAGCACAAGGCGACAATGCGCGCGAGGCTCCCCACTTCTAGCATAGCCAGCAACGTGACTTCGTGTCCAAGCGTATCTGCGACCAAGGATTGAGGCTCATGCTCGTGCGAGTTTGGTAAAGAGCCGTACAACTCGCGTGGCAACGGTCAGATTGCGGTTGGCCGACGTAGTATCTCGGAAGCGTACCGGACCCAACCCCACAACACGCTGCAAACCCAAACCCGACGCGAGAGATCTCCCAGCGTAGACTATGCCATATATCCCGTCTGGCTACTCTGTTGCTCGTCTACTTCTCTCACGCCTCCCTGTCACAGTACTCATCTCCTACCTTCTCTGGCTTCTTGCATCTGTGTCTCGTCGTTCTTTTCTAAGTATGTCTGTTTCCTTGTTTCCAGACCAGCTCCCAGATACCCGAGGCCTCATTCGACGAGCGCACGAAGCGAAGAAGAGGACAGTACTCGTTAAGTCCTTCCTCGAGAAGGCATACTCTGCGCTCCGAGCGGAAGTATGGAACCTCCCCAGAGATGTTAGAAATCAGATACCGCCATTCAACAGCGTATATGATTTGAGCGAGAGACATGCGTCCTCGAAAATCCAGCGCGTGGAAGTCTCCAGCGCACTTCTAGTCATTGCTGAGGTGACCAACTTTATCGGGTACGTACAACCTGCGACCGACCACAGCTGGTACCCCTTCCTAATATTTGGAATTGCAGCCACCATGAGCAGGACAACAGCAGCGTTGACACCACAGATGACCTTCTCGTTGGGACTGGCCTTGGCCAGCTGGTTGCTGCCGCTGTGGCTTGCGCGGCGAACATTATCGATCTACCCGACATTGCTGTAGAATCAGTACGATTGGCATTCCGCGCGGGAGCAGTTGTTGAGAATTTCTCAATTCCAGCTCGACGTGCCGGCGAAGCGGATGCCAGCTGGAGCCTTGTGGTGCCAGGTACTCCCGAAGAAATCCAGGCCGAGCTTCAAAGTCTACAGGAAGCAGCTGTAAGTTCTTGAGCAAGATACGGAACAGATCTTCATTGACGCATCCAGAACCTTCCGGTGACCAGCCGTGCATTTGTCTCTACTGTCAGTGAATCTGCAAGCACAATCAACGGAAGCCCCGCACGCCTTGACTGGCTCAGGCGAAGCTCCAAGCTCTTTCAATCACAAGCCGTGCAAGAATTGGAGAGCGTTGGAGTCTGGCATGCGGCTGGCATTTACAGCGAGGAGCAAGTGTTGGAAGTAACGCAATCACGGTCCGATGCATTGAGCAAGATTCCTTCACCCCGGAGGGCAACCATATCCGCCAGCACTGGCAAACGTTCAGATGCCACAACCGCAAGCGCCCTTTTCACAGAAGCCGTCACGGATATTCTCCGAAGACCCGTGCAATGGTCATCAATCACACAGGCTGTGGCGAGCGACTCGCTTCTCTCGCAAGCTACCACACTGGCCAGTTTTGAGGAATCTCAAGCGTTGAAGAGCCTGCAAGCTGCGATCCAGTCTGCAGGCAAGTCGATCGCACTCCAAGATCTGGGCCAGTGGTCAACTGCCGACACTGGCTCGAAGCCTGTCCAAAACACTTCGAACGTGGCTATTGTGGGTATGTCGGGTCGCTTCCCTGGTGCGGCCGACGTCGAAGCTCTTTGGCAAGTTTTGGTGCAGGGCAAGGACATGCACAAGAGAATCCCCAAGGACCGCTTCGACCCCGAGACTCACCATGACCCCAATGGAAAGGTCAACAACACTAGTCACACTCCGTTCGGTGCATTTATCGAGGAGCCCGGTCTATTTGATGCCCGCTTTTTCCACATGTCACCCACTGAAGCTACCCAAACTGATCCCATGCACCGTTTGGCCCTTGTCACCGCGTACGAGGCGCTCGAACAATCCGGTTTCGTTCTCAACTCGACTCCGTCATCGCAGCAAGATCGTGTTGGTACTTTCTATGGTCAAACATCTGACGATTGGCGTGAGGTCAACGCGGCGCAAAACATTGGCACATACTTCATTCCCGGAGGTGTGCGAGCGTTCGCCCCGGGTCGCATCAGCTACTACTTTGGTTTCCGTGGTCCTAGCTACAGTGTCGACACAGCTTGCTCCTCGAGTATGGCAGCGATCCAGATCGCATGCTCGTCTTTGAGGTCTGGCGAGTGCGATACCGCGATTGCAGGCGGAGCCAACGTTCTCACTGCGCCCGATATCTTCGCTGGACTCAGTCGCGGCCAGTTTCTATCCAAGACAGGCTCTTGCAAGACTTGGGACAGCAAGGCAGATGGTTACTGCCGAGCTGATGGTGTTGGCTCTGTAGTGTTGAAACGATTGGATGACGCCATCAACGACAAGAACAACATTTTAGGTGTTATTCTGGGTACAGCTACGAACCACTCTGCCGACGCCATTTCTATTACGCACCCTCACGCTGGGAACCAGGCCTACCTCTACCAAAGTGTTCTCCACGAGGCCGGCGTCAACCCATTGGACGTCAGCTATGTTGAGATGCACGGAACTGGAACTCAGGCTGGCGATATGGCTGAAATCGGCTCGGTTACCACCGTCTTTGCCCCCGAACATGCTCGTGGCACCGAACCTGAGAAGGCTCTGCATATTGGAGCAGTCAAGTCGAACATCGGTCACGGCGAAGCTGCTGCTGGTATCGGAGCACTTATAAAGGTGCTTCTCATGCTGCAGAAGAACACCATTCCCAAGCACGTCGGTATCAAGCACGAGATCAACCCCAGTTTCCCCGACTTGGTCGTACGGAACATTAAGGTGCCCTATGAGAACACTCCTTACCCCAGGCCAGAGGGCAAGTCCAGAACTGTGTTTCTGAACAACTTCAGCGCTGCTGGTGGTAACACCGCTATGCTCATCCGAGACGGCCCTGTGCGGGCCAAGTCTCTAGGGACGGACCCTCGCACGTTCTTGCCGTTCGTCACTTCCGCCAAATCGCTCTCCTCGTTGGCGCGACAGGCCAAGACGCTCGCTGCGTTCGTTGCCAATGCCTCACCTGAGAACTTCGCTAGCTTGTCCTATACTTTGACCGCTCGCCGCATGCACCACAACTACCGCATTGGTGTGACTGCGTCCAGCATCGATGAGTTGAAGACGCTTCTTTCGGCCAAGGCGGAGGAAGGTAACTTCTCACCTGTGCCCTCAGCGACTCCCAAGACGGCCTTCGTCTTCACTGGGCAAGGGGCGTACTACGCTGGCCTGGGCAAGACTCTGCTCGAGCAATCCAAGATCTTCCGATCCACGATTCTTCATCTTGATCAGCTTGCACAGGCTCAAGGCTTCACCTCGTTCCTTCCTGCGCTCGATGGCACCCCTACGGAGCAGCTCACTGCTTTGGAGACCCAGCTTGCTTTGGTGGCCGTGCAGATTGGTTTGCTAAGCGTGTGGAAATCATGGGGTGTCAAGCCCTCTGTCGTCACTGGACCCAGCCTTGGAGAGTATGCTGCTCTCTACGCAGCGGGTGTTTTGACAATGGAAGACACCATCTACCTTGTCGGAGCCCGAGCCCGCCTTCTATTAGAGAAGTGCACTGAGAACACACACGCTATGCTGGTGGTCAAGGGTTCAGCTTCGGATGTTGAAGCTACTCTGCAAGGCTCGCAGTATGAGATTGCTTGCTTGAACTCGCCTACTGAGACGGTTGTTGCCGGTGCCGTCAAGCAAATCGACTCTGCTATCGCAACTCTAACCAAGAACGGATTGAAGACCACTCGTCTCAACCTTCCGTACGCATTCCACTCTGCTCAGGTTGAGCCTATCCTCGATACATTCGAGGAGCTTGCCAGTGGTGTTGTGTTCAGCACCCCCACCATCCCTGTCATCTCGCCGCTGCTCGGTGAGGTTGTTGAGGACCAGGGTGTGTTCAATGCATCTTACCTTTGTCGCCATGCTAGGGAAACTGTCAACTTTGCGGAGGCTCTTGAGACCGCCAAACACGAGGGCTTCGTTAGCGAGAAGACTATTTTCGTCGAGGTTGGCCCGCACCCTATCTGCTCTGCGATGGTCAAGAACACCTTGTCGACATCGATCATCACTGTAGGCTCGCTCAACAAGAGCGAGGATTCTTGGAAGAGCCTCTCCAAGTCTCTTGTGTCTCTCCACACTGCGGGTGTGCCCGTCGATTTTGGCGAGTTCCACCGCGACTTCGACTCTGCTCACCAGCTGCTCAGTCTGCCGACCTACAGCTTTGACAACAAGAACTACTGGATTCAGTATGTTAACGACTGGTGCCTGCACAAAGTTGAGCCGCGCACTACCGTCCAGAAGATCGAGAATGTCCAGCCGGCTGCTCCTGCTCGCTCCAAGCTTACGACTAGCTCAGTTCACAGGATTGTTTCGGAGGTTTACGATGGCCCTACCGGAAAGATCGTCACTGAGTCCGATGTCAGCGACGCTGTCTTCCGCGCTGCTCTCTCTGGTCACCAAGTCAACAACACCAGTCTCTGCCCGTCTTCCATCTACGCTGATATGGCTTTGACCATCGGTGATTATGCCTGGAAGGAGATCAACCCCGGAACCGCTGTTCCTGGTGTCAGCTGTAACGACATGGAGGTCTTCAAGCCTCTCATTCTGAAGAACCAGGCTGAAGGCCGCATTTTGGAAGTGACTGCGGATGTAGACCTGACCAAGGGCGAGGCCAAGCTTCGATTCCAGAGCATCGACACCAACGCCAACAACCAGGTTATCCTCCACGCTAACTGTGTTGTCACCTACGAAGACCCTACTGCATGGACCAACAACTGGAACTCGATCTCTTATCTCCTTGAGGGTCGCATCGACACCCTCAAGGAGAGGTTGGCCAAGAACCAAGCGGACAAGATGTCTCGTGGTCTCGCTTATAGGCTGTTCTCTACCTTTGTCGATTACAAAGCACCTTTCCAGGGCATGGAAGAGGTAATCATCGACGGAGCAAACTTTGAAGGCACCTCCACCGTGAAGTTCCAGACCACCGAGAAGGATGGAAACTACCATGTTAGCCCCTTCTGGATTGACAGTCTTGCGCACCTGGGAGGTTTCATCCTGAACGGTACGACCGCCATCGACACTAGCAAGTTTGTGCATATCTCGCACGGCTGGAAGGCTATCAAGTTCGCAGAGCCTCTGTCCAAGGACAAGACTTACAACGCCTACGTCAAGATGCAACAGACTAGCGAGGCCAATGTCATCGCCGGTGACGTCTACTTCTTCGAGAGTGGCAAGATTATCGGTGTGTGTGCTGGTCTCAAGTTTCAGCGCATCCCTCGCACCGTGCTCAACACCTTCCTCCCACCTCAAGGTGTGTCGGCCACCGCCACTAAGCCTGTCGCTGCCGCTGTTTCCAAGCCTGCTGCCGCACCCCGTCCAGTTGTTGCTGCTCCCAGGCCAGTGGTCATAGCCCAAGCTGCCGTGGCACCTAAGCAGGCCCCCACCGCCGTCGACGCTGGCAAGCTGAACAAGGCCATCACAGCTAAGCTCGTCAAGCCCGCCGCCGCCTCTACCTCTGCTTCTGCCATCATCGCCAAGGTCATGGATGTCATTTCTGCCGAGTCCGAGCTTCCCGAGGAGGAACTCGGCGATGATTGCGAGTTTTCAAGCTTGGGCATCGACTCTCTGCTTTCTCTCCAGATCCTTGGTAAGCTCCGCGAGGTTGCTGACCTTGACCTTCCCGCACACGTGTTCACGGACTGCGAAACCATCGGAGAGCTCAAGGACTACCTGAACAAGACATACGCCAGTGAAGGTGCTTCCTCTGATGAAGAACCTGTGCTTGTTACTGACGACGACTCGTCTGCTGATGAGGCTGCGACGCCTGCTTCTGTTGCCACCCCAGCTGACTACGAGCTCGTCAATGCTCCCACTGCTGAGGGAGATTTGCTCCAGCTCTTCCGCGAGACCATCTCCGAACAGATGGGTGTTCCGCTTGAGGAAGTCGTCGGCTCCAACGACCTCTTGTCCCTTGGTATCGACTCGCTCATGAACCTGACCCTGTGCGGTGTCCTCAGAGAGAAGACCGAGATCGAGCTTGAGTCTGACTTCTTCTTGACCCACTCCTCTGTCGATGCTATCGCTGAGTTCCTCAATCCCAAGACAGAAGCACCGAAGCCTGCAAAGGTGGCCCCCAAGAAGTCATCGAGCAAGTCAAGCTCCAAGGCTGCTTCTTCAGGTCCAGCCCGCCGCGCTGTCTCCATCCTCATGCAGGGAAAGCCACGCACTGCCACCAAGACCCTCTTCTTGCTCCCTGATGGCTCCGGCTCTGCTACATCCTATGCCAGCATCCCCGCAATCGACTCCTCCGTCGCCGTCTTCGGCCTCAACTGCCCCTACATGACGTCACCCACCGAGTGGACTAACGGCATCAAGGGTATCGCCGCCATGTATCTCGAAGAAGTTCGCCGCCGCCAGCCCCAGGGCCCCTACCACCTCGGCGGGTGGTCCGCGGGAGGTGTCATCGCCTACGAAATGACGCTGCAGCTGCTCGCAGCCGGCGAGAAAGTGTCATCCCTCATCCTCCTCGACTCCCCCTGCCCCATCGACATCGAACCGTTGCCCTCCCGCCTGCACGACTTCTTCGCCGAAATCGGCCTCATCGGCAGCGACGACGGCGCCAAGATCCCCGACTGGCTGCTCCCGCACTTCTCCTCGTCCATCAAGGCCCTCGACGAGTACGAGCCCGCCCCGATCCCCGCCAGCGCTGCGTCCCGCGCCCCCAAGGTCCTGGCCATCTGGGCGCGCCACGGCGTGTGTCGGTACCCGGATAGCCCCAGGCCCGAGGTCCTGGGCGACGAGAGCAAGAGCATGCAGTGGCTGCTGAACAACCGCACCGACTTTGGGCCCAACGGGTGGGATGGGCTGCTGGGGAGCAGCGAGTTTGTGTTTGAGAAGGTCGACGGCAATCATTTCACGCTTATGAAGGCTAAGGACCAGGTATGTCTGCCCCCATTATCCCGCTCGAAACAATGCTGACATTGTGTAGTTGCAGGTTATGGCCGATGCGATCAAGACATTTGTCTAGGTCGTTCTGATGTACGATGAGATGACTAGCAGGGGGAGATACTTAATTGTGTGAAGCGGAGGGCAAAATTGTAACGATGTGGACTGTGCATTAGACAATGTGAGAAAAGAGGGATCGTTCCCTTGTGCATGTTTGTTTGTCTGGGTTTTCTGATTCGGCGTCGGGTGTATATGGTCCGTAGGCAATTCTAACTTCTTTTCTTGAAACAAGCGCGTCGAAGCTATTTAGCGTGAATGTTTGGCGCTATATAGCCAGTCCAGCGGGAAGCGCATCGTGCTAGGTACGTCAGACGCAGGCTGAGCTGCGCCGAGGACAACTTTGATATGTAGCCCCAGCGATATAACATATGTCTGTCTTCACTGTATAATGCTGTTCAGTTCGCACACGTTATACTTTAATGGATTTGACGGTTACTTCGCGTTCTACAACAGCTGATGTAGATGACGGCGAGCGAAGAGTGGCCCGCGAGGTTGGTGTACACGTATTGTGGTCGATTTATATACTGTGTCTTGGGTCATCTTTCCTTCATTGGCCTTTGATACATTTGATTCTATAGAACTTAAGTATTATGATAGTTAAGATAATTATATTTCTAGAGCTATAGTTTATATATAACCTACCTTACTAATTACCTTCATACCCTTTCATCTTGACAGGCAACTATGGGCGACGCCCTATTACCTTCCACGGCTCTAGGATCCCCACATGTCACATGCATTGTGGCTTACGCTGCGTAGACGCGTCGGATAGGAAACATGGCTCGTGGAGTCTGGCTTCGGGTTGCTAGCAGTCGACTGCGGCAAAACCTCTTCACACGTCTTTTGGGAATTCTATCACCTCGGTTTGGATTCCATCTCTTTGCCGCGAATAAACAGTGTTACGAAGATTGTTGAGCATGGAAAGATGAGGGTGACCCTAGATGACTGGGTCTGGCTTCTTCGGAGATGTTGTCAGCCGCTACGGAGGCATTGGGGAAGATCCTAGTAGACTTGCGGGCAGGAAGGATGGAAACGGGTTAGTGTTGGCCAGGAGCTCCTATTGGTTGATATGTTTGAATGCCGAGACCAAGAAATTGTGCCGGTTCGTAACCAAACCGTGAAGGTTGTTTCAAAGGTTATTTGACTATGTACCTGCGCAAAAGCTCTTGAAGCTATGATGCTAACGAACCCAGGGCCTGACGGCTTCAAACGGCTCAGTACCATCATCACATGAAACACAAGATAGGTCCTTCAAACAAGACATCACCTCCTCAGCTCTCGGTCTTGCGTCAGGCGACTGGTCGATCATCTGAGCAAACAAACGAGTTATGCTGATAGAAACCTCGCCTCCCAAGCCATTGTATCTAGCACCTTTAGACTTGAGCCAATATTTGATCTCATCGATGTGGTTTTGGTAAGAGCTATCGGCCAGATCATCGTCGGTGTCATTGAATCGAAGTTTTCGGAGTTCGGCCCGCATATCTTTTCCAAATTTACCATACGATCGTAACGTAGCCACCATCTCGATGAACACACAGCCGAGCGAGAAAATATCTGCACTAAAACTCCGCCTCTCCTGCATTATCACCTCCGGGGCAGCGTAAGTGCGGGTATAGGGGACGGGTGATTCGGTATCGGCCTCAGCCGCCGTCGAGTAGGCGCGAGCGATTCCAAAATCTGCCAGATAGACCTAAGTGCGCATATCAACATCACAAGAGTCAGGTCACAGGAAGAGAACGGAGTTCTGAGTACGTACCTTGTACCCCCGATCGGAGCCCAGATGTCGGACCAAGATATTTTTGGGTTTTATGTCCATGTGTTTTATGTTCTGGTTATGAAGAAATAGTATCGTACTGACAAGGCATTCCATGAAGGTTTCAAGGTACGTGTATCGTACATCCACATCATCATGCGGCGCCGGCATATCTATGTCGTCCATATATTGCTCGAGGTTCTGATCAGCCGCCGGATACAGTAGAATCGATAGGTCCTGTTTCAAGGTATAGGTCCCCACAACTCTCACTAGATGAGAATATGACAATCGTTGGAGATGTTCTACTTCAACTATGGCCTCCTTTTTCGTTAATCTCCGGCTGCATCGGACGGTCTTTCTGGCTAACCGTATTCGGCGGCACATGACGCTTTCAACGAGCGCGGTTCCACTGTAGCCCAGCACTTTCTCTACTTGGAGCGGAATTTGATCCGCCTCGCTGGCTTCATACTCGATATGTTGTCCACGGCCAGACCAATTGAGCTCATGCTCGGTGTCCAGCAGGACACCTCGTTCGCGAAGATGTTCTAGCCATTCGCTGCTAAACACTGGTGATGATGGCATGACTTCCAGTTTTTGCCAAGCATTACCATCTCTGTACACGATCTTGCGGTCCGGTGATGCTGTGGCACCCATGATTCGAGACGGAGTCTGCGGTTTGCGTTCACCGTGTCCTATGGGAGATGACGGGAAACCAGTGGGACCTGATCCGGTGAAAGTCGAGGGTGCAGTTCTGTAGCTAGAGAAGGTGGACCGAGCAGACACATAGCTCGCAGGACTGAATGCTCCCGGCAAGTTGGGGTCTAAGGGGCGCCGTGGCCGCTTGAATATTGACAGAGCTTGTGGTGTGTCTAGATCGAAGCCATTCTTGATAGATTGGGGTGCGAAGTACGGCTCAAGTGAAGTGTTGTTTGCTGTGGGATGCGATTGAATATCAGCGGCAGCTGATGTAGGAGTCAGGGACTCCTGAATGGGCGACAACGGAACGTCGTCATTGTCATCGATGATATCCACCCACATCTGAGCTGTGGAGGCGGATCAGGCTGAAACGACCACGATGACGGAGTTGTGGCAGGCAGTCTGGAGACGAGCAGGGATAGGTTCAAATATGGGCTGCCAGAAGACTGTGTACGTTGAGTTGCTACCTCCTAGAGGTGCTGTTGAGGGCCCGAAAATGAAGGAGCGGTAAAGAAGGTAGGACTCGGGCGTGCGCAACCTTGGAGCCCCGCGCGCATGACCGGTGTGCATATATTGGGGCTGAGCATGCAAGTTGAGACAGGGATGCAGTTGCGTCAAGATCATCAGTGGCGACACATTGACAGAGCTTCAACTGAAGCCTCATCTGCGAAACATCAGAATCGAGCAACAGGAGAACGCCCACGTGAGATGCTCTGTTGACCTTGGGATCTGCCACTTCGAGGCCATATCACTGTGCGTGTAAAGACAGATGACGCTGATAGCGAGCAACGCATTGCTGGAAGCCATACAAATGTGTATATTGAAGCTCAGTAGAGGCCTCGGGGTCAATGTAGTAGTTAGAGAGTCGTAGTAGTCGTTGAGAATGTAAGGTAGAATACTTCAAAGATTGTGAAGGGATGTAACGCTAGCACGGATTGGGATTAGGAGACACCCGATGGAGAACCGAGGGAGGACAGCAACTCTGCGCCTTCACATCTCTCATCTAGTCTTCCAGCAATTGCATCTCGCGCATCGGTAATTGTCTGTTACCACCTGACTGGCGATAACCTTTCGCTTCGTCGCGCTCTCAGCTGGCTGCGGTGCATATGCTCGCTTCCCCCAACCGTAAACTGAAGCGAATGGTTGAATGGAGGAAGGCGTGTCCAAATCGACGCGCCGAAAACAAGCCAATTCGCGACGGGCCGCGCTCTGGAACCCGGACCACGAATGGTTTTGGCAATGGTTTTTTGCTACAGTACCAAAGAGGACAGGGTCGGCTATTAGAGCGACGCATTTCACAAAACTAACCAGAAAGGACTTTCCCCAGCTTCGGGAAGACCGATTCTACTGGCGAAGTATCCACCCCCACTCCATATATGGGCATGTCACCTTTCAGCTTGCGTGGCCAGACTTCTCCAATACTCTGGTGGGCTGGAACAGAACGCCTAGAACGCGCGCCTTCTTCAATGTACTTCGGCAGTGAAAGTATAAAGCATGTTTGAGAGACCTTCAATTGAGCCGTCTCCTCCACCAAGAGTCGCCAAATTCACTACATGCACTATCATGACCGAATCCCAGTCGAACCCTATCTCCCAGACAGGCTTCCAGCCTGAGGCCGATGGCTTCTCTCGAAGCGGCTTCCAACCCGTACCAAACAGCATCTTTCGAAGTGGTTCCCAGCAGGACGGCTTCTCACAGAGCGGATTCTGCGACGAGGATGGCAACCCACTGGACATCCCGGAAGTCGAAGCCTTCAAGATGCCGGCTTCAGCATCAAGAGAGAAGCGACCAGCGCCTCTGCAACCAAAGAAAAGGATAATCATCTGCTGCGACGGAACCTGGCAAAGTTCCGCACATGGGGCGCAGACCATCCCATCGAATTTAGCAAAGATGAGCCGCTCGATCGCTTCTTGGTATGTGGATGAGAACGGGCTCAAAGCCCCGCAGCTTGTATACTACGATGCTGGTGTCGGTACTTCCATGGGCTGGCTCGAAGCCAAGTGGACGGGTAAGTATGTCCCGCAGGCAGCGTCTTCTACGCTAATGTCCTGTAGGAGCGTTTGGTGGTGGTCTTGATGAAAATGTCTGCGAGGCGTACAACTTCCTCGTCAACAACTACAACCCTGGATACGAGTTGTTCTTCTTCGGGTTTTCCCGCGGGGCGTACACTGTTCGCGCTTGTGCTGGCCTTGTGTGTCGAGCAGGTATCTGCAAACCGAGGGTGATGGGTCAATTCTGGGAGATGTATGCTAATTAAAAGTCCATCGGAGCGACTGCGCATCTTGAGGACAGCGACTGGGGTAGGCGGTGGGACGAGGAGGGTTCAGCACCCAAATTTACCATCAAAGTCAAGGACGAGGACTGGGAGTTTAGAAGGGGTGCCGGAGCCGACTGGCTTGATAGTTCTGAGAAGAATATCAAGATAAAGGTGGTCGGCGTATGGGATACCGTCGGAAGTCTTGGATACCCTGACAATGTGTGGGTTGACACCAAGGCAAAGACTTATGGCTTCCACAACACAAACATACATTCGCGTAGGTGGGAGATTCCAGCGAACTAGTTTACTACTGACACATGATAGAAATCGAAAATGCCTTCCATGCTTTGGCCATTGAAGAGCACAGGAAAGCTTTTGGTCCAACACTGTGGTCGCTGCCAGAAGGCAGTAGCACTAATCTCATTCAGTGCTGGTTCCCGGGTGTAGGTACAATATCCGTCACCGATTGATCCAAGAACTGACTTCTTTTGAAGGTCCACATTAATGTCGGAGGCGGCAGCGGTGACGGCATGAATGATATCAAGCAAGGTAGCGACAATGCCGACGGCCCCAAAGACGTCACAAAGCCAGGCCTTCTTGGTTGGATTGTTTCGAAAGCTCCCGAAAAAAGTAAGGGCGATCTCTAGTAGAGATCATGAGCATTACCACCTTCTTCTGGATGGTGGACCGCTGTGTTCCTTTCCTACGCTTCCAGATCGAGGACCACATCATGAGCGACTACGCCAAAGCTCTCAACAAGATCTTGCAACGCTCGAAGGAGCATCTGGACACTCATGGTCATTACGGTGGCTGGGGCATTGCACCCATTATCGACTCCTACGAGGGCATCATGACCGCTGCTGGCTCTGAAGCTCGCACACCTGGCCACTACTTCTTGGACCACGGCCCCGAGGCCAAGGATGCTGCTGAACACAAGGAAAACCCAGCGCACAAGTACAAGCAAACCCACAAGCAGACAAATGAGTATATGCACCCCGTAGTGTATCACACATACGAACAAGTGTGGAAGCCTAGCAAAAAACTGCCTGAAGCACTGAAGGGCTTTGAGCGCAAGCCGCTAGGCCCTGGCCTAGGCCACCACTGGGTCAAGACGTACACACCAAACCAACCCGGGATATTGAAGCGCGGTTGGTCATACATGTTCAGGAAGGGCACACCATCAGACAGCCATGACGACCTTGTCGCTATCCCCGAGTTCGTCATTCCTCAGCAAGGATGGCACAAGGATGGGTTCTACTGGATGCCGTACGAGCGTGAACTGATCTCCGCAGCACAGAACCGTAGTATGCGGAGAGGTGGTTATATGCCACCAGAAGAACAGGAGAAGCTGGTGAAGGAGAAGGCGGGCGAGATCAAGGTCGACAACGAGGGCGCTGAGTTCCTGCGACAACTGGATGATGATAACAAGTACACCAAGGAGCTTCGTGAGTGGCAACAAAGGGACTTCACGGCGACTAATCCAGACTATCAAGAGTGATAGTCCAATACAATTGATCCTACGCTTATCAGCTCTAACGAGTCATGCGAGTACACTCATGGGCCACTGCGTGAGTCAGCATGTAGTTCGTTTGGGATTCGCACATCGGTCGTCATCCCACTCAACAGTTACTGTAGCATCGCTTACGAAGGAGCTCGTTTTTAGTGCCACCACCCGCGCAAATTTTAAGGTAAGCAATGGTGACACACTAAAAACGAGCTCCTTCGTACATGTGACACACGTCTGAGCGCATGGCACGGACGAGTGGTAATGTGACAATCCCGCCATCCAAACCTCGATCCGGATTAACATAAAGCAGTGTTTCATCTCGCTCACTTCATTACCGAGAAGGATGGAGACATCGTTCGATCCAGTGGAGCCCACAACGCATGAACTTGGGGTCCTTGTGCTACAAAATAGTGAGGCGAGTAGTTCTTGATGCGTATCGCCAGGCGAAATGCAACGGGCTGCTAGGTACCGCAAAATCCAGGATAAAAGCGTTTTGCTAGGCTCAATTGGGAGAGCTAATTAGCTAATTAGAGTCTCAATTCTAACTGAAGTAGAGCTAAAAAGTGGGCTATAGAGCCAAGTATTAGTATCTAATTGGCTACTCCACACTCCCAATTGAGCCTAGCAAAACGCTTTTATCCCGGATTTTGCGGTACCATGACGGAAATCAATCGAGATCACGTCTTACGCGCGAATCTTCGATAACGCGAACATGTCGTATGTGGACAGATCTACATTGGCTTACAATTATTTACATTATATTATCGCAATTTTAAACATTAGAAATCTTGAAACCGCCTGGAAGCAATTTCTGGTAGACGCCAAAAGGATCGTACTTCTTCGAGACCTTCTTCATGAACGCCACTTTATCTGCGCCATACGCGGCGAGGGGATCCTGGTCTTTGTCCGCATAGTTGAGGTAGAGGTATTCTAGTGCGGTGTTGTGCTCCTTGGCAAACTTCTGGATACCGTTGGTCAACGCGAGACCTTGGTTGATGAAAAGCTCGTCGTCCTTGGCTTCGGACCAGGAAAGGTACGACTGGTACATGTCGAAGTTCTCGTCGTAGCGTTCCATGCCGAGAACGTTGCCTCCCCTGGCTGTGCTGTTGGTGGTGTAGAGCGTGGACCATACTTGGTGGAGGCAGGAGATGCGCCATGAACCCGATGCCTTTGCCTGGATTTCTGCGAGCATGATCGCGTAGAGACGCGCGGTCTCTTGGAGAGTAGCAAAGTCGAGCTTGAAAGAGAGTGTGCGGAATTGGACCCTGTTAAATTACGAAGGTTGGTAAGAGATCTTAGGAGCGGAGAAGATGGAGAAGCTTACCTGGTAGTCGTGGTACTGCCAAACTCTGCAGCGATCGCGCTCATGGGTTGAATCTTCGTAGTGTCGCTAATGCTGGTGACTGCGAAGAACTCCTTGTAGGCGTCTGGGCGGTTCACAGGCTTCGTGTAGTCGAAAGCAGCTCGCACAACGTTGGTAGGGCTCGCGGTGGAATAACCCTGGAAGACGATCAGGGCGGCATTCGGATCTCTATTTGGGTCCAATCCGAAGTTAACAAAGGACTGGAAATGTTGATCGACGGTCGATGCGGGATAGGTGACGACGCCTCCCCACAGGTTCTCGCTCTCAAAGGTCTCCATGTCGTACCGTGTCACGATACCGAAGTTGCTGGTTCCGCCCTTGAGAGCAGTGAAGAGATCAGCATTAGTGTTCTTGTTCGCATTCACGATGCGGCCGTCGGCGAGGACAACCTGGAAGTTGGCAACATTGTCACATGACAGTCCGAAACGAGGAGCATAGTGGGAGATTCCGCCACCGATGAGAAAGCCACCAACACCGACGGTAGAGCCACGACCACCAGTAACCATGCGACCCAGCGGCTCCAGGGCCTCATACACGCCACCCCATCGTCCACCTGGACCGATGCTTGCTAGTTGAGTCTCAGCATTGTACGTGGTGCCGTTCATGCGCTGAAGGTCGATTGTAACACCGTCCTCAATGTCGTTGGAGCCGGGGATCGGAGTGTGACCACCAGATCGTACAGCAAATTTGCAAGGCTGCAGAAGGCTCGCAGCTGTGAGAACCTTGATGGTTGTGGCTACATCCTCCGCCGTGTTCGGTTGCACGATACAGTGGGGCGTCAGCTTGCTCTTGACGTCGAAGTACGAGTCAATGCTAGCATTGTATGAAGGCTGTCCAGGGAAAGTGACGTGTTTGGATACCGGGCTGAGGGTCAGGACAGTGCACTAGATTAATTAGAGAGTGAGAAGGCGGAACGAGGCAGTGAGTGACTTACGCAGTAGTTATTGGGGAAAAGGTAATCGATTGCAGACTCAATCTCGTTCTCGTCCTGAGCAAGGGACACGTTGACGAGAACTGCAGCAAGCAGCGCGAAACTCAGACGAAACATGACGGGCCGTGTAGTACCCAGATAGCTGGAACGCGAATCTTACTGCGGAAGGTCGGTCATCAAGCTCATACTTCGCGAAAGCATCCTGTCTTTTAACAATATGCGTGAACGTCGGATACCGACTTCCTTGAGGGCGAATCAGCGAAAGTAGCGCGAAGGACTTGTGGGTCCTCAATCTTTGCGCTGTTCGCGGCTAGTCCGGCATAGGTTCTTGCACCGACATCACAGATTGCGATTACAAAGTAATCTGCAATAAGCATGGTCGTCTTGACCTTCTGAGAGATCTGTGTCTTGCCTTATTCCCGCGACGAATTGTTGCATCCGTTAATGCGGGTGCAATTACCCACGCCCCACAACCTGGTCGCCTCGCTTCAGTCGGCTTCCTTCGCGTGCTTTCCAAGGTGCGTGGACCGGAAAATTATGCTCCACTGATGTCCCGTACCGCGATAATCTGATTCAAAGTTGCAAATCAGGATGCCAATATGACACGAAGATGCACGATCATACTCACACCTGGCTCCATGAATGCGATTCGACCTACAGTCTCCCAGCAGGTTCAGGAGACTAGGTCTTCAAGGTTCGCAAAGCCCTCAAGTAGTACTTTACAGGTCATCTACCCCTGTTGAGTGGGGCGCACCAGTCTCCCAAACCTGCCAGGAGACTGTACCGGGTGTTGTCACGTCTAACGCAACCCACGAGTATTAAAATTCTCAGCTAAACCTCGCAAAGTAATAATTACAGCCCTGCAATTGGCTTAAAGCGACAATTTTTGCTGATTTACACGACTCGCAACGTATTTCGCCCTAGTATGGGTTGCGTCGGCATGACAATCCTATAATAAGATTGGACAACCGTCACCTATGGACATTTTAACTGGTCCTTCTCCGGCAACACATCCGGGTCTCCACAAGTCATTGCGGCGGTATTGAGTCTAGACCTCTTAATTGAGCACAGAGAACATTTCAGGCGTACCAGGTTGACAGAGAGTGTTGTGCGAACAATGCATTCGAAAAGTTCGCGTAGGTACGCGAGACATCGGGCTGCAAGATGCCTCAATGCCAGTGCCTCGGCGATGGGCTCACGGAGCTGGGAACTGATCGACGTGCAGCGCTTAAGCGGAGTACCACATGCTCGGAGCATCGCTTCCCAGCACGCATTGCGAATCCTACGCCAGTCAAATTATTGCGATGTCCTCGTCCCCTACCCTGTGCTCTGAGATGTTACTGTCGTGAAGACATCCCCCACGCAAACCTGCTCGTGCAACGATGGACCTCAGCAAGCCTATCGTGCCTGCACCGGCAGGTTATATTGTAGATCTGGAGAACCCGCACCGCCGCGGCGAAGCCATCATTACTTGGGTTGGGATCGTAGGGATGATCATTGCGACGTCCCTTTTGGCCATTCGAACGTACACGAAGTTGGTGATCGTGAAAAAGTTTGCTTCTGACGACTGTGAGTTATCGCCCGAATGAATTGCGGTGTAGCGATTCTAACAAAACTGGCAGGGTGTCTCTTTCTAGCATGGGTGGGTGCTCAACGAAGCTGTCACTACCATCATCCCGACTGACTCTGCAATCGCGTGGGCATAGATCACCTCTATACCCGTACAATCTTTGATTGTTTGTAAGTTTGTCGCCAGCGTAACCTTAGGGTTGCGGGAGCGACCGCAAGCTAATTGATGCGCTACAGATAGAGCTCCGACGGGCTTGATTGGCATACATGCTTGGGAACTTACCGGTTATCAACTCAACACCATTGCCAAAGTCCGTACTCTGCAACGAAGGAACACAACAACGTTTGCTGACCGCCGCTGTAGATAACCATGGCCACGACAGTGTTGTACTCGCCCGCGCTGGCTTTCGCCAAGATGTCCTTCCTCTGCTTCTACCTGAACATAAACCCCGATCAGACCTTCCACATTGGTGTCTATATAACCATGTTTGTTGTAATTGGATCGTGCGTCGGCGTAGTCGTCTCCCTGCTCGCAGCCTGTACACCGTTTGCGAAGAACATCGATGTCGCGTTGAAGGAAGGTGAATGTATAAACAAAGCGTCGCTCTACATTGCTACTGGCGTACTCAACATCATCACGGATATCATGGTCTTGGTCTTGCCCATTCCCATGGTGGTGGGACTTCAGATGGTCCGGTCGCGGAAGATCATGCTGATTCTGCTCTTCAGCATAGGCTCTATGTAAGAATCAAGACTCAACCGCGAAGTAAGACCTGCATGGACTGACTCAGAATAGTACATGCATCACGAGTGCTGTGCGCGTTGCGTTGCTTCCTCCTATGCTCACCACGACAGACTCCTCGTGGGACACTGTATACCCTAGTCTGTGGATGTAAGCTTCTGCATTTCCCGCCGAAATTGTGGAATATTGTTCTAACATAAAACAAGTCTTATCGAGGCCAGCCTTATTATCATTACTGGATCACTTCCAACGATGCGACTTTTTTTGCGCCACGTAGCACCTACCTTGATCGGCGACTCGGAAGCTGCCCATACTTTGACATCGCATCGTGAGCCGGACCGCGGCTGGGAACTCCACCGTAGTGCGAAGCACGATCCTTACGACGTTGGGGATGAAGAGTCAGAAAGACAAATATTTGCTAGGGGAAGCCAGGCATCTTGAAAGTCACGAAAGGCGTGGGATAACTTCGTTGTCAAGCAAGAATTTTAGACAGGACATACAAGCCGCAGAGGCTTAGCGTGTTTTTCACATCACTGTTCTCTTCCCTTCCGGATATGTACGACAAGTAACGCCATGCGAGCTTCGACAACGTGCGATCAACGCTCCCGAGGTATACTGGTTGCAGCATGGGCTACACACTGGACCACTGATGAGTAACGTACACCGACTGGATACGACGTGAACAATGATAACGTATCGTTGCGCCATGCCGTCGTAGAGGAATCATGTATTGAAGCATTACCTTGGATGCCACAAGTGGATCGAGAAGGGAGCTGGAAGACAGCACTCATCAATGGCCTCATGCCTGTGGAGCAGTCGAAGGGGGGCTTGCCAGTATGCAAAGACCAATAAAGAAAGACGGTGCTCGCACGAGCAACTCAACGATGATGGTACTGAATCCGCCACTCCCATGTCCCTGTAATACGCAAGGGCATGAATTGTTGAACAAGCGTGAGTGGAGACCACCACTGTGGACAAAAGGCGCAAAAACGGATGCAGCATAGGGTGAAGGGAAATTGAAAGAGCTTGCGCTGTCCCCATAGCCCATAGCGCATATGCACTCGATCCCAACATAAAAAGCCATCCATGATGATGTTTTCCACCTCGGAGATAGGAATTGGGATAACTATGCACAGAGAAGTATCAGTGAATCCGCCTTGTCGCCTACTCCGTCTTCAACCTCGCCTACTCCTTCTGCAACCTCGCCTACTCCTTCTGCAACCTCATGCGACCCTCGTCAACAAATACAACGCTCGCCCCCTTGCTCTCTTGCACCAAGTCATTGGCTGTCGCTCTTGTGCGCGACTTCTTTTCCGCTTCGCCGGACTCACGCATTTGGTCTCTCGCATCAAGCCCATGGTACATGACTGCTGGGGTCGACGTCTTCAGCAGATGGTCATACTTTCTACTTTCGACGATAGAAATCACCAGAAACAACGCTGCGAAAAGAACAATGAAGATCGGAATATTCAGGTACGCCCACCTAACTGCGAAATATGTTTCCGGATCGTCGACGTCCATAGTTCTGTTATCTGCATCCAGGTTGCCAGAAGATTGAATGACGGTCGTGAGGAACTCGGCGAAGCGGTCGAACATGAGGGGAAAGTTGTCGATCGCAGTCCCATGTGTCCGATTTGTCGGGGTTAGTATAGAATGTACGATGTTCCAGTCATCCGCATCGTTCGGGTTGGATCGCCGACTTGGAGGAACCGAGTCTGCGTTTCTGTCCAAGCCGTAAGACCCATATCATACACAATGTTAGAGCGATGTTTTTATCAGGCTAATCTTCGGCTGGGCCTCGAATTCAGGACGTTCGCAGGTGCAGAATCTCAGTGTTGCACTATTTACACCGTCGGTGGCGTTCTGTAGGTAGCCGGAGGACGATGAATCGATAGGCTATGAGTTCTATGACTACATAGCCTCTTGCTCTGAAACTCATCTCTTACACTTTAAGATCTTTTTCGACCCCCTGAGCTAGCTGATAGAATAGATTATACTAGGGCGACCAATCCAGAAGATAGATTCTTGGCACTAAAATCTTTGATAAGTAGGAGATAATTACAAATAGGCTCCTCAATCGGCTGTGATTAGGGTTTAGAAGACTTTTTTATTAAAGTTGCTAAGTTTCTTTACTTCTGCGCCATCCATCATCCACTCGACAAGAAGATGCCTTCATGGTTACTATATTAGTCTTAGGGTCTTCCACTTGAAGATTGCTACTTCGGGTATGGCTATTTTGAAGGAGAAAATGGTCCGCTTGCACTAAGTTTTGGTTGTTTCTATCAGCAAAAGCACGGAATAGGAACTTTCTCGAGCCAGGACAAGGAATCCTGCCTGGAGCTACTCGTTCATGGATTCTGGTATGCGCAGATAGCCGAGATGAGCGAGGCATTCCCATTTTCCAACCCGGTTGATGCTGAAGCGCAGATAATGACTCTACTATAGTCTTCCGAATATGAAATTTTTGTCGAATGCACCTGTGGCTGTTGTGTTGCGGTCGACGTCCTCGGAGAAACAAAGCCCATGGTAGGGAGCCAGGAGAAGCTAAAGCACAAGCACAGCTCAGATTAATCAATCTTTCTGCATCTACGACCCCCTCTACTGACCAACCATAACTTCAGATATTCCAGCAACGTGCTGATATCACGCCGAAAACCACTGCCCCCACAGATTCTCACCATCTCCTTCAGGAAGCCAACGGCCCGATAGACTCGCAAGTGCGGTATCCCCTATCAGTCCGTCCATCGCGGTCGCACGCATTCTCCTAGATGCGGAGTGAATTTGTGACCTTGTACGGAGGCCTACTGCATCCACATAATGACTTACATATGACAAGTCATACGCGGTGCACAAGAATATCCAAGGCAGCGATGCTTGCGTCGGCATGAGGTCTGGACAACCGGGATCGATGCGCTTTTGGAGAGCAGCCGCGCTGGTGCCGATAGCGAGAGATGCGTATACGAGGACGGATTTCATTGTGGAGGGTGTGGATTTACGTATCGTTAACTTGAAGGCTTATTCTTTTTGCAAGAGAGAATCGTGATAATTATATCGGAAAATCAAACAGGAAATACACAAGACCTTTTATATGGTCGCAGCGCATTCCACCTTCCAAGTCAATGGCCAAACGCCGTTTAGGTAAATCATACGGTTAATCACTGTGACCCATATCCCCTCGGTGTTTTGGAGCGCTGTTGTATTATTGCTGTACCAAGAAGACAAAAAGATCCGGGGCGACGTCATAAAAACTTGTTTTTCGGCCAAGCGTTAAATTGTATATGGTCTATATTCGGGCCGACAGTAGGACCGCCTTCCTAACATATCGTCGGATGTATCCGTGCGAGACCAGTGAAACTCAGATCCACTCCATTCCTTGGTTAGCCCTGCGCACCGACGCTGGGCACACTTTCGCCGCTTTCCTAGTTGCACTAAGCACGCTTCTTGGCTTATTCTCCTCATCGTGATTAGTATACAATATAGATCCACTCTCATTCCCAGTATTCGATAGAACATCTGAGCAAGGATCTTTGCAATGGATAGACTAGGATCAGTAATGTACTCCACTCGTGAGCTAACAGTGGGAACTGCTCTTAGCTTACGATTTTCTGATTGTTGACTCGAACTACAAAGTAGTGTCCCGTAAAGTGATAGACAAATATGGACATAGACATGGACTGCCGTCCAAAACTCTATGTACTCAATCATCTTCTACCACGCTCATGTTGAATCGCGAGCGGTTGATCCTGCGACGGCGCCACCCATCGATATTTTGCATGTTCAAGTATTAATAATACTTCTGCAGCTCACTGTCCCCCCTTTACACTTTTGCAGCCTACAGAGTTCATGCATTGCGTTTTGCCGCGGCTTCCAGAAGCTCGCGAAGTATCATATTTGACACTTTTGCAGCGTTGATTTACTCACATGCACAGGTCTGCAATCCATTCATAGCCACAGAAAGACACATTCATTTCGCTGTACATCTACCCCACAACCTTGCCTCATCCAGTCAAAACAGCCGCACATCACCTGCAATCAAGACAACGTAGAGGAACTTGGGATACGATAACACATGCCTTTCTGACTCAAACGAGAGATCGCACGATATTCTGCTCGCTCTCCGATTCACAATTGATCTCAACGTGGGGGAAGCCCAACGACGAGTTGTTGCGTGATGCAAGGAAGTAAACCACGCTTCAGTTGACTAAATTTGTCGTAACAATCATCAGTACATCCAATCTACCATATCACATAACTCCACACCACCCCTTCTGGCTCTGATTTCTGCCTTCAGAGGTCTCAGCTTTACCCATGACGTTGCTCTTCCCTCCTTCAACACCCCTCAAATCTCCCCCCTCCTCCTCCTCCTCCTCCTCTTCCACCTCCTCCACCTCCACCACCCCCCTCAACGGATACGGATTCCACAACAACCCCCTCCACCTCTCCTCCACCTCAACAAACCGTCCCACAAACTCAAACAGCCTCCCAGCTACACAAGCCCCATGCAACTCCATCGGATCCGCCCTCTCCAACACCCGTCCATAGATCTCCATAAGCGTGCACGTATCCTCAAACCCCGCACAATTGAAGAAGCCATAATCACACCCCACAGCCGGGACAGGCGGATGAGTGACCAAATCGCCCGTCTCGAGGAACTGTTTGAGGTCCCAGACAGAGGTATGCGGGCCCGATGGCGGGACAGACAGGAAAGCGCAATGATGGGGCAGCAGCGAGCGGAGCGTGTTCAAGCCGTGGGAATCGACGAGCAGAATGCAGCGAATGTGGCGGGGTGGGTAGGGCTGCGGCGGGCGTTGTGGAAGGTGTAGAAGAAGCTGCCATCGCTGGGGACAAGGAGGAGCTGGCATATGTCTAGGAGCTGGGATTCTTCGGCTCTGCTGCGGCAGGTGGTGAAGGCGAAGGAGTGGTAGAGTGTTATGTTTGGGCTAGGCGTGAGGCGGTGGAGGATGAGGGCAAGCATGGCGAAACTGTTGCGTTTGGCATCTGGCTTTAGCGCTGTTGGGTGCGTGTCGCGGTCCTCGGGGTCGAGGTATGGTTTCGCTTTGTCGTAGAAGGTAGCTGCTAGGGTCTGTTCTGCTTCTTCTTTGGTGGTGGGCGTCTCGAGGCGGTGCAGGTTTTTTAGCCACCACGGGAAGTATTGGCCGCGCGAGTGCCCAGGATAGCTGTAGTAGAATTCTTTGATCTTTTCGACCATGGTACCTTGGACGCGCCATTCGTGTAACTCCTTTGGGGAGAACTCGCCAGACAGATAGAGGCCCTGGTATACGCCGAAGAGATGCGTTCGGTCCTTGTCGAACATAACGTTGTTGAAGCCGAATTCTTGTAGGACGTCTTCATCTTCTGGGATAAGGTCCTCACCTAGTGATTTCCAAAGATAATCTGCGGAGGTGAGTGGGCGTTTTGAACAAGTGCATAGGTGGCTGACGAACGCTTTGTCTTCGCATGAGTCGCTACAGAAGTGGCCTTTGCCACAAGCACTGCACCTTCTCTTGGTTAGTCTTAAGCAGACATCACATTCTGTTTGGTATTCGTCATCCTCCGTCGTCGGAGGAAAAGGTCCGGGTGGAATTGCTGCGCTCTCTGATCGCCTATGGACTGTTAGTTCTAAGAAATTCGAACCGGAAATCTTATCGTCTCACCTTCTGAACATCTCCGCAACCCGGTTTCTTTCCGCTATCATTCTCAGCTGATCGATTTGTGACCTTCTATCGGAGCCTTCTTCTCGTTGAACCCCAAATACGCTGCTCCCTCCTAGAACAGACGTCCGTTCCAGTCGGATATTGCCTTCCACTGGTGCAACTAATTTCTTCTCCACCTTTTTCTGCACTGACAGGAGAGCTTTTGCGATTCGCTCGGCATGACCAGGTAGAAGTTAGTCCACCTGTGGAACCGTCCACGGTCTGAACAGGCGGCCATGGCAACCCCTCACCCGTAAGACTTGATGAAAGAACGACACAAGAAGCAGCACAGCTTGCTGCATCCTATATAAGAGAACAGCCCCGAAGCAGATGAGCCAGATGTGCTAAGAAACATCATCATCTGTACTTCGGCATACATGTTCAACTTCATCCTCTGCCGCTTTCTGAATTCATGCTCAGTCTTCTTCAAAGTCCATTTCTGGTTGGTGATAGCCTTTACAGTGTCGGGCGTTAGCTCAAGTCCCAGGATGCTGAAAGTATGCTTCAAATCAAGAGATTGAGTTGGACTCGTCGGTGCAGGGGGGCGGGGTATCAGTATGATCGAAACGTTCTCGAAGCTTGGTAGTGTACAGGCTATCTCTTTGAAATTCTCGAAAGCGACACGGAGCCGGGCGAGCCGGCAAATGCTGGCCCATAATTTTCTCGACTTGGAAGTTGCGCTTCGTGAGCTGTTGAGTTTCTGTTCGACGATGCTTGATCGGCGCAAGTCGTAGGAGGCTATGATGAGTCGCGTGTGCCATTCGAGCTTGTTTTTATCTCTGACCTCAGCATTGAATAAGAGACCTCGCAAACCTGAATATTTCGTGTCGAGCATTGAACCGTTGGCTGTGGCGCTAGCAAGAGATCTGAGGCTCGCTTCGTACGCTTTCAAGCTCACCCTCAGGTCAGGTATGTAGTCATTTTCGACTCGAGTCTGATGGCATGAGAGCATTCCTTCCCACAACATATTTTTTGATTGCTCAACTGGACAGAACGCATCAGTTTCGTTTCGAGAGCTGAGATTTGTTAGACGGTACCTTTACCGCAAGCAAGCGACCCTAGCATCAGCTCCAGCTTCGCAAAGACCGGCTTGTCCACCTCTAAGAAACCTTCATTACGGGCAACCCAAATCACAAAATTATCCTCAGCCTCCTTCAATGCGGAACACGCGACTGCGGTACCGCCCTTCTCATTTGCAGCGAATTCCGCCAAACAGTCGAGGAACTTTCGTTTAAGCTTTCCATGTCCAGAGTCCGCTATTTGATCAGCGCGGACAGTGTGACCTCATCCACGTCTTCTTCACTGCTCCAGTCTTCCACAAGCACTGTATCAGATAGCGAGGAGGTCTCAACCTGGCCGCCATTCCGAAGCGACAAGAGATTGGCGAGAGAGTGGAAATGACACCAGTCAAGGCCTGGGTGATTCCAGTTGAACGTTTCATTCATTGTTGTGTAAGATGATGTTGGACATTCTGACGGTTTGCGATAAGCAGTTGTGCGGGGTCAGGCAAGATGTAGGTGAGGTTGCACAACTGCAGACCAATCAGCCAATGTGAGGCTCATACGATGAACCTCGCTTTAGCCGACGCGTTTCCCAGTTGGAAGAGTTACATCACATACCATCATCTATTCACGTTCGTGCTCGATACTTCGCAGATTCCTGTACCTCATTTCTCTTGTATGTTTGCGTCGCAGCTTTGCGTGTGGGTTGCTGTATGCTCACCTTCTCAAGAAACCTGCCTAAAATACTCACTTTCGTCCTAGCCCGGCTATCTCCAAGAGCCCAACAACAACCTCGCTACGCAGCTCCTTACTGGCTTGCGATATTCGAAGTGCGACAGAGCGTACACATTAGCCCTCAGCCTGTCGAGCTCCGCATGGCACTGGCTCCGCATCTCGACTAATGATACGGATCACGATTCAAGCGACAATCCACTAAATTCCACAGAGCGCAGATATGCAAGTGCTTTATTTGGCTCTCAATTGTACAACTTGCTTACAAGGTCACCCACCCCATCACAACCTCGCGTGCTCACCCAGTCAGAACAGCCCCTCAACCAGCTTCTCTACCTTCCCATACAACTCCCCGCCCTCCTCCTGCCCCGTCGCCCTCTTCGTAATGACCGGAATCTGGCCCTTGTCCACCTCATAGTTTCGCAGATCGTGGTCCAGTCCCAACGCCTTCACCAGCTCAAGTATACGCTCACCGACTTTCTCAGCGTCCTTCTCATCATCCCCGGTCCTGCTCTCCCCAAGAAAAGGAAGTAACCGCACGATCTGCTCCGCAGCACTAGGCTCGGCAGCTTTGAGCTTGACAACATGCCCAAGTGTAAGACAACTCGTAATTCCATGCGGAATCCCATATGGGCTCCCCAGCGCATACCCCAGTCCATGGCTCAGCCCCAACCCCCCCTTCAAATTCGTCCCGAGGAAGCCCAAGCTAGCAAACGCCGCGAGCTGCAGCTTCGTCAGGGTGTCTTCGTCCCTCTTGCCCGCCTTGTACGCGCGCAGCCCCTCGAACAGCGACGCCGCGGCCTGCAGACACGTCCAGCGCGCCGGCATCTCCGGGGCCGTGGGGTGGTATAGTAGCTCGATAGCGTGGTCTAGCGCGCGCATGCCTAAACTCGGGGGTACAAGTTATTGACAGGCCCAATTATGGAAGGTATTTAGGAAGGGGGGGTTAAGAATGCTAGAGTTTAGTTACCAATATTCGAAAAGTTCGAACATTGGTAACACCTAACACCCAGAACATGTACCCCGGGGTTTCTTACCGGTGGAGAGCCACAGACGCTCTGGCGTGTGGGATGCGAAGGAGGCGTCGTATAGGACGACGCTGGGGACCAGATATGCGGCGCGCACCCCGGTCTTCACGCCGTCAGATTGTGTGAAGCCCGCCATCATTGTGCACTCGCTGGCTGATAGCGTCGTCGGGATGGCGATGTGGAAGAGGAACTTCCCGCTCTTCTCATGCACGCGGTAACTGATTGCTTTGGCGGAGTCGATAGGAGAGCCCCCGCCGATGGACACCACTGTATCAATCGACGCATCTTTCTGCACGAGGTCGGTAGCTTCGTCGAGCTGTGCGACCGGCGCATGCTCCCCAATGTTGCTGAACGTGCCTGCATGCTGGGCGGCTAGTAGTTCCTCCACCTGCTTCACGAGCGGGGTCTTGGTGGCGAGGCTGTTCCCTGTGATGATGAAGGCTTTGCTGGATTTGCTGGGGAGGCAGTCTAGGAGGTGCTTTGGGACGGTTGAGGGACCGTAGTAGAGCTTGGAGAGCTGGGTGGTTGCCCAGAGGCCGGAGAGAGGGTGGGATGTGGCGTCTGTCATTTTTCTCTTCGTTTCCTCTTTGCGAAAGGTAGTTGCTGATGTGCTGAACGGCTTGTGCTCTTCTCTTGGGGGGTATAGTGCGTTAGTTGAGGCCCTTGCTCTTTGAAATGATGTTGTAATGCTTCTGCGTGCTCTCGGGACAACTCGGCTAGAAGTGGCGGACAGCGAACGTAAGACCAACCGCATTTATATGAATTGAAATAATATCGTCTTGTGCCAGTGCGAAGTCACGTCCTTGTTCCAGGGTCAAAAAAAGGTGTTCTGGCACTGGATGTGGACTTGTCGCAATGACGTAACGCGAGCCATCCCCATCTTATCTCCGAGCTGAGTAGCTTCAAATCGGCATTTGTGTACTAGGGTCGGAGGGAAAGCTTTTACCCACATGTATGAATATGGTTGGAGTTAGCACTGGGCGCACGCTTCTCTCCACGAATAGTCTCGGCCATTGCAGTCCCAGCCGACGCTAAAAGCAGCATCAAGATATGAATGGAAATACAACTAATCCCAACTCAAACGGTTTTTATTAGGTTTTAAGATCAAGGTAGATGTGACCAGCGCCGTTGAGGGACTGGTCGGGTATCTTTACGTACTTTTGGTTGCTATTCTCAAGCTTTTACCTTCGCAATGCGCGTCCTTTCGTAGTCTCATCAGGGTCGTCAGGTTGAAGCGACGCCGTGTATATGCACACTCATGCTCTAGCATGATGATTCCAAGATGCAGCCTTTTGATAACACCAAAAACGCCGGTTTAGATCAAATATGAATCCCAGGGTGAGAGAAATATGTGCCGGCCGCGAGTTGAAGCTCAAATGTGTGCATGCGGTCGGACTGGCTTGTTGAATACAGTAGATGGAAATGAATCGCCAGAATTTTTGCCAAGGTGACCACTTAGGCCGTAATGCCGTTGGTCACGGTGGACGCGGCGGATTTTGCAGCCTCGACGAGATCGGCCAACTTTGACTTCTTGCCGTTGGCAGAGCTAGCGTCGGCAGTTGAGTCGCCGTTGGTCGCATCACCGTTGGTAATTCCGGTCGAGTGGAGTTCTTTCTCCATGTCGGTCACCTCGAGCCCGTTGAACAAAGGGAACAGGCCATTGTCCTCCTGGAAGTTGTTGTGGACAATGTTGATCAGGTACCACGTGTCCATGACATCCTCAATCACGTAGCGCGACGGGCTGGTAGAAGCGTGGCAGTTGGCCCACTGCTGTCCCAGTCGGTAGAATTCGTCCTTCCAGGCCAGGAAGCTGACCGCCTCGACGATGGTCGGCTGCACGATTTCCTTGCCGGGGAACACGCCCCAGGTGACGGCGTTTGGTCCCTCCGGGGAGTTGGTCTTCAGGTCGCCGTCTTTGTTGACGGCGTAGTAGGTAATTTCGGGGTCACGCTCGATGCGGGTGATCAGCTCGGCAATGTACTCGGGCGACACCAAGACCTCGAGGTACGCCTTCTGGTAGACGTAGCCATGTGCCGGGCCCCATCCGTACACTGGATGGTTCGACTTGGCGCCGTTTACAGGAGGCTGAGAGTTGATGGTGAAGAATCCACGGCGGTTGAGGTCGATGAGGTTCTGCTGGAGAGTATCGGCTTCCTTGGAGATGGCCGACTCACTCCAGGGCAACGACTCGAGATTGCCGGACATGTACTTGACGAAGATGTCCGAAATGTCCTTGATAGATGTCGGCTTCCCCCAGACCTTGATGTTCTGCTCGTTGCTGCCCTTGAGGCCGATACCGTATGCATCGAATTCACCAAAGGCGGGCGATCGAGCATCACCCCAGCGGCCGTTGGGAAACTCATCCCATTCCTGGGTGCGAGCAATGTACGAACGGTTGCGGTTGCGCCAGAAGATGGGTCGGACGTTTTCTTCGCGGCGCTTGAGACCAAGCGATGGCCGCCATGGCAGGGGTTTCTGCAGCGGGCTCTCGACGTCGGGGAGGAGATCAAGCTCCTCGAGGACCATGCGGCTGGACTGGGCGAGGTTCATCGTGTAGCTTGAGAGGTCAGCACGGAGAGGCGCAACAAGTTGCAGGCTTGACTTACAAGTGCAGGTGGAGAATGCCGGCATCCATCAGCTTGCGGCACATGTCGGCAACCAGACCCTTCCCGACCTCACGAACTTCGGAATCGTCGTTCTTGATGGGCTCGAGAGCTTTGGTCCAGGGCTCGGGGATCTTGATCTTGGACCACTTCGCGCGGCGGAGGAACGAAGCATGTGTGGAAATGGGCATGATGCCAGGAATGATTGGGATGTCGATGCCCTTGGCGCGGACCTTGTGCACCCAGTCGATGAAGATGTCCGTGTCGTAGAACATCTGCGTCACGATGAAGGTTCCTCCAGCATCCACCTTCTCCTTGAGATGGTCGATGAGCTCGTCGACATTGTCGTTGTCGTCGCTGCCTTCCGAGTACCCCGCCACACCGATGTCGAAGTGGTCACGGTACTTTTCGCGGATGTATTTGACCAGGTCTTTCGCGTACTTGAACCCACCCTGGACGGCCTGCCACTTTTCGGATTCTCGCGGCGGGTCGCCGCGCAGGGCGAGAATGTTGGTGCAGCCCGCCTCATAGGCCGTCTGCAGCGCGTCGTCGATCTTGGAGCGCTCCATGTCTGTGCATGTCAGGTGCATGCACGTCTCGAGGCCGTAGACGCTCTGGGCGACCTTGACCATCTCGCAGGTCAGGCTGGAGAGGCTGCCGCCGGCGCCCCAGGTGACATCGATGAAGGTGGGACCCAGGCCGTGCATGCGGTCCATGCGGTCGTAGAGATTCTGGACACCCTGCGAGAGATCAGCTGCACGCGTCGGTCGCGGCTCCCCCGTGGGGTTGTGGGTACCTGGGCGGTTTTGGGGGGGAAGAATTCGAAGGAGAAGGTGGGCTTCCCCTCCTCCTTGGACTGCGCGAGCATCTTGGAGATGTGCATGGTGGCGGCGTGGATGAGGACGGGATGCTACAAAGAGAAAGGAAAAGAACCGGGCGCTTGGTGAGGTTGCCTCTGCTGTCTATGCCGCGCACTTGTTCGTCAGCGCAACCCCACGCGGTATAGATATGGTTGTCACCCGGGGGTTTTATGACATACGCCGGAAGCCGACCAGGGGCATGCAGTCGATGATAGGAGTGCTAGCTATCCAATGTAGCGAACGCGGGCCCAACGATCCGCGAGCTGGCGATGCATGAACGACGAGTGGTGTGGGAGAAGGAGTTTAGCGTGCGTATGGGAGCGGGAGGTGCAGTGCCAGTGCAGGGCAGGGTGCAGGAGGGGAAACACTTGCTAGCGGCGGTCCGAAGAATGCACGCGCCAAGAGCTGACGGGCCGTCATGCGCTTCGTAGGGGCTTTCTTCGTCCACGGTGCCGCAAGTCTTGGGCGTCACCAGGCGTGGTGTTTGTGCTTGTCTCGCGGAGCAGTCAATCACGTGCATGCTAACACACCTGGGCTAGGTAGAGGTTCGTGTCCAGAGACACTGCCATGGATTGCTGTTCCTGAACGGCCGCGGGCTTGCCCCTTGCAGTAGCCCTGGAGCCCCTCCCTCCCTCACCACGTCAGCAGATATACTTGACATTGCTGCCACCTCCGCACTACACCAACCGCCCAGCTGCTCCCGCCCTCCCACACCGTCGCCGCCGCCGCCATGCCGCCCCTCGCGCGCCCCCGCCGCATCGTCGGCGTCTCGCTGAAAATGTACTTCGACCTCCCCTCCACGCTCTCCTACGTCCGCGGCATGCTCCAGCTCGACGGCCTCGCCTGGAACGCCCGCCTCGACCTCTTCGTCGTCCCCGACTTCGTCGCCCTCGTCTCCGCCGCCGAAATCCTCCAGCCGTCTTCCATCCTGCTCGGCGCACAAGACACACATTGGGAAGACAAGGGCGCCTATACAGGCCAAGTCTCGCCCCTCGTGCTGCAGCAAGCAGGCGCCAGAATCGTAGAAATCGGCCACGCAGAGCGCCGCGCCCTGTTCGGCGAGACCGACGAGAGCGTCGCCAACAAGGCCGCGGCTGCGGCGCGGAACCGCCTGATTCCCCTCGTGTGCATCGGCGAGCGGACGCACAACACCACGTCGCCCTCAGCAGCCGTCGGCGCAGCCATCTCCGAGTGCACGCCGCAGGTCACGTCTGTGCTGGCGGCGGTGCCCGATGACAGCGAGTTGATACTGGCGTATGAGCCCGTGTGGGCGATTGGCGCCAAGGAGCCTGCCGACCCCGATCATGTCGTGAACGTGACAAAGGAGTTGCGGCGCCTGGCTGGTGGACGGAGAGGCGTGACGAGGATACTGTACGGAGGGAGTGCGGGACCGGGCACGTTTGCGAAGATCGCAGAAGGCGTTGACGGGCTGTTTTTGGGGCGGTTTGCGCATGATATGCAGAACCTCAAGAAGGTCATCGAGGAGGTGGGTGGGGCTTGACGAGTGCGCTTGGAGGCAAACAAACAAAAAAAAAAAGCGAGCATTGGAGATGTCCATGCGCTCTGGTTTTATGAGGAAAGAGCGCCGTGACTGAGGCAGGAACACCCAAAAGGATGGAGGTCAGATCAGTACCTCGCCAGGAATCAAGGTTCAAACACGCCATGTTACCCTGAACGCAGCAAATCAGTGCCCGCACATGTAGCATACTACCGTAGACGCGACATCCGTGGATACAACAAACGCATGTACATCATCGTTGCACGCTACCCATTCCCCAAGTCAATATCCTGCGGCCCCGCAATCACCGCACTCCCCAGGAGCGTCATCGTCAACAGTCCCCCCTTCAGAGAAAACACCAGCAAATAATACACGCATCTCCCCCTCGTCAATCCCCCGCACCACCTCCGCCCCTCTCCATCCGTACACCCATACCTCCCTGTCCCATCCAACCACTCCTCCGCGCCATCAATCCTCCTTACCACATTCGCGGCGAGGTACCACACCGCGAGATGCACCACGCTCGACAGCGGGAGGAACCCAAACGCCCAGATGAGAAACAGTCGGTTGCGCAGGATGTACGATATGCCGAGGATCGAGACGAGGGCGTCTTGCACCCAGAGGATTACGCAGCCGATCATGACGAGTTGGCATACGAGGAGGTAGACGTGGTCGCGGTACCAGTGGTAAGCGAACAGGTGAGGGTAGGGGTGGCGGGGAAGGGGGGCGAGAAGCGTGGTGGGTGGCACGGAAGGTGCGTGTTGAGATTCCGGGTCTGGTGGTGAAGTTTGTTTGACCGAGGGGGTCGAGTAGTCGTCGACAGTGGTGTTGGTGCCGCCGAGGCGTGATGGGTTTGTGTCAGGTGAAGGCTGGTGGTAGTTGCAGCGCGATATGCCACCCGAGGTCGCGTCGCGTGTGCTAGTTGCTTGCTTGTCGTCCATGCCCGTACCGGAGCCCACGGCAGCGAGGCCGACCGTCTGGATCCGCTTGCGGACTGTATCTTGCGCCTTTGCATCGTTGTCCACTTTGGTCTGTTAGCACATGGTCTCTACTTTGCTTCTCTAGTCGTCACTGACGGTATGCTTGGAACATGGACAAGATTGGCAGCAGTAAGAGAACCAGAGGGAGTATTTGTCCAAACGACCATGTATCATCGTCGTTGTACGTGTTCTTGAAGACGATGTCGCCGTCATCGAGTTGGGTGACCACATCAGTGCTCGCGTGTTCCATACTTCGAGCGAACCCCATGCCTTGTACACGAAGACGGTTAGCAAGTATCTCGGAAGGGATGAATGGTATAACTCACGATTGCGAAAGAGAGCCATATGATTTCGCCGAGCATAGACTCGGCTATATCATACATTGCACGAATTGATGCATACCCAGCAAAGACGAACAGGTATGGGACAGTCCAAATGGCAGCCCGGATACCTCGGCAAGTAGCTCTATGCTCCAAGACTTAGAGAAGGCTCTTGACGTACGATCCCGGAATGGCACGAAAGTATTTGCGGCTGAACTTGGCGGTGGGATCGAACAACCGAATGCCAGTGTGGACGTAAGAAACGCCAACGACAAGGACGGAGAAGATCATTGACCACATTCTAGGGCCTCCTCTACTGTAGCTAGCCATCGGTAGCCTAGAATCAAACTCAACATTAGCACTGAATCGATGTCAACCTGTCGACCGACTCACTGTTGGTAAAAGCATTCAGCACTGAGCCCAACATAGAGCGGTCCCGCTTCTCTCGCTGCATCCAGCCAGTTGCGACTCCCCGTCGGCAAGAGCGCAGCTATCTGCAGCGCTCCCATGATGCACATGAAAAACACGCGAATGAGACGCAGGCTGTTGTTTGCGAGGAAGAAGCCCTCCAGAAACGCCATGGCCGAGAGAAACGTAAAGGAGGAGAACCACGCGACATAGACCAAGATCTGCCAATGGTAAGACATGATTTTGCAGGAGAGTTGCGAGTAGCCTGCGATTAGGATGGCGAAGGCCAGTCACGAGCTGCGTGTCGCTAATGATGAGGACGGATTTCTCCATGGCATATTCGAAGCGTCGCTGAAGCAGAATCAGCAATTCTCCCGAGACACGCCAGCCACGACACTTACGCTTGGGGTCCACGATGTTACCTTTCCGCGCAAAACGTTGAGAAGGCCGTTATCGACTGGATTCGTGTATGGTCTAGCCACTTGATCGATCCTGTGCGGGTCATAGACAGTCAAGTAGTGAAACAACAGGAGGGCCACGGTCAGGTAGGCGGTGATGGAAAAGCCGAGAATCACCTGGTATACCCAGTCAGCAACCCCAAGGACAACGGGTCAGTCAACCCTACTCCTACTCCGGACAGCTCGGGATTGGGAACCAACTCTGGTGGTTCTTTCAAGTCCTTCAACGATGGCAGCGCCAACCAGGAGCAGTCGGGCTTGCGGCACAGGTCGCCCATTGTCGCAGCACAACGCGGGAACAATTGATGTTTTGGATCAGATGCTCCGGGGGCACATGAGGGATCATGTGCTGAGAGAGAAGGGATCCCCACGGTTGAAGAGAGGATAACATATTGTGCGAGACAGTGCAAGCTAAGTTTCACGACTACTAGCTGCAGCTGAAGAAGCACATAGGTCTCGGATCAGAGAGAGATGCAAGACGCTGCCTGAGAGTGTGAAGGTGAACGATGCATGGTGGAGGAAGCGGGGCGGCGCTCGGTTAGTGGGACGCTTAGCGCGGAATCTTGGCAAAAATTTCTGGTTATCGATTAATCGCCGCGGCTGCTTTGCACACTCGCACAACACTCACGCAAGTGTCGCTGCAATCATGTCCAAGACACAGTGGAAAGACATCCCCGTCGTGCCGACGTCGCAGGAGTTCCTCGACATCGTGCTCTCCCGAACGTGCGCTTTCCCTCCCCAACAGGAAGTTGCGCCCCGCTAACTGTGCGCAGCCAGAGGCGCCTTCCCACACAGATCCGCGCAGGTTTCAAGATCAGCAGAATCAGAGCCTTCTACACGCGCAAAGTCAAGTACACGTCCGAGACCTTCACCGAGCGCCTGTCCGCCACCATCAACGGCTTCCCGCGCCTGGCAGATATCCACCCGTTCCACCGCGATCTGCTCAACACGCTGTACGATGCCGACCACTTCAGAATCGCCCTGGGCCAGCTGAACACGGCCAAGTCTTTGATTGAGGCTGTTGCCCGTGACTATGTCAGGCTCATCAAATATGGGTATGTCGTCTGCGGAAATGGCGTTGGAACTTGCTAATTCTTCCCCAGCCAGAGTTTGTTCCAGTGCAAGAACCTCAAGCGCGCCGCGCTCGGTCGCATGGCCACCATTTGCAAGCGTCTCAAAGACCCGCTCGTCTACCTCGAGCAGGTCCGCCAGCATCTGGGCCGTCTTCCGGCGATTGACCCCAACACCCGCACGCTCGTCATCTGCGGCTATCCCAATGTTGGTAAATCGTCCTTCTTGAAGGGCATCTCCAGGGCCGATGTGGATGTCCAGCCCTATGCCTTCACCACCAAGAGTCTTTTCGTCGGGCACTTCGACTACAAGATGCTGCGCTTCCAGGCGATTGATACTCCCGGCATTCTCGACCACCCGCTCGAGGAGATGAACACGATTGAGCACCAGTCGATCTGTGCTATTGCCCACTTGCGTGCCGCTGTCCTCTATTTCATGGACCTGTCCGAACAGTGTGGTTACTCCGTATCTGCACAAGTCTCGCTGTTCAACTCCATCAGGCCCTTGTTCGCCAACAAGCTGGTATTCGTTGTTATCAACAAGATCGATGTTACCCGGCCAGAAGACTTGGACCCTGAAAGCCAGGCTTTGATCCAAGGGATGCTCAAGTCGGGCGAGGTAGAGCTCCTCCAGCTCTCTTGCACTACGACCGAGGGACTCATGAATGTCCGCAATGAAGCCTGCGACCGCTTGCTGGCCGCGCGAAACGCCGAGAAGCTCAAGGCAGGTACCAACAGCTCTGGTGAACCTACTGGCAGACTCGGTGACCTTCTTCGCCGCATCCACGTCGCCCAGCCGATGGGCGGAGTTACCCGAGAGACGACGATCCCCGACGTTGTCAAGAACAGGAAGAAGTACGACCCTGCTGATCCTGATCGGATAACCCTGGAGCGTGACCTCGAAGACGCGGATGGTGGTGCTGGTGTGTACAACTTCAACATGCGGAAGAACTACATACTGGAGAACCCAGAGTGGAAGGAAGACAGGATACCTGAGGTCTACGATGGCAAGAACGTCTACGACTTCATTGATCCCGATATCGAAGCTAAGCTCGCAGCATTGGAGGAGGAGGAGGAGAAGCTTGAAGCCGAGGGCTTTTACGAGTCCGATGACGATGTCGAAGATGCCGATGAGGCAGACATTCGATACAAGGCTGAGCTCATTCGTGAGAAGAGGCAACTCATCCGCAACGAGGCGAAAATGCGCAAGAGTCTCAAAAACAGGGCCGTCATCCCGCGCTCTGCCAAAGCTGTCAAGATGTCCAAGATGGGGTCGCATCTCGAAAGCCTCGGCTACGACACTTCCAAGGTTGCTGAGCGCGCGCGAAGCCAGAGCCGCGGTCGTAGCTTGGCTCGTGCCCGTTCGGAAGCTGTGGACGGCGATGCTATGGAGATTGATACCCCCAAGGCTGCTCTAGCACGGGCATTGAGCCGTGGTAGGAGCCAGAGCACCAACCGCAGGACAGATGGTGTCACAAATGAGGAGTCTCGTTCGAACGCTGAGAGACTGGCCAAGCTGTCGCAGAAGAAGATGAACAGAATGGCCAGACAAGGTGAGGCCGACAGGCACCAGACTGGATCTTTGATCAAGCATTTGGTAAGTGAAGTTGTCTTATCCTACATATTCCACAACGCTAACGGTCGCCTAGGTTGCTGGCAAGCGTGGCAACGGAAAGACAAACAGCCGGTAAAAGCTTTCACTGGTTATGTTGTGTGCGAACTCGGGCGTTTATTGATGCAACGACTTTGTGGTGCATGGGCATTAGATTATCTAGCGGCGTTAAGGGTCGTCTATCTCGATACCAACTTCTGTCAGACCGGGGATATGCTGTCCACGCGGCGAAATTTCCCCGTCATTTACTCTACACAAGGATTTATCCCGACCATCAGGTTTCCAGCTCGACTACTCGTTAATTTGCAACCTCCACAATTGCCTTCCGCTTCCAAATCAAGGCCGCGGCTAACTGTGTAGAGTTGGACTAGCACTTCCTCAGCGCTTTCCGCTAGGTTAAGATCCTTAACCTCGCTGACCTTCGTTCGGATCTTCAACATAGCTTGCGTCCCACAAATCGTACGTCAAGTTGGGGGCGGTTCATGTGGTTTATGTGCCGGCAATAGGTGGTGCAATAATTATTAAGCGCTATAATAATAACTTATACCTTACTAATATAATTTTAGTAATTCTACTAAAGAAAAATAGGTTTTATAAAGAAAAATTAAAATAGTAAAGTATTAGTAATTATTATAGCGCTTAATAATTATTATACTACTACCTATTACTAGTGTAATTAGCTATAGCGCATTCTAACTTATAGTGCGGGGGGGAGTGGGCAGCTTACTATATATTTATATCCACTGTAACTTTATACACTCTTAGAGTTAGATTATAGGAAGAGGTAAAAGTAAAGAAAGCTGTCAGCGTCGCTATATGCAAGGTGCAAAAATAGGATTGCGCTAACCTTAATTAGGATAATGGGGTAAATAAGCATTATTGTTGGTTCAGATAGTATCCCTGTCCTAGTGTTAATAGGTAGTGCAATAATTATTAAGCGCTATAATAATTATTGCACCACCTGTTGGCGTGAACCCGATGGCGCGAACCCGATGGCGCGAACCTTGTCGAGTCGAGCGAAATTTCTACTGCTCTGCCTCAAACATGGCCCCCAATGCACGCAATGTGATGATGCATGTTGAGGAAGCGATCGATTGATGAGAGGATTGAGGTGTACATATGACGATGGGGAACGCCCCGTACGTATGATGCTAATGGCTTCGTCCGGAGGCAAGGGAGAAGAGCGCACCACGTTATTGAACCGCGATCCTTCAACTCGAGACGCAGTGCTCACGGGGGGCCTGACGCTAATCTCCAGCCGCTGCCACAGTCCATGCACCTCAGCCTTACCGGTCTCTGCAAACCACTCACACGGGATGCACGCCCAGTTAGCCCGGAGGCTGGGTAGCACACTTGGCTCGGAAAAGGCATGTATCGGCGTTTCAGTGCAGAATGTGTTGGCCTGAGCATCAAGCGCAGCGGTTCCTTGAGCTTGAGCCCACCCGTCGGACTCGGTCATAACCCTCGGTGATCCCTGACGCTCAGCGGCGTGTCACTGTCTCGCGTTCCATTGCGCTGTTTGAGCGTTGTCCGTGTCCGTGAGAGTTGACGACTACTGAACAGTCCGAGTTGTCTACATCTGCTTCCTACAGAAGAACCGTCGCAAGGCCTGGGAGGGTTAGGACATGATAGGGTTTTCGAAGAATGGGAGCCTGGTGGCTCTCCTGTTGGCGAGCAGGACGTTGGCTACACCTCGTGAGTTGCTGCGATGCGCTGGTGGGGCCAGGGATGGGCGACTGACATGCTGTAGTCTTAGAGTCATTAATCGGTCGTGATTTATCGTTGTTGTCTCGCGCTGATTCGAAATGTGTCACGTCGTTCACATCTGGCAATGGCCTAAACTTCACAAACATACAATGCAACCAGAATAACCCGTTCAACGGTGAGTCGCATAGTCGCGCGCATGTTACGGCTCACCTGACAATCGACCAGATGCACTGGATCCTTTCACGGTCGACTCCATGACCGGATGCATGGAATTCTGCTCGCGATTCTGGGGTAATGGCGAGGGCTGCTTTGGTGTCGTCTGGAGAGAAAGCGACAACCAATGTTGGATGCGCAACTCGACAACCTCCAAACTCTCCAATAACAAGACCGTGTATACCAAGACGCTCCTCGACGAAGACGGCACTCATTCCGCTCTCGTCGACCTAAACCAGATGAAACCTCTCGACACCGACTGCCCCGCCGCCGACAAATCGCACCACGACCTCGATGGCTACGACGGTATCTCCTACACAGTGCAGTGCAACAAAGACATTGGCGGATCTTTCGACGCACACTGGTCCTATGAATATCACAACAACCCCTTCCAAGCATACTACCACGCCACCTCCCTGGAAGACTGCCTGAAGGACTGCGTAAGCGAACATCCGCTCTGTCGCGGCGTCGTCTACATCCCCGGCCTGACGAGCGGATACGCGAATTGCTGGCCGAAGACGGGCTTCTCGTCCCCTTTGAGCGCTTCCAACACGCAGCTCAAGATCACGCACAGCGCGACCATCGACTCCATCACCACACCCAACACCGACTGCAACAAGAACGAGACGTACACCTCGACCCAGGACGACAGCAAGAACTTCGCCGTGCACTGCGGGCAGACGAACCAGGGCACCAACATGACAATGGTGCACACGCAGAACCTCACGAGCTGCATGGAAGAGTGCGCAGGTAACAAGCAGGGGTGTGTGGGCGTGGTATACGACTCCACGCTCCAGAGCGGCTACAACAACTGCTACCTGCAGAACACGAGCAGTATTTTCAACGACATCGGCGGCAGCACGTACGCGGTGCTCACGGGCGCGAAACCCAAGGCCTCGGGCACCGGCTCGAACAACAGCAACAACTCCAACGACGGGGGCTCCTCCTCGGGCGGCTCAAAAGCATGGATCGCGGGCGCCGTCGTAGGTCCCATCCTCGGCCTCGCCCTCATCGGCGCAGCAATCTTCTTCCTGCGCCGCCGCAAGCCCTCGGCCCCGCCAGCCAACGTCTCCGAGGTCGATGCTGGTGCGGCCAAACACATCCCGTACGACCACCAGGGTCCGGCGCCTGCGTACGCCCCCATCCCGCAGTACAGCCCACAAGCGACGCCGAATGAGCTCGGCAGCGGGCACGGGCACCAAAGGGTAGAGATGGAGGGGCAGAGTGCGGCCAAGTATGCGCAAAAGGGGGGTGCTTCTCAGGGTGGGGTGGTGCATGAGATGGGCTAAACTCTTTCAGACGGGAAAGGAAGGACAAGGACGGATGGGAGGGGAAGACGTGCTTTTTGTTTTTGGTTTCCAGGGGCGACGTTAGCGATAGCATGGGTGCATCGTGGGGGGCTTGGTGCTGCATATTCGCTTCGCTGTCATTTGTTTTCTGTGTCTGGATTGGTCATGGGTGGAGGACAATGGACTGGACTGGACGCGACGCTTCGATGTCCCCTTGTTATACTCCAACTTCACTGCTTTAGTCGTATATATAATGTACTTTACGATGATACTCACACTCTCCCTCACCCTTTCTTTTCTACCTGTCCCCACTCCTAACATTACTAACGCATCGTTGCCCCATGCTATCAGACAGGTGCGAAGTAGTGTCGAGAGTTGGACGAGACCAGAAGCCGAGTGAGGTCGTCGAGTTAAGCTTGTGGCGTACGGGTGGAGGAAGCAAGGGTGCGGAGGCGAGCGTGTGATGGCGTCAGCTTTGTGAACGGAGGGTACTATGCCGCATGTACGAGTGTACTATGGGTCAGCCTGCCTACTGAGGACTCATGAATATGCGAATGAAGAATCACGGGGTTGTGCGATTATTTTAGGAGAGGAATTACTAGGGGAAAAGTGTGTAGGATGGTGGAGTGAACGAGATGGTTGGTGGGGCTCGAAAAGGGTGTGCATGCTCGGAGAAGACGCAAAATTGCGAGAATGCAAAATTAGAGGGCACGATATGATGGTGGAGGTAGAAGTGGGTTGCTCTCTTATTCCTGAGTGGCAACCGGCCTAAGTGCTGACATAGCATCCTTATCACCCATTTAGGTGGGGTATCACATGGAGAATAGTGGGGGTATCAAGATATATTGGCATAGTAGGGTGCATGAGCTCTGTACACGATATGAGCAGTGATGGGCTTGAATATAGGCCTATATCCCCGCCTGACCGTGATACTTGTCCCCAACATGCACCTTCATCATCAAAGCCTAAACCTTGAGCTCGGAATACCCACTCCCTTGGCCTGATGGACTCCCAATACCCGACCTCATCCCTAGTCCGATGATTGAATTTTCACGGGCCTGAATATCGAAGTCATTGAACTCATGGCCATGCTACTCGTGCTTGCTTATCTCTGCTGTAAGTGCTTCTTCCACGTCTGCATACTTGACGTCGATTTTGTTGATTTTCTGCACCATTGGAAATACTTCATCCTCGACCTCCTCGACATTCAGTAGGAACTAGTCGCCTTTCGGGTTCCAGAAGAGCCCAATGAACTTATTGACATCGGATCCTTAATAGCTACCTGACTTTAAACCGACTAAACAGTTATCCCTCGTGTAGTGAGTTTCTGCTAACGCGGGACTAGGGAAGGTGTTGTTATTATAGCAGGGCAAGAAGAGGTAAGCGGTAGGCGAGGACAGAGTGTAAAGATTTGAGAATAGGAGAGTAGGAAGGTGTGCGGGGAAGAGGAGGATTAGGGTGTGGGTGTAGAAAGCAAGCTTTGTACTCCAGCACTGTTACAGAGGCCGGCGCGCCCCAAACTACTGGTTTGCTGGGATACAGGTCGCCCTGCGAATCTAGCGGTTTAACCCTCCTCCAACCATGCCGTGATATTCGAACACAGGTAATACGCTGTGCATAAGCCACAATTGGCCGCTCTGATTAGTTGTAACATGCGGCGGCGTACTTTGTATGGGCAAATATCTACCGTAGTCGAGAAATCCCTCACAACATCTCACTTTCGAACAATAACCAAGTCACATGTTTTGTAATCTTGGATAGATTTTGTCCGTCTGTCATTATCTCACAGCTCATGGTCTTACATGCCAAATCGAATGCACTCCGCCAAACTCACCCATCCAATGCTTCGCTATTCCGAACACGGGATATCGCACACGCACACGCGCCCCATCGGTTCCGTTTCTAGACGCCATCTAATTTACAATGCGGGCAATCCGCAAGAGTGGTGAGCGAGAAAGAATAAAAGGTAGTAGATGCAGAAAAGTGTCAGGCTTGAATGGAAGAACGCCGAGAGCCCTGCCGCTATTGTACACACTCGCATTCGGCTTCGGTGCTTTGCGTGAGGGAGGTGGATGTTGGAAATGTGGGACGCGGGACGGGTTTATTCGCTCTCGAAGTAGACCTTGCGGAAGAGCTATGGAGAATTAGTCGAATCCTGGCTGATGGGTGACGGGTCGACTTACCGCCCACGATCCCGCAACACTGGCTACGATGCCCGAGCTAATCGCCATGGGTCGTACACCCCGTGTGCTCTTGAAAACCGCACCGCTCAATGCTCCTGCAAGCACACTGTTTGTCGTGTCGTGCTTCCCCCTGTAGTATCCAATTGTGCTGTTAATGCCGTTGTACACCATGGCCACGACACCGGCCGAGTTGCCCAGGAACGGCCCCCGGCGCGTGACTGCGTTCAGCACGCCGTTGATGCGTAACCGCGGCGGCATGGAGGCGGGGTTCTTCTGCAGGCCCTCGGCCAGACCCCACGCGCCGCCGACGGTCAGAGCGGAAAGATATGAGATTCCGGTTCCGTAACACAGGTCGTCGGACCAACCGCGGGAAGGAAGAGCGGATTGTGAGCCGGGGAGATCAGAGAGGACCGAGTCTTCGAGCTGGAGGTAGTCGAGCGTGTCCTGGTTGAGGCCGGCGAGCGGGTGTAGTTGTGTGGGGTCGAGGATGAAGTCTGAGGGTTGCTGTATGGCTGTGGATGGGTCGAAGGGCGCCGGGGAGAAGTTGTCGTGCGGTTCCGACGCGGGCGGTGGCGTCTGCGTGGAGGCGGACTGGCGCCCGGTCAATGTGTCCCAGCTGAATCAGGTGGTTAGCAAGGCATGGGCACGTGCCGGCATGGGAGGGGCGTACATGGTCATGATGGATGTGTAGTGGTTGGGTGGCAGGCGCGAGGCAGGTCGGCTCTCAGAGGCAGGCGCAATGGTTCCCAGACGCCCAGAATGCGCGGAGAAACACAAGGCAGCAAGAAACGATGGCTGGGACTCGCTCGGGGGATGCGCAGGCGATGGCGGCTCGTCGGGGTCTGCGTGAGTGTCGCGATAAAAGTTTCTGGCCAGGAGTGACGACTAGAAGGCGCTCGGGCCCCCTGCGCCCGTCGCTCCTTCCTGCTGGTTCCGAGCTCGGAAAAGAAATCCTCACATACCTCCACCATAGCTATAGTAATCCGCCGGTTCACAAACAATACAACACAACACCCAAAATGTCGCTCCCAGAGTACAAGCAAGCCTTCATCAAGGACTGCGTCGAGGCAGGCGCCCTCAAGTTCGGTACCTTCACCCTCAAGTCCAAGCGCATCTCGCCCTACTTCTTCAACGCGGGCCTGTTCCACCGCGCCGACCTGCTGCGCTCCATCTCCTCGGCGTATGCTCACACGCTGGCATCGCACTCCAACGCAGACCCCTCGTTCCAGTTCGATGTCCTCTTCGGCCCAGCCTACAAGGGCATCCCGCTTGCCGCCACCGCCGTCGACAAGCTCGCCGACCTAGACATGTCCAAGTACGGCAAGAAGAGCTACAGCTTCAACCGCAAGGAAGCCAAGGACCATGGCGAAGGCGGCAACATCGTCGGTGCCTCGCTCAAGGGCCGGAAGATTGTCATTGTAGACGACGTCATCACCGCTGGAACCGCCATCCGCGAGGCCATTGACATTATCAAGAGGGAAGGCGGCGAGCTCGTCGGCATCATCGTCGCGTTTGATCGCCTGGAGAAGACGCCGAGCGCGACCGACGACGACGGTCAGCCCAGGCCGAGTGCCATTGGTGAGGTCAGGAAACAGTACCGCATTCCGGTGCTGCCTATATTGACGCTCGACGACGTGGTCGAGTACCTGCGGGGTTTGGGCAGCGCCGAGGACCTGAAGCGGCTGGACGAGTACAGGGAGAAATACCGGGCGAGCGATTAGAGGGCAACGCTAACGACTTCACGATGTACGACGATATAGGTAGAATGGCATGATGGTGGTCTGAATGGGTTTCTGCACTGCAGGGCTAGCGTTGCGGAAAAGCGTGGCTGCAGACTGCAGCATTGAGCCATCGTTTTGTGCATGCACTTGCTTTCGGGAAAGGCTTCGAGAGGTTGCGTTGCCGTCACACGGTGGATGAATCAACCACCTCATTGTGCCCCGTTTCGAACCATGGTGCGACGGCTCCATGCCATGTCGCACATAGCAGTCTGAGAACCACACATTTATGGATGCTGTCAAGGTCACGAGCCGGCAGCACTTGCCGACCTGGCCTGAACCCGCTACTCAGCAAAGTGAGGACCATCCAAACGGCGGCATGCTAGTGGTCCCTGGCACGCGAGATGCAACGCAGTCTCTGTCCAGCGTCTCCGTCTCCGTCTCCGTCTCCGCATACCGTAAAGTAGCCATGATTGTTATTGACTAACGCTCCGCTCACACACCCAAAGAGCCATGCTCCTGCCTCGTCCGGCATTGGCTACTCAGCCCTGCGCCCACCGCTGTGTTTGTCCATCTTGGCAGCTTAGACCAACAACTGCACCCCCGACGCGCCCATGTGTCCTCTTCCGCTCTTGTACTGCCAAAGTGATTCGCTTCCCGGCTGACGCCTGGGTATACTTGTGTTTGCAGCTTCTATGACGCACCTGGCATTCGCTGGCGTCGTGTCTCTCACTGGTCGGCTTCGTCTCCAGCAACGAAGCCCCTAGCAACTGTGCACAGGAACACCTGGAGTCGGTCGTCCGCCACACGCTCGCTCCTCCCCCCTCGCGTCCATGATGCGTCCCAGAATAAAGATGCCGCGCCGGATGGCACCGAACCAGCCACTGTCGCGCCGGCACAAGCGCAACCTCTCGTACGCCTTCGTCGTCGCATTCGTCTTCGCGATTGTATACGTCTTCAATGGGCGGCCGGGCGACCCCATGGCCGTGTCCTTTGTCCAGCACGAGGCATACATGAACGACCGCGCAAACACCCATGACATCGTGGTAGGAGACTCGTACGACTGGCGGACCGCGCCGTTCGTCAATACCATATCCGACTACATACCATTGCCCGTTGGCACGCCGAAGAAACTGCCGAAAGTGCAATTCGACTTTCCGCCGGAGACATCCTCGCAGAGGGCGAAGCGAGAGGCGCGCCGGGTTGCAGTCAGGCAAGAGTTTCAGCGCAGCTGGGAGAACTACCGGACCTTTGCATGGGGCCAGGATGAGCTCGCACCGATTACAGGGCAAGGCGCCGAGTCGTTCGGAGGCTGGGGCGCGACGCTTGTGGATGCGCTGGACACGCTGTGGATCATGGGCCTGAAAGACGACTTCTACGAGGCTGTCGAGGCAGTGGCGGCCATTGACTTTGGCGTGTCTGAGTCCGTCACAATCAGCGTGTTTGAGACCACGATTCGCTATCTGGGTGGGCTGCTCTCGGCATACGATTTGAGCCACGAGAAAGTGCTGCTGGAAAAGGCTATACAGCTGGGCGAGATGCTCTACCGCGCGTTCGACACCACGCCTAACAACTTCCCATTAGACAGGCTCCTGTTAGAGAACGCGAAGAACAAGAGCGGCTCCAATGCGGACAGCAGCATCTGTTTTGCGGCGCTGGGGTCTCTGACCATGGAGTTTACGCGGCTGGCCCAAGTCACGCAAAAGAACAAGTACTACGATGTCGTGGCTAAGGTCACGAACTTTCTAGACCGTGCCCAAAACGAGACTAATATCCCAGGATTATTTCCTATCTGGATCAATGCGTACAGAGAGACGATCATCGGTACGACGTTCACGGCCGGCGCAATGGCAGACAGCTCCTACGAATACTTTCCAAAGATGGTGGCACTGCTTGGTGGTCTGGAGCCGATATACGAAAAGCTATGGAAGGACTCCAGCGCGATGATCGACAAGCACATGCTCTTCCGGCCCATGCTCCCCGACACCGAGCCCGGCAAGGACCTACTCTTCAGCGGCGACGTGACCATCACAGGCGAAGACGTCAAGTTAGACGCAGAGATGCAGCATTTAACATGCTTCATCGGCGGCATGTTCGCGCTCGGAGGCCGTCTTATGCCCGACCAGCACCACGTCGACCTCGGCGCGAAGCTCACCGAGGGCTGCATCTACGCCTATGCCGCGATGCCGAGCGGCATCATGCCTGAGATCTTCGACATCGCGTCCTGCGCTTCGCGCACCTCCTGTCCCTGGAACGTCACCTCCTGGGAAGAAGAAGTGCTCAGCCGCAGTGGCTATAATAAAGAGCACGCGGACTTTGAGGGCATCTTGGAAAAGGAAAAACTGCCCCCCGGCTTCACCTCCCTCCGCGACAAGCGTTACCTCCTCCGCCCTGAGGCCATCGAGTCCGTCATGATCATGTACCGCATCACCGGCCACGAGGAGTACCTCGATCATGCGTGGGACATGTTCACGTCTGTTGTCCGCGCTACGCAGACGCCCTTTGCCAACGGCCAGGTCTTCGACGTCACGGCCGATCCGCCGGCTGAACCGGAGAATAAGATGGAGAGCTTCTGGTTCGGCGAGACGCTCAAGTACTTTTATCTTGTGTTCAGTCCGCCCGATATGATCAGCCTTGACGAGTGGGTTTTCAATACCGAGGCGCATCCGTTCCGCAGGCCGGAGTCGCGGAAGACGGGGACGAGGGGGAATTAGGATGAGGAAGGAGGGGAGCGTTTCGGAAGTGTTTTGCTTGATACCCGTTCGGAGCGAAGGGCTTTGGATATTACGTGTGTCGTTTCTGCATACAGGCTTGTGAGTGTACATTATAACGGCATCGGCATGGCGACGGCGTTTGGATGATTTCCTTTGTACGTTGGATAGACGGCATTTCGGATGGGCACTCGAACAGAATATTATGCTGTTCGACATCATGGCCATTTGGTTGGATGTATTCCTGGATATCGGATGGCAGCAGTAGGGTTGTCTTGCTACACAGTGTTCGCATACATGTACAGTTCGGCTTCGGCAGATTTGGGTGGCGCAGCGCAACAACACAGCCACACCGCTGACGTCGCTTTGGTGAAGACCTCCCAGATCCGCCTCCAAATGTCTCGCACGTTATTGGGCCGAGCTTGACCACGCGGATCATATATCACGAGGTGGCGTGGCGCACAGCGACTTTAACAGAACGCACGGCTGCGTTGCACACGTAGTCTTCAACTGTCCCCAGGCAGCAGCTTTCCTGTTGAACGAGCCCGCGTCACGCCCACAGGTCTTGAGTTCACGAACGCACTCCGCACCCGCCCAGCGCGGTTGAGACTGCTAAAAAAACAGTACCCCAAACCCCGTGGACCGCCTAGGCCAGCAAAAACAAAATGGATCTTCCCCCCGGCCCTCTTCCCCTCAGCGAAGCTGACTTCCTCGACTTCATCTACAACTACTTCAAGGCCGAATACGCCCCCATCCGATGGATCTTCGCCTCCACCGCCGAAGCGGTGCCCCTCCAGGCCAAGCGCTGGCTCGCCATGGGCGACCACCTCTCCCCCACTGCCTTCCGACCCGCCGACCCGCGGGCACACGCAGACCTCCAGTCCCTCGAGTACTGCATCCGGAAATGGAACCTGGACGGCGCCTTCGTCAAGGGCATTGTTGTGCGGTACGCCAAGTACAGGGTGCACGAGCGGCTGGAGAAGAAGCTGTATGAGTGTCTGCGAGGAGATCTCATGGTGCGCAAGGCGCTGAAGGAGAAGGCGATGATTGACCGTCTGTGGCCGTCTCCGGTGCCGGCGAATCTGCCGAAGGAGCTGCTGCAGCGGGGTGTGCAGGTGCGCCAGTGGTATGGGTACATGTTCTTCAAGTACTTCCGGTTGCTGCGGGCCGAGGACGACTTCTCGTTCAAGCCGGAGGTCGCACACGCGCTGAAGAGTGCGGGGACGTTGATGTTGGTGCCGTTCGCGGAGCACATATCTGCTGGGCCAGTGGAGCCTATTAGGACGATTATGTCAAATGGGGCGAGTTTTGTGAATGCACCGAAAGCGAGGAATAGGGAGAGGGAGGCGAGAGGGTTCGGGGAGCCAGAGAAGCTAGAGATCCGGTTTGATTCTCCGGGGGATGTGCAGAATACTGTGGCGAGGAGCGTGGTGCGGCAGTGTCGGTGCCTGAAGTGCGGGACGCTCAGAGACGTGCAGGTCGCAGTGTTGATTGATCCGACGCCGGGGGGCTCAGCACCACAGGGCTCGCAGAGCGCGCAGAGGAGGCCGAGTAACCCGAATACATCGGCATCCAGGAGCAACAATCCGTCGAAGATGAGCCAGCGGTATGCTCCTGGCTACGACATGCCTGGCTCCCAGGAGACAGCGCAGCGACAAGCACTCCCGCCGCAGGTGGAGCTGCACAATGCTTCTCCGGGCGTGCGGTCGCCGTCACCCGTGCAGAAGAAACAGTGTTCGGCATGCACGTTCTTAAACTATCCCGAGCTCACGGTCTGCGAGATGTGTCAAAACGCCCTACCGGAGACGTTGACAACGAAGCCGGTTAGCCCAGCACAACGGCCCGCCGCGAAGCCAGCGCATGCGCATTCGGTCTCTCTGCCAGCGAATTCGCGGTCCGAGGAGTTGAAGAACGAAGAGAGACCAGGGCTCCTGGGCAAGGTGAATAGATACAGTCTCGGTATCGGCTCCTCGCTGTACTCCTTCTCGCCCTTCTCGCTCGCCCAGCAACAACAGTCGACCGACCAAGCCGCGAACACACCCACCAATGAACTTCGCGTTAATGGACCTCTCCCGGGCGCATCAAGAACCACAGACGCACCGCAGGAGCGTCACACGCAGACAACAGCGCCCGCACATTCGCAGCAACGCCATCCCCCAGCGCCTGACCAAGAACAACAACAACAAGTGCAAGAAGAACCCCCAACCACTCCTCTAGTGACCCCACCTTCACACTCCGACTCCCTCTCTAACCACCCTGAGATGACACTGATGCCCCTTACCCCACCCCCTATCTCCACATCCTCCCTCCGCCGCACCACGCCCCTCGGCCTCCCGCAAAATCTGATGGACGAGTATGTCCCTGTCTCGCCGCCCCTCGCGCACGCTGCAGAAGATGAAGAAGATGCGGGCTGGGGCGCTGGGTGGGGCGAGGTGAGGAGAGATGAGGTTAGTGATAACGAGGGGGAGGAGGAGGGGGAGAAAGACAGGAAGATGGGGATGGTAGATTTGGACGAGGTGGCGAGGGAGGAGATGGGGGTTTGGGGGGAGAGGGAGGATGAGTGAGGGTTAAGGGGCGGGTTTGGGGATAGGCTGCTGGGATGGTGTTGTACATTTGTATTTATGAGGTGATTTGTCCACGCTATTCATCCCACGGAACCAGAACTTCCGTTCTATACGAGATGTTGACATTGGACCGTAGTCGTCACTGTGCGAGAGGTCGCTGACGCGCAGCTTCCTCCAAACCTATAGTCGCCCAATCAGGCCACACTAGCTGGGGCGCGTGCGGATGATGCACCTTCGGATGACCGCAACACAACGACTCGTCAAACCACCCTCACGCCATCCAAGCTCCTGGAATCACCGCTTGCCCGAGTCCGGAACACCTGCCCGCCGATTTTGCGCCGGAATCCCGAGCGTGGTCGTAAAGAAGGTTTGCGCCATCCAAGCAGATGATCCCAAGCGGTCGTTCCCGACAGCAGCAGTGCACCACAGCGATCAAGGACCTCAAGGAGCACAACGTCTGTATTCCTTCAATAGCTCGATAAAAACGTGGAGAGCGACGCTTTTTGCTGCTTTCGGTTTAGCTGGTTACAGCTCCACCATCTTCCCCGCAAACCCCCGACCACCCAAGGATATGCGTGTTCTAGTCTACATTCTTCCTGCAGCCAGCGGATCTGGCCATCATCCGTACCGTTCCCAGGCTTTCAAGGTTCTCCGCGTGTTCGCGACCCCACTCAATTTTCCGCAACGCCGGCTCTAACGTCCGCATCACCGATCGAGCGCTGGCGTTGTGGTTGTGCGGATCGCCCAGCCATCGAAGATGCGTGATCATTTGCAATAACGAAACACAGAGCTTTCATCAACAGTTAATACTCATTAGCAGCAGCTGTGATAAGTGATCTGGCTATGCTTAGGAGAAGTAGTATCGTGCGGACATCCTGCGCCATGGTTTCACTCATGAATTCAAAAGGGGGTGGACATTCAAACGCTAATGCCTTGTCGGACCATGACCATGGCATCTTCACCGAGCGTGCGTAGCCACTCACAGCTACGACCTTGCCGGGAGTATACTAGACCACAGGTCAGCCCCTCCCTTAGTGTCGCCGTTGCTCCAGGACGAGAGAGATCTGGGCTGATCGACACCAGAAGGGGGTCAGCATGCAACTCGCAACCAATCCTCGATCCTCTGCACGGCTCCGCCCTGTGCTATTGCGGCGCTGCATTCAGAGTATTTGAGTATGCCGGGGCCGTACGCTGTTTAACATCAGTATTCGGCAGTTTGCTTTCAGCCCGGCTTTGGCAGACATAAGTATTGTTTATTGACATATCCTGCATCTTCTTATATTTTGAACCTGGTCATTTCAACATGGCACATCACAACGAGAGTCTGCGCGAGAGGACGCTCAACAACGAGAACCTTGCCGGCCCCGAAATCAATCGAGCTGGTGTTAGTGAAGACCATGCAGATCTGATAGATCGAACACACAATAACGGAAATCTCACTGCACCTACGCTAGACATGAGTGCTCCCTTGGAGAAAGACTTCAGCAACAGTAATGCCGCATCCGGTCACCTTCTTTCCTTTGACGTTAACAGTCCAACAGGTCCATACAGCAATGGATACCATCAGCATCTGGATACCAGTCAAGATTCTCAGACTGCACTCAGGAAGATACGAACGGCTGGCAGTATCTCGATCACACCGGAGTTGTTCGAGAAGCTTTATCTCTCACCGCAGACCAGGGTACACGGTGATTTGCGAAGGACAGTTGGCAACCCGACCCCTCTGTAAGCTTAAAGCCCATCTCATTTGATGTCCTCGCTGACTTTGTAGGGCGCTCATCGGCTTCCTGATCTCACTCACGCCGTTGAGCATGGACCTGATGGGTTGGAGAGGCGCGGGCGGTAACGGTGAGTCTCTACTGGATGGACGCGATGACTCAAGTCATGCTGATTACACTTCCGCAGGCGCCGCCGGAACCGGTACATACTATTTCTTCGGTGGCCTTTTGATGATACTTGGATCTCTCGGCGAGGTCAGCGCAACGACACTTCGTTTCTTCTCGGTCCATACTGACGTCTGCAGTTCCTTATCGGCAACACATTTCCCTTTGTGGTCTTCGGTTCATTTGGCGCCTTCTGGCTCGGCTGGGCAGCCACCCTCCAGCCTTTCTACAATGCGTACGGCGCATACTCGACAACCGACGTCGCTGCGGACGGCCTCGCAACCGTGGGCTTCCGCTCTAGCTACGGTAGGCCTGCGACCGCCCATCTCTGCAAACTGAACATACACTGACTAGCATGTCTAGCCTTCTTTTTCGTCGCCATGGCGATCCTCTGCTTTATCTACATGATCTGCTCTCTCCGCACCAACATGTGTTTCTTTATGATTTTCTTCACGATCACCTTGGCCTTCTGCATGCTCGCGGGATCGTACTTTGAAGCAAACAACGGGAACCTCGCCCGATCTCATAACCTGCAAATTGCGGGCGGAGCACTTGCCTTCGTCACTACTCTGTTCGGCTGGTGGATCTTCATTGCGATCATGCTCGCGAGCTTGGACTTTCCATTCGAGGTCCCAGGTAGGTGATGAGAGACGGAGATAAATATGAGTAAATGCTGACGTCGGTACAGTCGGTGATCTCTCGGGGTTCATAAAGGGTGCGACAGAGAAGAGGGCGAGGTCCGAGAGTGTGTAGAGCGTGATGGAAAGTAACCAATAGGAGGGTTAGAGTACGAGGACACTCGTACCGAGTGAGATACAAGGGCAGCCTAAGAGAGGTAACATTTACTTAAAAATATGGATTAGGCCTCTTAGGTTTAATAGTATATATTTAATACTAGTAAATTATTATTACTTATAAAACTTTTATTTTACTTTCTATAGTACTATAAATACTAGGGAGGAGTATATTAGATAATATTTAGTATTTATATTTTAATTATAAGGGTTAATTTAACCTAAGGTTAAATCCCCTTATAGGATATTTACTTACCTTTAAGCTTAGGCCTTATCTAGTAGCCTATATATAGATTAGTTAGTAGATCTTAAATACCTAGTATATAGAGAGTTTCTTCTTAGAATTTTTTCTATTTTAGTATTTTAAGTTTAGTTTTAATTTATATAGTTTTTTCTATTTATTTAATTCTAAGAATATTTATTTTATTTAGTTATATTTTAGCCTTATATTAAACTTAAGACCCTTTCTTTTAACTAGAAATTAGTAATTATAATATCTACCTTTAGCTTTTTAAATATAGAAAGGTTTATTAAAATTCTAAAATTTTTTTTTAAATTAACTATTAAGGTATTAGAATATCCTCTAAAGTCCTTATTAAAAACTAGCTATTAAGATACTAGAATATTCTCTAAAGTTCTTATTAAAGGCTAGCTATTAAAGTACTAGAATATCTTTTAAAATCCTTATTAAAGACTAGTTATTAAAGTGCTAGAATATCCTTCTAAATTTTTTAAACTCCTTTAAAAACTTATTAATATTAGGTATTTTTAGTAGAATTAACTATTATAAAGGTTAAATCCCTTTTAGATAAAAGTATATATCTATTATAGATATATTAAAAATAATATATATACTCTTAATAAATAGGCTTAAAATATAATTAATTATCTATTTATTACTTATACCTTATTTATCTAAACTTACTTTTTACCTTTATAGTAAATATTAATTTATATAATATTTTTATTTTAAATAGCTTTTTTTTCTTATTTACTTTACTTCTAAATAGCTCTATACTTACTATACTACTATCTATAACTAAGTATATAAAAATAAAACCTTTAGTATCTAGATAATTTATTAATAGGAATCTAATACTTTTTTTTTAAAGTTATACTAAGACTTATTTTATAAGCTATACTACTAAAGTAATAATAGTTTTTAATTTTAATAAAAAAAACCTTAATAATATTTTAAAGATAAATAACTCCTATTATAGTATAATTATAGGTAAAATACTATATATACTATTCTAAAATTACTTACCTATTCTAATATAAAAATAGATATTAGTAACTAAAACCTTTAATATATAACCTTCTTATAAGCTAGAAAACCTATTCTTCTAAATTAAACTTTTCTTACTAGAACTAGATATCTAGTTATCTAAAGGTACTAAAGAATACCTAGCTAATATTAGTAAAGTTAAGAAGGAATTAGGCCTCTATTAGAATTCTAGAACTAGAAATTATAAAGAAAAAGAAAATAACTTTAAGACTAGTCTATAAGTAACTAGACTATAAAAGTTAAAGAAAGTATTTAAATTATATATAGCCTTTACTAATATTAATATAATTATTCTAGATTTAATTACTTTAAATAGAAAATATTTAGAAATTTTAAACTACTAAGGTCTAGAATTTATTATTACTTCTAATATATATATAGGCTATATTAAGACTAATATAATTCTATTTATTATAAAACTATAGCTTATAATCTTATTCTAATATATATATAAAGTATAGAACTAGTAATAAAAGCTAGTCTAATAAAATACTAATTTAAATAATAAAATTAATATTATAATAGACTCCTAAATATAGACTTAAAAGGAAAATAGTTATCTATAAACTAAAATTATAAAATTAAAAAAAATTACTAAGACTAAGAATTAACTAATATAGGAAATAATTAGTAACTTAGATAATAATAATAATTTTAAGTTATTCTACTAGTTTAGTACTTCCCCTATTAAGCTAGTATCTACTATTAAATATAATACTAAACTAGTTACTCTAAAAATAGATAGTTAGTAAGGTATAGATTATTTTACTATAGATTAATATATTCTAAAAGTAAATACCCCTAATAAACTTTTCTATAAAGTACTAAACCTTTACTATATAAAGTACTAAGCTCGCTAGAGTAAATATCTATCTCCTAAAATTCTAGACCCTAATAAGTTTAATAGTAATAAGACTTAGTTTAAGCTATAGTTCTATTTACTAGAGATTAAAATTAAGTCTAATATAGATTATTTTTAATAAAATACTCCTAAAGAATATATTATAGCTATTACTAATTATATTAATATATAGCTAGAAAGCTATACTTTTAAAATTTTTAATATCTAGAAATAGTAGTAATTAACTATATCTCTTATAGGTTTATATAACTACCTCTAAGCTATATTTATACTACTAAACTAGAATATTAATATCTATACTAATTTCTAAAAAATAATATTTCTATTTAAAGAAGATATAAACTTATTTATTATATAGTATAATATATTTATAAATTAGGCTAGGTTTTATTCTAATAATTCTAAAGAGATACTCTATAAAAAGCTCTATATAAAGCTTACTAACTAGTTTACCTAGAATACTATTAATTCTACTATAAATTATAATAAATTTTATACTATTATTTATAAGCTATATAAAGTCTTTAAATATAACTATTAAGCTAATTATAACTAATTTATTCCCTCTATTCTATACTATTATAAGGAATTTTTATTATAAATAGTTACTTTAGCCCTTTATTATACTATAGGACTACCTAAAAATACTATAGTAGAATTAACTCTAAAGTACTAATCTACTAACCCTAAATATAGGTATTCTAGAGAGTAGTATTATAAAAATTAAATATATTATAACTACCTCTTTAAAAACTATATTTACTATAATTATTTTATTAAACCCTATAATAGGTATATTATTACTACTATTATAAAAGTTTAAAAAAAGAATAAGACTTATTTCTTTCTAGAATCTAGTAATAAATATACCTCTAATAAAGACTTTAAATTAGATTTTAAATTAAAAAACTAGAGGTACTAGTTAACTCTAGACTAGTACCCCTAATAGGAGTAGTAGGTATAGAACTAATTAACCTATAGAAGCTAGTATTTTACTCTAAGAAGTATTATACTAATTCTAAAAGTATTTAAATCTCTAACTTATTTAGAGGAATACCTTTTATACTTTCTATAATATTTTAAAATAATAGATATAAGGTTTATATATATAGTCTTATTAATTCTAGTATATTTATATATAATCTTATTACCTTATAGTTAGAGAAAGTACTAAGGTACTAACTTAGTATTAAGTTAATATAGCTTAAATATCTAATCCCTCTTAAGAGTTTTACTAGTAAGAAGGCTACCTTAGTTAATTATTACTTTTAAGTAGTATTTAATATTAATAGATACCTTATAATTATATAGTTTATCCTATATAAAATAGGAGACTATAACCTTATTATAGGATAAAAATTCTTTAAGAATACTAAAATACTAATTAATTATTATAACTAGTACTTAAAATAGTTAAATAATATATTATTATAGGTTATTATTCTACTTATAGTACTATACTACCTACTCCTACTAGTTAATAAAGAATACTAGTTTAATACTAACTAATAAAATACTAACTTTAAAAAGAAGGATATTTAACTTTAATAAGTATAATTACTCTATAGGGAACGCTCCCCTATAAAGAAATTTAAAATTTCTATAAAGTCTATAATATTATCTATCTCTCTAGTATAGGCTACCCCCTAGAATTATAGTAATTATTAATTACTTTTAGTAAAGCCTATTCTAGATAAGGACTTTATTATAGTATACTATATATTTTTAGATAAGGATAATAATAAAGCTAAACTACTAGAGTCTAAAAATAAAAGTTAATAATTAGCTAAGTCTAATATTAAGAATAATACCCTAGTATATAGATATAGTAATAAATTACTATATAATAATAAATTATTACTAAAGAAATTAACTACCTTTATTAAGCCTAATCCTACTAGAGACTCTAGTAAATAAGCTACTAAGAAACTCTTATAAGAGCTAAGAATTAAACTAAAAAACTACTTAAAAAATTAAATTATTATTACTTTCTACCCTATAGAGTAGCTTTAATATAAGAAAGATTTATATAAGATAAATAAAATACTATCTAATCTAGAACTATTATTTCTAAAGGAACCCTTTAAGTATTAAATACTAATAAGGGAATAGCTTCTTAAGGTTAGTATTAATATTTTAACTATCTCTACTATAATATTTATAGTTAGTATATAAAATATAAAGATTAACTCTATTAGTTAATATAAATTATTTAAACTTATAAAAGCTAAGTATTATAAAAAGAAAGCTATAGCTAACTCTTTAGAAAAGTTTTAAAAATAGCTACTAATAGAACTTAAAGCTAAGCTTCCCTACTATAGATAGGTAGGGATAGATATTTCTTACTTTAATAAATAAAAAATAAATATCTTACCTCTATAATAGAAAGATATTAACTATAATATTATCCTTACTAAAAATATTAGTACTTTAAAGACCTCCTTACTATATCCTATATCCCTTAATAAGCTAGAATTACTATACCTATATATTTAGAATATAGTAAAGAAAAGATTTATCTTTCTTAATAATACTAGTTTTACCTCCCCTATCTTATATATAAAGAAGTCTAAAGGGGGGTAGTATTTTTATATTAATTATAAAAGACTTAATAGTATTATTAAAAAAAATATTATTTCTATATTACTATTAGAGAAAACTTTTATATATCTATTTAGAATATATATATTTACTAAACTAAATCTAGAAGAGCTATTTACTATTATTATAAACTATTATATACTTAAATACTTCTCTATAAAATAAGAACTTATACTCTACTAGACTTATTAGTTAGAAGTATTATTTTAGTATAACTATATAATTATATTTTACTCTAGATCTATAAATATTATAGCTAATATATTATTATAGAAATAGAAAGAACTAGTTATATAAAAGGTAAAAGCTAAGTTAGCCTATATAATATATTTCTTTCCCTAATAATAGGATATTACTAATAATAATACTAATAATAAAGACTATAAAATAGTAGTATTAATTACTACTACTAAGCTAAACTAGTAGAGTAGAAAGATTAAATTATAAAACTTTCCTATTATACTAGTAGACTACCTACTTAAAGTAAATTATACTAATCTAATTTTAAAACTATTTTAAAAGGTTATTTCTAAACTAAATAGTAAATATAATAAAATACCTTCTAAACTTTTTTTATACTAAGACTACTTAGTTATTTCTAAAACTAGTTAGTTTTAAATAATTCTTATTAATATAGTTTACTCCTACTAGATAACTATATACCCTAGTACTAAAAAGACTTATAAATTTATTTAGAAATTATATTATTAGAGTTATATATATATAGATATTAAATAGTTTATATAAAATTATAAGATCTATTACTAAACTAAGCCCCCTTATAATAAGAAACTAGGCCTACTCTAGCTACTACCTATTCTAGAGACTATATAGTAAAATATCTCTATAGACTTTAAAAGCTTTCTACTAAACTAAAAGGGCTTTAATAATATTATAGTTTATATATACTACTTAAGTAAATATACCTTTTTATTACTATACTATAAAATAATTATTATAAAATAAACTACCTCTTTTTACTACTAGTATATCTAGAGGATATTTAGTATCCCTAAATCTATTATATTAGATTAAGGGCTATAGTTTATTTCTAATTTTACTAGTAAACTATATTATTTTATAGGTATATAGTAGAAACTTATATCTATAGATTATACCTAAATAGATAGCTAAACTAAGATATATAATAAGTATATTAACTAGTATCTCTATCTATTTATTAATAAATTTTAGAATAACTAGTTAGATTTACTCCCTTTAATAAACTAGGTATAAGCCTCTTTATCTAATAAATCTACTAGTTTCTTTTTATATAAAATTAAGTTTAGCTATAAAGCTAAAGTCTTTTAAAACTAAAAAAATAAAATTAGGTTACCTAAAAACTTCCCTAATAATATTAGCTCTAAGTAAATTTATAAGTTTATTACTACTTACCTTAAAACTATTACTTAAGTCTATAACTAGACCTATTAGAATCTTATTATAGTATAAGACTTAATAGTAAAATAAGCTAATAAATATTACTAACTATTTAACTTTATTATTAGTAACTTTATTTATATTATTCTAAAAGGTTTTTTAATATTATATCCCTCTATTAAATTTAATAAGTAAATATATAATCTATACTATATTATAGAAATAAAAGGTTTATTCTATAAATTTAAATTACTATTATATATAAAAGTTTACCTAGTATTTTATATAAACTATTTTTAAAAAGTATCTAATAATCTACTTTCTAGATAATACTAACTATAGAAACTACTAACTAAAGTTAATAATACTCTTAAATAGGAGGTATTACTTATTTATAATAACTAACTAAATTAGGGAAAACTTTAATACTAAGTAGTATAGTAAGGCTATAATCTAGATAATATATAATATCTAGTATCTAATTTTAAAAATATTTTAAAGCTAGTAGGTAACTTTTATAATACTAATCTTTAGGTAGCTAGGCCCTCTAAGTACCTAAATACTTAAAAAAAAGTTACCCTTAATAAAGTATTTTTAAATAGTAATCCTAAAGATAATATACCTATTAAGGTAGGTAGTTAATAAAGAATTATCTAAAAATAGGCTAATTAGTATAGTAACTTAATCTAGATAGCCTATCTAGTATTTATAAGGTATACTTATTTTATACTTTTTAATACTATAAAGAATTAAGCTTTATATATTAAATACTTTAAGCCTTTAACTATAATAAGGAATTTAAGGTTTTAAACTAGATTTTAACCTCTTTTTATAGAATTAGGGAACTCTATATAATATATATATAATAGTATATAGCTAACTACTTAAAAAAATTCTAAATAAAAGTATTTTTATATAGGAAATTATAGAGCCCTATATAATTATACTAGAATAGGATACTCTAATCTAGTCTATAACTATATAAGTTTAATAGAAAATTTTTTAAGGATATAGAGGATATTTTTTTTATTTTTATTTTTTTTTTTAAACTAATTTATTCTTTTCTTTTTTTTTATAGATATAGATATTCTTATAGTCCTTAGAAACTATTAAGACTCTAAATCGCGCTTAGAGGGGGGTAGTATAAGAATTAATTTAACCTAAGGTTAAATCCCCTTATAGGATATTTATTTACCTTTAAGTTTAGGCCTTATCTAGTAGCCTATATATAGATTAGTTAGTAGATTTTAAATATCTAGTATATAGAGAGTCCCTCCCTAAAACCCTCTCTATTTTAGTATTTTAAGTTTAGTTTTAATTTATATAGTTTCTTCTATCTATTTAATTCTAAGAGTATTTACCTTATTTAGCTATATTCTAGCCTTATATTAATATTCTTTACTTTTCTAAAAGAGTTTTTTTATAATATAAAATTACTATTATAACTATTTAGTAATAAAGGAATATTTAGAAATACTATATAAATCTATTAAATAGCTCTAAAAGATAATATTATTTATAAAAAAAAAAAAAAAAAGTATCTATAGTATTAAAATTAATTAACTAAGTATTAACCTATTTATAAATATTATATAATACTATAATACTATAATACTATAATACTATATAATATTATATAATATTATATAATACTATAATACTAATAGAATAATATATTTTTTATTTACTAATACCTAATATAGAATTATAGAGAAGTTATAAAATATTAATAATATTATAATTAAAAATAAATTTAAAAAAGAAATTATCTATTAGTAGTAAATAACTTATAGTATTATATATAAAAACTAGTTTTTATAAAAAGAAATATTTTTTTTTTATAAATAATACTATTTTTTAGAGTTATTTAATAGATTTATATAGTATTTCTAGATATTTCCTTATTACTAGATAGTTATAGTAGTAGCTTTATTTAAAAAAAAAAACCTATATTATATTTTATTTTATTAAAATAGTTAATAATAGTAAATAACTAATTTTTAATAATAAATATAACTTAGTATATACTAGTAATAAGTATATTAGTAATTTATATATATTTAACTAATTTATATTTTAATATAAAGCTATTATTATAACTATTTAATAATAAGAAAATATTTAGAAATACTATATAGATTTATTAAATAGCTTTAAAAGATAGTACTATTTATAAAAAAAAGTATTTATAATATTAAATTTAATTAATTAAGTATTAATCTATATAAATATTATATAATATTATAATATATAATACTATTTTCTTTTTCTTTTTTTTTTAATATAAAGCTACTATTATAACTATCTAGTAATAAAAAAGTATCTAGAGGTACTATATAGATCTATTAAAAGACTCTAAAGAATAATACTATTTATAATAAAAAAGATTTATACCTTTTTATCCCCTTTACTTTATTAATTTACCCGCCCTTATAGTAATTATATATAATATATAATAAAAGAGAAGAATACCTATAATACTAAACTTAATTAACTAAGTATTAACCTACCTATATATATTATATAATATAGTAATACTATAATATTATAATACTATATAATACTAGTAGAGTAGTATACTCCTTATTTACTAATATCTAATATATAATTATAAAGAAGTTATAAAATATTAAAAATATTATAAAATATTAAGAATATTATATATTAATAATATTATAATTTAAAAAAGAATAAAAAAAAAAGATTATCTACTAGTAGTAAATAATTTATAATATTATATATAAAAACTAGCTTTTATAGAAAGAAACTTATACTAGAATACTCTACTCTATTAAAATAACTAATAATAATAAGTAACTAATTATTAGTAATAAATATAATTTTATATATACTAGTAATACTAATTCTATATATAATATAAATTAGTTAGTTTTATACTAGTTTTATTTTAAATAGCTTAATACTATACTTTTTTTAATTAGTCTATATATAGATACTAAGTAAGTCTTAATTATTTTTTTAGTTCTCCTTTATTTATATATTAGTAAAGTATAATATATCTTTTTATCCCCTTTACTTTATTAAGTTATTCTACTTTATAGTAAATCTCTATAATATAGTATAAATCTAAATAATATAGATTTCTATAAAGTTAAATATATTCTCTAGTAAGTTAATCTCTATTAGTATAATAATTAATCTAGTATATAAATACTATAAGTTATAGTTATAAACTATATAATTATAGAGTTTATTAGTAAATATTTTATATATATATATATATATCTATAGTATTACTAATATAATATTATTAATTTAGGGCTTACTAGAATTATCTCTATAATAGTTAACTAGAAATAGGAACTTTACTACTAAGTAGTAAGAGATAATTATAATAGTTTTTAAGAACTAAAAGAAGCTAGACTTTATAGTAAAAATAATTATAATTAAGTTAGAATAATCTATATAATTAATAAATATAGAGTAGATAGTAGTAGCTTTATAGAATATATAAAAAAGTAATAAGTAATATTAATAGTAATAATAAATAAATAATATTAATAGTAATAATAAATAGATAGTATTAATAGTAATAGTAATAGTAATAATAATAGTAATAGTAATAATAATAGAATAATATACTAAATTATAAGTTATAAGTTATAAATAAAAGTTAAGAATATTAGTAAATATAAATAAAAAAAATTAGTATTAAATAATAGTTAGTATTATACTAATAATTAAAAAAAGTATAAAAATATATAAAATAAGTATTAAAAAAGAATAAAAAGCTCTTTTTAATTATAAGTATATTATATAGTCTTATAGACCTAGATTAGAATCTAGACTAGTAATACTATACTATAATACTATAATATTATAATATTATATAATACTAGTAGAATAATATACTTTATATTTACTAATATCTAATATATAATTATAAAAAAGTTATAAAATATTAATAATATTATAATTTAAAAAAATAAATAAAAAAAAAGTTATCTACTAATAATAAATAATTTATAATATTATATATAAAGGCTAGCTCTTATAGAAAAAAACTAATACTAGAATATTTTATTCTATTAAAATAGCTAATAAGTAATTAATTATTAGTAATAAATATAACTTTATATATATCTATAATAGTACTAATTCTATTTACTACTTAAAACTAAATCTATTAAATTATTTTTATAAAGTTAAATATAGTTTTTAGTAAATTAATCCTTATTAGTATAATTAACTTAATATATAAATACTATAAATTATAACTATAAATTATATAATTATAAAGTTTATTAATAAATTTCTTATATATATATATATATAATATTACGAATCTAAAATAGAATTATTTTTATAATAATTAATTAAAAATATAGACTTTACTAGTAAGTAATAAAAGCTAATTATAATAATTTTTAAAAATTAAAAGGAATTAGACTTTATAGTAAAAATAATTATAATTAAAATAAAATAACTTATATAGTTAATAAATATAGAGGTAGTAGTAAATACTTTATAGTAAATAAAATAAAAAGTAATAAATAATATTAATAATAATAATAGATAGATAATAATAAATAAATAATATTAATAATAATAATAATAATAGTCTAGATTCTAATTTAGGTCTATAGAACTATATAGTATATTTATAATAAAAAAGAAACCTTTTTATTCTTTTTTAATATTTATTTTATATATTTTTATTCTTTTTTAATATTTATTTTATATATTTTTATTCTTTTTTAATATTTATTTTATATATTTTTATACTGTTTTAATTATTAGTATAATACTAACTATTATTTAAATACTAACTCTCCTACTTATTTATACTTACTAATATTTTTAACTTTTATCTATAGTTTATAATTTACTTTATTACTATTACTATTATTATTAATATTACCTATTTATTATTATTTATTTATTATTATCTACTACTTTTTATTTTATTTATTACTATAGGGTAGCTATTATATACTCTATATTTATTAACTATATAGATTACTCTAACTTAATTATAATTATTTTTACTATAAAGTTTAATTTCTTTTAGTTTTTAAAAACTATTATAATTATTTCTTACTACTTATATATAAAGTTTTTATTTTTAGCTAACTACTATAGAGATAATTTTACCTTAAGTTAATAATATTATATTAGTAATACTATATATATATAAACTTATTAATAGACTTTATAATTATATAATTTATAGCTATAACTTATAATATTTATATACTAGATTAATTATACTAATAAAGATTAATTTACTAGAGAATATATTTAATTTTATAAAGATCTATATTATTTAGATTTATTACTAATAATTAATTACTTATTATTATTAACTATTTTAATAGAATAGAATATTTTAGTATAAATTTTTTTCTATAAGAGCTAGCCTTTATATATAGTATTATAAATTATTTACTACTAGTAAATAACCTCTTTTTTTTTTTTTTTAAATTATAATATTATTAATATATAATATCCTTAATATTTTATAATATTCTTAATATTCTATAATATTTTTAATATTTTATAACTTCTTTATAATTATATATTAGATATTAGTAAATAAGAAATATATTACTCTACTAGTATTATATAGTATTATAATATTATAATATTATATTATTATAGTATTATAGTATTATAATATTATAGTATTATATTATTATAATATTATAGTATTATAATATTATAGTATTATAGTATTATAGTATTATAGTATTATAGTATTATAGTATTATAATATTATAATATTATAGTATTATAGTTATTAGATTATAGACTACTTAGAATAGTATATAATCTAATAGTAGTTAATAACTACTATCTATTATAATTAATAGTAAAGGGCTACTAATAGTAGCTATTACCTACTATTTACTATAATTAATAGTAAAAAACTACTATATACTATTACTAGTAGTATAAAAGATAACTAGAATACTAAAAAAAACTTAGTATATAGAATACTAACTTAGAGTCTTTAGTCTAGCTAAATAAAAAAAAAATTAATTATTTTTTAAACCTAATTTTATCTATAGTTTACTATAACCTATTATTATTTATAGTAAATCTAATAATAGTATTACTATATTATATAATATATATAGATAGATTAATATTTAATTAATTAAGTCTAGTACTATAGATATTCTTTTTTTTTATTATAAATAATATTATCTTTTATAGCTATTTAATAGAATTATATAATATCTTTAGATATTTCTTTATTACTAAATAGTTATAATAATAGCTTTATATTAAAATAAAATAGTAATAATAATAATTTATATATTAGATATTAGTAAATAAGGAGTATACTATTCTATTAGTATTATATATTATAATATTATATAATATTTATATAGGTTAATACTTAGTTAATTAAATTTAGTATTATAGATACCTTTTTCTTTTCTTTTTTATTATAAATAGTACTATCTCTTAGAACTATTTAATAGATTTATATAATATTTCTAGATATTTCCTTATTACTAGATAGTTATAATAGTAACTTTATATTAAAATAATAATAATAATAATAATAGTAATAGTAATAATAATAAAATAAAATACTAAGTACTAAATTATAAGTTATAAATAAAAGTTAAAAATATTAGTAAATATAAATAAAATTTTTTTTATTTAAATAACTATTAGGTAGTATTATACTAATAACTAAAAAGGTATAAAAATATAGAAAAAAAATATAAAAAAAATAAAAAATTTTCTTTTATTATAAATATATTATATAGTTTTATAAATCTAAATTAGAATATAAACTATTAAATACTCTACTTATATAAAATAATTTTATACTACTAATAAAAAAAATACTAAAAAAGATAATAAAAAAAATAAAAAAAAATAAAATAAAAAAGATAATAAAGAAAATAATAAAATAATAATAATTAAAATATTATATATTACTAATATACTAAAAGTAAGAATTTATTTTTTATATATAGTAAAATTTTTTTTAGTTAATCTATATATAGATAGTAGGTATATATTAGCTATTTTTTTTATTTCCCTTTATTTATATATTAGTAAAATATAATATACCTTTTTATTCCCTCTATTTTATTAAGTTACCCTACGTTATAGTAATTATATATAATATATATCTAGTATTAGTATATATAACTAAATAAGTCTTTAGATTTAAAGTTTCTAATTCTTTAACCCTTTACTTATTTTCTTTCCAAATACCTGGCCAAGTTAAAACTTTAACCACAAACCAAATATATACTACTGTTTCCTAAATTCTTAATTACTCTAAGTTTAGGGTCCGTAATAACCACCTTAGCGATACTGAAATAGCGGGCCTGTACCAGATACCACGTATCTGGCCACAAGCGCCAGTTTTTCATGCGTACGCAACTTCGCACGACGGATATAGTTAAGGTAAGCTCTCTCCCTTATATAGTCTACTATATTATTTGGGAGACTAGCGTGTTAATATCTATAAAGCCTATTAGTGGTTTTCTATATATAAAATACCTCCTTATAAGCGGGATAGGCTACTCTCGTAAATAATATAGTTAACTATATACCCTTCTAGTATATTCGAATATATAGCGTGTACTGTTTACAGTCTTTTATAAGGAAAAGAAAATCCTTACTACACTATATACCCAAATATACCAGGAGAGATAAAATAATAACTTACGCTAACGTATCCTTAGTTAGATACGATGGCACCAAGTACCTCTGCCACCGATTAACGTTCGCTAAGTACTATGGCGCCCTCTAACCAGGCTTAGATGTTTCCCACGTTCTTGTCTTGGGCACAGCCACTACATTGTTTGTTACACTATTCTCAAATTTTGTGTTGTGTTATTAACCCTGTCACTATTATAGTAATATCAACCCACGACACATGGTCCAAGAGGGGAACCGGGTTAACCAATCACGGGCTCTGTGTGCAATGTACTTTGAGGCAGAGCGGGAGTGGTGGGAGGTTGGGCTTACAGGACATCATAGTTGGGCAGATAGTGACTTTGAGGCTTATATTACAGCGCGTAATACGCCTTGCATGGTTATTCATAGTCACCGGCGCTGCGAGTTCAACCTCGCGTATTGGCGTATTACTCAAAGCTAAGCAGTAACGGATGATTACAATGTACGGTGTGTTGGGACTTTGTAGTTACAATAGAAATATGCGAGTGCGTAAACATTATTGGATGCATTCATGCAAGACTGTACAATCAAACTTGCCAATACCGATTTGCCGGCACCCGGAATTCGCCATAACCACAGACGAGATCCTCTCTCAGACTTCCATGTCTAGAATTGTCGATTATTCGGTCCACCAAACACCAGTTGTGGGGTGAGGTAACCTCGCATTGGTCTGGAAATATGTTTGAAAGTGCACCCTGTTCAAAAGGTAATTGAGCATAGTGATCCTCTTCTGGTCGTCCACGGTAATTCTGGTATGCGTGACGAGATCCTGCACATTTTTTACCCGCTGCGATACGTCTTCTTGCAAAGTTAGTCCTTTTAATGAGCCGTCCGTGTATTCACTGAGAGTGCTAACTGAATCATATTGCGGTGGAGTCTGATCTCATTGCAGATCTCGTTCGTCTCTGAGATTTCGACAGGCCTCTAGAATTTATGCCAGGTTTTGCGAACGGAATCAAATGTGATACTTCGCGCGCTTTTGCAAGCCACGGCAAAACACAGTAAATGAACTCGGTGGGGTGCCAAAACACAAAGAGATAGCCAGCGCATAAGCAGTGAGAACCGCGTCGTAAGACGCGCAGTCATCTTTTCGGGACAATGACGCAGATCGGGTCGAACCGAGTCGCGCCGGCTCGCGCGTGACGTGACGCGAACATAGCAAACGTGCATATACATACATACATGCACTCGAGCCTGATATTACCTCTCGTATATCTATGTAGAGATGTTTTATCTCTCCTATCTGGATTTTTCGCATCGTTCACTTGCCCGAGAAGCTGTGTGTGCCGAAGTTTGTGAGGAAAGCAAAGGGGTTGCCGAGGTCCAGACGAAACCCGGCTCCGACAAGGCTGTGCAGCTGAAACGCTTACCCTATCTTCGAAAACGGGCGAGCGACTGCAGATTCCGAGGCAAGGCAAGGCAGGCACATATTGTTTAGGATTCCAAATCGCGGGTTCGTACCGGGTAAACGCAACCACACGCAGACGGGAGAAACGCCCACGAACGACCACTTCGTCAACGTGCCGCCAGTCCCTTTCGGGCACCGCCCTACGTAGCACGCAAACGACTGCTTTCCTACATAACACATCCAGTGCTGGTAGATGGAGAGTAGGAGGATGTCGCATCTTCTGTCGCTCCCCCGCGAACTCCGCGATCTAATCTACCACACGCTCCTCCTCTCTACGCGCCCCCTTCCCTCGCCCCCAGTCGAGAAATTCATGGCCCACGACCCCAGCCCGCACCCGCGCTTCAAGAAAGTTTACGAGCCGGCGAGCGCGCTGCGTGGGGAGTTCGGGTGTGCGTACGCGCTGGAGGCCATCCCGGCTACCTGCGCGAGCTTTCTGGCTTGCAATAGACAGATCAAGGAGGAGATGGGGGAGGCAAGGGAACGGCTGGAGAGGAAGGGATTGCTGGATGTGCGGCTGGATTGCATCGCCGAGGACGAGAGTTTTCACTACTTTACGTGGCTGGGGATTCCGCTGGTCGAGACGGCGTGGAGTCCGGCGCCGAGCGCGGGACTGCTGCTGCTGCGGCGCTGGCTGAGCGTGCATCTCGGACGCCTACTTCCCACGAGAGCTGTGCCTGCGATGCTAGCGTCTACAACGCGCATCCCGCGCCTCTGGATCGACGTGCGCATCGTGGGCTCCCGCATGAACAAGTGGCGTCGCAACAGCAGCCCCGCCGACCGCACCGCGTGGGCCATCTGCGCGGCGCTCAAGCGCATGTTCGAGCGCGGCCTGCATCTCGCGGCGGAGCGCGAACAACCTCCCTCGCGCGTCCTCGGCGTCGACGAACTCGTGCTCAACGTCGTGCCTCCACCTCCAACACGGGCATCATGCTCGCCAACTAACGTCGCGCCGGCGAAGCTGCTCGACGAAGATTTTCCACTTGATGGCGTAGGCGAGGGGACTGTGCATCCGCGGACGGTGGCGAGGGAGCTGGATGGGGTGTGGGGGAAGATCTGGGCGGGGGATGAGTTCAAGGGAATATTGTATGGGGGGTTGTTGGAGAAGATTGGGTGGGTGAGGGTGTGTATGGACGGGCAGACGTTCCGGGTGAGGGAGTTGAGGGGCGTGTTGGAGAGGGGTCAGAGGGAAAGGAGGAGGATCGCGGAGAGGATCGGGTGGTGAGGAAGTGTTGGTGATGGAGGAGAGGGCGGAGAGCATGGCTGGATGGCGTAGTGTGTGGGCGGGGGCGCATTGGTATGAACTCTGGGTGCATTGTCTGAAACTGCAGTTGGCGTGGGTGACGGCCATATGTCGCACTGTTCTCCAATATCTAGTCATGCAAACAGCCTGGGAAACCAGGGGTAAACGTTGAAGAGATCCTAAGGGGAAGTCTGGATGTCGCATCAGCATTGGACAACTAGAGATTTTAAACTTGTGATTGAAAAAAACCAGGGACTTGCTTGGTGGGGTGGTCGCATCTAGCCCTGGCCATGGCATCTGTCTGGCAACGGTTGGGACGGTTTTGTGGGGGGACGGCGCCATGCACATAAAAAGCCATCATGCCACATAAAATCCCCATAGACCTAGCAGCGTGTTCTCGCTTTGGCTAATGACGGCGTGCGTGCGACTATCTTTGTCGTGCGTCTATCTGTGGATGATGGTATCCCGCACAGCCCTGTATCTTCACCGTCCCATGCAGTGAGCAACCAGAATGCAGGTGTTCTCTCGTCAGACAGACAGCCCATGAACCGAAAGGGAAAAAGGGCTTGTCCGGAGCTCAAGGACTTGGCTAGCGAACGTGGCAGTTGGCACTTTGGTCCCCGAATCGGTCGGTGGCCTGCGGTAGTCGCGCCATTGCGTTTTAGAGAGTCGTGGGATGCGAGCACGTCTAGAAGGCCGTGTGCAATTAATTGATCGATGGGCGGTGAGACGGATCGCCACAGGCATGAACAGGGCGCTCGATCTGATGGTGTTGCTGTCAGAGGAAGTGTCCGATCAAAGACCCACCGGCGGATGGCTTGGCCCTGGTGATGAAGGGCGACGCCGGGCGCCATTCGCTACGGCATCCCATGCGGCCCTCAGGGGTAACGTCGCTGCCGCGGCGGGCCGATGCGCACAAGTCAGTCTATGACTCCTGGAAACTCGGTTCTTCTGTCCAGCGTTGTCTAGACCGCGAGATGGGCTTGCGGATCCTCTGCCGCATTCTTGTGCGGCCCCTCAACGTGGCCACCACGAAGCAGCAGAGTCTTTACGGTGGCATGGCTCCAGGCTTTGTACCATGTACAAATTGTAACCCAACGGGGCAATGGGCAATGGGCAATGGGCAATGGGCAATGGGCACTGGGCACTGCACTGCTCTTTCGGGGCTAAAAAAAGCGCCTCCCGCAGCGAGGCTGACAGCACAGCATGCCGACGCCAATAGCGCAGCGCCCGCGCCCATGTCGCAAGCCTCATGCCGTCTTGTTTGATGAAACATGTCTCCGCGTCACAGCCCCTTGCCTGCTACGGCCGCCTGCTTGCTCGCCATTGGGCCGCCTGCTCGCCGCGCTCCAGGGGCCGACGCGGCGACGCAAGGGCCGCTTGGGCACATTGTGCATTGTGCACTTTGACACCACGGGGTCCCGGGGTCGCACCAGCAAATACGCGCAGCCCGGGGCCTATCTTTTTCCCTGGGACACAATCCTCGCCTTCGTATATTTGTCTGCAATCCCCGTTCTTCTTCGTCAATCGCTCTTTTGCTGCCTCATCCGGTCCCCTCCTTCCAATCCACTTTTCTGCTCCGCATCCACGAGCGAGCACATCCATACGCGTTCCCATTTTTACTTTGGCACAACGCCGCGACTGCTGGACAGTTCCCCACAGCTACAGCATCATAATCACCACCATGGCATCGATGTCGACCGACGGCAGCAGGACGCTAAAGCCGGGAACCATTGAGATTCCGGCCTCTCGCGCCAGCTCTGATGCTCCCATGTCACCACGTTCCTGGAGGCACAGGACCGCGACCTACAACCCGCCCTCGAGGCAGCACACGGCCGCTTCATTGGACGCCGAAGACTACTTCGTGTGTATTTCGCATCTCCAAACCCAAACAATGGCTGACCGAACCAGGCTGGTCCCCGTGACATGGCCAAGCACTCGAAATGGCCCTTCTTCATGCGTATGCACGGTTCCGTGCTCCCCAAGATGATTCTCCCATTGATTGTCGTCACGCTCTGGTCGACCCTCATCACGTGTCTCTGTCAATTCGTATACGAGCTCAAGGTCAACAACTTGCTGCTTACCGTGCTTGGTTTCGTGGTCGGTATGGCCATCTCTTTCCGAACTTCTTCTGCGTACGAGCGTTACAACGAGGGCCGCAAGTACTGGTCGCAGCTCCTGCTTGTGGGTCAGAACTTCTCCAGAACCGTCTGGGTCCACGTCGCCGAGCGCGAGGGTGAGCTCGGCAAGGAGGATTTGCTTGCCAAAATGTACGTCATCCACATTCCCACTTTATAGCAATATGCTAACAGACTCGCAGTTCAGCGTTGAACCTCGTGGTCGCCTTCTCTCGCTCCCTGTTGCACAGGCTCCGCTTCGAGCCCGGGATCGACTACCCCGACCTCAAGTCTCGCGTCCAATACCTCGAGACCTTTGCCAAGGCCGCCGAAGCCGAAATCCCCGTGCTTAAGAAGTCGGGCAAGGCCAAGGCTGTCGGAGAGTCTCTGGGTGTTACTTTCGCCGAGTCGAATCCCCGCAAGCGGATCAAGCGCACCAAGAAGCCTCTCGGAAACTTGCCCCTCGAGATCCTCAGCCACCTGTCCTCCTACGTCGAATATGTCAACCAGAACGAGACGTTGAAGAACGGCCTATACCACAACCAGCTGAGTATGTCTATTACCGTGTAATATAGAGACAACCGTTAATCCCCAGCAGTCACTTCTATCGTCGCCTTCAACGATGTCCTGGTCGGCGTCGACCGTGTCCTCAACACCCCCCTCCCGGTCGCCTACTCCATCGCCATATCTCAGATTACCTGGGTCTACGTTATGATGCTTCCCTTCCAGTTGTGGGACGACCTCCGCTGGGTGACGATCCCTGGTAGCATCTTCGCCGCCTACATCATCCTCGGCATCGCTGCTATCGGAACCGAAGTCGAGAACCCCTTCGGCGAAGACGTAAACGATCTTCCGCTCCATGATTTCTGCCAGGAACTCGAAGCAGACATCGACTACATCATGAGCAACCCGCGCCCCCAGGTCGCCGAATTCTTCCGTAACACGCTCAACAAGCCGCTCAACCCGCTCTCAGAGAAGAGCTTCGACAGCTGGATGGGCCGCACTAAGCAGGACATCCGCGACGCGCTGATGACTAAGACGAAGGCCGACATGCGCATCCGCAGCAGTTTTTCCGTGGCCCGGAATGAGGAGGACGTGGACGAGAAGCACCATGGCCAGCTGCAGCACAGCCAGCCGCAGCAGCAGGACCATTAGGCCTAAACGTTTGAGATGCATTATACCCTGCGTGTTATTTAGATTGCGCGATACCGTTGCCTCTAGAGGCCTAGCCGTTTTCACTGCATAGCGTGGGCTTTTTCCTTACGTCGGGTTTCCATCATCTGTTCGATTCAGCGCAAGGACGGCGTTTCCTGTTACAAAGTAGTATAGTCGTATTGCACATCGTGCGCTGTCATCATATTAAAAGTTCAAGTCCTTTATCTATCTCGTACCCTCAGATGGCTTCCTCGCGTCATGCCGTTCGTCATTCTCACCAGCTGCCCTGATGTCCAGGTGCTTACCTAAGTACCTCTACTAAGACTAGAGAACCCCAAGCAAGCATTGTTCTGGACTACCCACCTATAACATTCCGACTGGATGCTCCTGTTTCTTCTAAGCTAAGAAGTCTCACACCACGGTGACGTTGCATCTTACGCGTCAGTACCATCTTGGTGTGCCTGGCGAACACACGCCAAGCAACCACGAACATAACACTGGCACCTAGTGCGACACGACCCATCCTATTGTAAAAGTATGTGGACTAGCTCATATGGGTCTCCTCGATCTGCCTATCGAGCTGCTCCGCCCCATCATCAGAGAAGACGTTCGCGGGCCCGATTCCTGCAGTTATCAGAAACTGGGGTTAGGATGCCCCCCATGGGCCAATACCGACGTGATTAGTCCTGCCCGCGTGAACAGGAAGTTTTATCCACCTCGTGATGAATTTCTACTGACTAGACACGCCGTCCTCGAATCCGAAGTCTTTGGAATCCTGGAGGAAGCGAAGTGTCTTACTACTAACGCCTCGCGCCCTTCCTCTGCCTTCGACCTCCACCCCGAATACCCAGCCTTCATCGCGAAATACGTACTCCTTCGGCCATATGATGACGTCGCCCGCTGGAACGACCACTTCCCTGCACTCGTGGATGGAGTCGTAGACGCTATTATCCAGCTGCGCCGGCAGAGTGCGCCCAGGAGAGCGCACATGGTAACGACGCTGTGCCGCAAGGCGGCCTTGCATCTGCTTATCAGCAAGAAGGTGGGGCCATATCGCGGCGGATGTTTAACGAGCATCTCCTCGTTGCGGCGACGCATTTGAAACAGCTCCCCGTGATCGCAGAGCTGCTGGGTCAGAACAGCGACCTCACACGCACACACAGCGACTTCGTCGGATCCCCCGTCCAGGCAGCCATACAAGCCAACGACTCGAACCTCGTTTGCCGCTTCCTTCTGCACGGCGCGGCTTTCGAGTATCCCGGCTGGCTGAAAGATATCGTCCGGGCACCAGACGCAGCGCGGCTCCTCGCTGTGCTTGCTGTTAACCAGAGAGTGCAGGCTGTCCTCCGCACATCGATCTGCGACGTCACGGAAGCCATTGCGTGTTCTGTAGAGCGAGGCAAAGAAGACGTAGCCATCACGCTGCTGCAGACGCAAGAGGACGCGTTTGGCCACGGCAGCATGGGATACTACCTGCGCAAAGCCGTGCTCGAAGCGTGCACCCGTGGAATGCCCGAGCTACTGCTCCTACTCATCGAGGCCGGGGGTTTTGTGCAGACGAGCGCATGGACGGGGCCGAATTTGCGGCACTTGTTGGTTGCAACGTGCAGGGCGGGATGCGGGAACAGTCTGCGCGTGCTGCTTGAAAGAACGCGGGGGTAAGCCACGTGGGTTTGGAAGGTGTCCTAGTCGAGGCCACGAAGACGGGCACTGTGGGGGTTCTGCGCGTCCTCCTGGATCACGGTGTGCGTCTTTCTCCGGTGCAGGCAATGAATCTCCTTGCTTCCATCGCGCCATGGTCTTCCACTGACACTGGTGTGTCTACGTCATCCATACTCCAGCGCACCGTCTTCCTACATGAGCACATAGCAGTCGATCTCGAGGCGCTGCTCGCCGTGGAAGCATACACTGGCTTCGGTGCCGCGCACCTGATGATGGTTGCCGCGCAGAGAGGGAACTTCACGCTACTGGCAGCCCTAGCGCGATTCGGCGTACCGCTCGATGATGTGGGGTTTTATGCGAGGGCGGGTTGCGCAGTGCCAGTTATTGCTGCGGAAGCGTACGGGTGGGGAGAGACCGCGGCGAAGTTGAGGGCGTTGGCGATAGAGAGGGAAAGAGAGTCGAAGAAGGCTGTTGTACCTATTCCCAGGAAGATGTAGAAGGTGGATAAGGTAGGTAGGATTTTAAGGGGGGTGGATGCTGGATTCCTGATGAGTGACACTCAATGATTTCCTAGGCTGGGGCATGGTATGCCCGGCTGTTGAATGTACCTATTAGCCCGAGGCTTGCTTCAGCTTTGTTCATTGTAAATTTCAAGTGTCAGATGTCATCCACTGTCTTTCTTCTTAGAATTCTTTCTGGCTTGTTCGCACGTGGCTCAGGCGGAAGCCTGGTCATCGCTGCCCAGATGAAGTGATTTTGTTAAATGCAGCCATAGTCAGCGAGGATAAAAGTGAGATGTGGGATGCAGGGTTAAAACGCTCTCTAATGCACCAAAACTCAGTGCACCCTTCCCATAGTTCTAGCCCGTTGACCAAGTCAGCTGTAGTTCATTACTTCATTTTCTACAGCATAAACACGAAACTACTGGCTAGGTTATGTGCGGAAAGGCCAAAAAAAAGATCCATTAAAGTGCTAGAGACATAGCATACGCGCAGAGGGCCCGTGGACTTTCTTCTCGAACTTGCATTCATAGTATTGCTGGTAGTAAAGGTGTATTATAACTGGAATACCGGGACTTGAGGATTTCCTTACTCTAATACTAGTTACCTATCTGACTACAGTGGATGCATGATCCCCCTAGTTTCTCTTGTCGTGGGGCAAAGCTCCTATCGATTCTTTTGGCACTTGCCATCCCCGTTCAAAGCGTATCGTAGCTTTGACTAGTTTAGGCCCCCGTCAGTACAAACTTTCACGATCGCGCCGGCCACAGGTCCGCCCGCTATGCACAGTCGAGGAAACTTAGGCTTACACAAATACTTCCCTTACAACCTTTTCAGAATCACATGGCTGATTAACTACCTGCTTTATGTAGTCTGGTGTCAGCATCATGCACGTAGCTAAGGTTAGGTTTCCTTGTACCCGGCAAATGTCCGTCGAATGGTTACAGTGCACTTCGAATCGTTGAATCTATAGTAGTTGTCTCCAGAAATCGTAATGTATACTTGCAGGTCCTCCAGGTTAACCAATACAGGGCCGAGTGGCGGTTGCTATCAACTGCTTTTGAGTTCGCTCCTTACATGATCAAATGTAACAAAGTCGCGTAGTGACCACACGCGACGGCGTAATGAATAAACTGCGGATATTATCACGCCTCTATCTTAACGAAATACGTCTACTATAATAGTGGTCGGAGATGCTGGAACGAATATGATAGCTTCACCGAGCGGTGCGAGTCCGGCCTTGGAGCTCAGGGATAATGCCGAACTAAACTTCCCGTGTGCCCGGAGAAAAATTAGAAATGTGTGCCAAGCTCCATAGCGGGTTGATTTGTGCTATACAGTACGGCCAGAATTGTCTTTAACCCATACAGCGTTACTCGTGACCAAAACTTTTGATCAAGTATTTCATTGTCTTTAGAACAAACGTGATCGTAGAAGATAGTACGACCGAGCAGCTGTGTTTGTTAAGTAGCGTCAAAACCAATATTGGACAGGTATTTAAACACGCCTGAGGCACCGATTCGATCTGCATACTGAAGTAGAGTCTCCTGGCGTCCTGGGAAAACCATATCAATGCTGAACCAGGAATCTTCGTCAATGGTTCCAAAAGCTCCGATTGGCCATGGATTAATCTCTGGTTAAGTAGGATGAAGAAGTCATCCTAAAAGATCGTGTGGAAGTCGGCTCCGGTTCCGGCAATCGAATTTCTTTTGGAGAGACTGCACTTCCTCGTATTTTCTAGGCTTCTATAATTGTCAAAAATCGCCTCTTTCTAGTTCTAAGATGTTCAGCTCTTCAAAAAGTGGCTCTAAGTCTCTTTATGAAATAGGAACTTCTTGCCGATTACACTTCCTCAAGTTGGTTGTCTTACTACAGGAGCGTGAAAAAGTCGTCTTCTGAAGTCATTCCGTGATTCACGAGCAATGCAAAAAGTCCATACTTGTAGAATGAGTCGCGCGCATGAACTGCCACTAAACTGAGTGAATTCTTCTGGCTAGGCCATGTCGTGCATCTAACTCCACCATCTAACAGTACGCGTACAGTCATGTTTATCAGGCTTATATCGCGGGTTTCAGAACTGTAAGGGAAAAACAATCTAATATGTAAAGATAAAAAGCCTAAGCTACTTACCCTTTCATTATCTAACGCCCAGTCCGCTATCCTCTTTATTATGGCCCACAACGTAATACACTTCGAGATCGATCGGTTCGTCTTTGGTTAAGAGTGAATGTTCACTATTCTGAGAGTCTTTAATGAAAGCCCAACAGGTGTGAATGAAGGAGCGACATGTATCGACAAAGGGCTTCAATCCGATCATGGAGGTGCAGATAACGCCAACATTAAGCTCAGCAGTAGAAAACAGGGCGGCAGCCGCTTGGTAATAAGTAACGTCGGGATCGCCAACGTACTTGTAAACGTAGATGATGCGGACGATGGATATTATGATTACCCTGAGTGTATCGTGAGATTGCGAGGGCACCAACGTAGCAATAATTACTGACCCTGATCCAACGACAAAGGTGATTCCGATAAGCCACTTCTGTTTCCGGTCCATCTGTAGCTTTAAGAGTATCTGGGCTGGCAAAACGATGATACATACGTCCGTGATAATGTTCACTATGCATGGGTCAGTCAAACAACCACCTCCGTGCATTTAGGCACGCACATATGGCCATCGCTAGATTCGTATCCATTAAGCAAGTAGGATCGCTGTGCTTAAGTAGGTTGCAAGGCCCCACGATCGTAATCGTGACCCCAAGATTATATCCCAAGATAACAACGAAGAGTATGTGTACACCGGCTCGGCTCGGTTTATCTGGTAGAATGCGATAGTACAAAGCAAGTAGTGATAGCTTTGACAGCGCGGGCGTCCAGACGTAGACGATGCTTATGCCAGTAAGGAGCTTCAAGTAGACTGCAAACTGTGCTGGTGTCACATTCCATATGTGTTGACCGAATCCGTATTGCAACGCTGCAACTGATTAGCACTGCATCTCTGATGGATTGCTAGTTAACATACCGCTCATACAAATTGCAATCCATGCGGTACATCCAATCCAGCCTAGGAAAACAAGCGCATCGTCCCACCCCAGGTTATTCGTCAAATAAAGGCGCGTGTATAGCCTCAGGAGTACAAAAAATGTTGCCACCGCTGTCAGCGCCGTATATACGGTGATGCTTCTACATGCAGCATGGGCGAATTAGTACGTGCAGGCTCTGTACATTTGCAATGAGCAAGGTTTGTTTTAGAGGACATCTCGTACCGCTCCTGTAACTTAGTTCTCTCACCAAAACTAGGTGGCACACCTGGTGGTGGAGGAATGACTCCCCACATTGCAATGGCATAGGATTCCCTAGTTGTGGTGCGAGCTAATCGGAGGCTGCTTTGCTATGGGACTGGAACGAAGGCACCGGATCATCAAAAACATTGATGCCCTCCCGCGCAAAACAAAGAACTGAAACCAGGGGTAGCACTTCCGCAAGGGGTTATTGGGAGCTTGACAAATAGAGGAGATGATGGCTGCAATGTTAAAGTGCACATGAAGCACGGATCAGTGTCGCGTCTAGCGGTAAGAACTGCCATTGGTTGTTCGCTTGTAAGTTCTGTACTGTGCCACATGCGCGCTGCAGAGTCACCGCAAATAACTGGGAACGTTGGTGCTAGTAATGCACCAACCCGCATACGCCGTGCAGGAGAGCAAAGTACCTACCGCTTTTGTGCAGCAAAACGGGGGAAATGCGTCCCTCAATGTCGCCAGGGACACTGGAACATCCCACTAATTTGGTCTAATCTCTGCACCGGCAATAGATTGATGGCAAGCGAGCAGCGGTTAACCGCGTAGCAATTGGCCATAAATTCGGGTAGGTACCTAGTGGTTCCGTCTGACTCAACGTTTTGCGACTACATTCATGGCTTCCCTCACCGGTGCCGTGCTACTCCAGCCGTTGTTGCTGGCCATCGCGTTACATGAATTCGTGCTGCGTCGGGTAGAAGTTGATCATCTCGTTCTCCATGGCATTTCGATTTGCACAGCTGGGTTCTTGATTCTTGTTCAATGGATCGGATTCAGCGACGCATTCTTACTGTCGACCATATTCTGGGGCTCTCTATCCATCTGGACACTGCTGTATCGCGCTTTCTGGCATCCTCTTAATCTATTTCCAGGACCGTATGGGGCAAAATTATCGAAGTGGTGGACGACGAAGAACACATGGACTACACGGTGGCATATGCATCGGGTGCATCAGGTGCTGCATTCAAAGTATGGGGACTACGTACGAACAGGTATGTTCATTTCTGCGGCTTTTTTTTGGAAGGCAGACCCAAGAATGTGGCTGTGAAACAATCAACGGTGCAAACATGCTGATCTTGGTTAGGTCCACGAGAGATCTCTGTATACGATCCAGCCGCGATAGGACCGATACTCGGACTCTCGTCGAAGTCTCTCAAAGGCCCTTTCTATGACATCATGGAAGAAACCCTCCACATGAACCGCAACCAAGCATTCCATAAGCAGCGTCGCCGGATTTGGGACAATGCAATGAAAAACTGTTCGTCCTCCAATAATCCTAGAAATGTCGTTGTATTGTAGAAGTACTTACATTCCTAGCTCTATCTGATTATGCTCCACGTGTCGAAGAGTTCACTGATCAGCTGCTTAATCGGCTGCGCAACGCGAACGGAATGCCCGTGCTGCTGCTCGAGTGCTGTGCTCATTACAGTTACGACGTCATGAGCGATTTGGCCTTCGGCAAGCCAATGGGTTTCATCAAGGGCGAGCAGAACGATGTGGCTGAGAGTATATTGAAGACCTTGTCTGATGGCTTAGACGCCATGGGATTGATATACCATGTGCCTTGGTAAGTGAACAATGCAACAGATCACGTAAATACACCAGAACGTCCGAGGTCTCTTGTCTCCTCGCAACTATGATTGACTGTTGTTGGCAGGTTTATGAATGCGATAAGTGTTCTCACGTCTATTGCCGGACCCCTAAAGGCATGGAGAGATTGGAGCGTCCTCAGTATGAGCGAGCGTCTGGCGGTAAGTTCCCTGGTCTTTTACGCATCTCGTTTTCAGCCTGTGACTGACACCACATAGCTTGAGACGAAGAGATCCGATATTGTAGAGCATCTCATCAACAAAACGCCCAAAACGCCAGAAGGTAATGAACTTCTGTACGGGGAGTCGCGCCTAATCATCAGCGCTGGCAGTGAAACGACTGCAACAGCCCTGACCTTTATACTTGTACAACTTGCGACACATCCCTCCGTGATGCATTCGGTCCGCAAAGAATATCGGGAGAGTCAAGCTACATATTCCTGCCAGAGGTCGCTACCCTTTCTCGACGCTGTGATTCATGAATCAATGCGTTTGTGGCCATCTCTATTCTTCTTAGGTCAGCGCGTGACCCCACCTGAGGGTCTTCAGCTAGGGTCGACCTTTATTCCTGGCAATACAATTGTTCAGCTGCAGCCATTTGTGATCCATCGGGATCCTCGCAGTTTTGTTCGTCCAGACGAGTTCATACCTGAGCGGTGGACGACGCGCCGCGAACTGGTGCTCAATAAGGACGCGTTTTTCCCTTTTAGCACGGGACCGTATGATTGTGTTGGCAAGAGGCTAGCATATATGGAGATGAGAAGTGTGATTACGAAAGTGGTGGGCGAGTTTGATGTGTGCCTGCCCGAGGACTTTAAGAAAGAGGTGTATTGGGGAGATGTCAGGGACCATATCACTGCGGCGGCGCCACCAGACCAGGAAGTTATGTTCCTGAAGCTCGGCGCCTCTAAGCCTTGACCACCTAATCGTACTATAGTTGCAGCCCTAAGTAGTGGTAGTAGGGACTTCTTAGCCTAAATATAAAAGTATTCTATTAGAAATTTATTTATACTTAATCCTGTTGTCTTTATTTACATCCTTATGGTATATAGAAGTACTTGATATTGCGGTAGCATGTAGCGTATTCTTCGGAGTAGTATTTTCCTCTTATTAAATAATTACGATATATCAAAGAGACCCAGTTCGATTTGCGACTGGAAACCGGTCATATCGCGGACTACACACATGTCCCACTTATAACTATCGTGCGGAACTTCTGGCACTGGGCCAAAAGCTTCAATTGGGAATGACCAGAAGCCGATTACATTGTGATTTTCCGCAAACTCAATGCTTTCTTCATCGTCTGGATTCAGGAACCCGGGAGAGCGAGCAAAAAGCCCCTCGGTGAAAGCTTCAGTCCATGTTTTCTCTTCTGCCTCTCGAAAGTCTCGGGCCTCAGCAAGAGTATCTATCTGGGTCTCGACCAAGGGCGCAGTGGCGATCTGCACGCGCATCTTATCTGAAGGGATTGGTGAAACGTTGTAAGAACTCTCAAACATGCGCCATCCCCGAACAAGACCGCGAGGATCCCAGGAACATCCGATCAGATCAAGGTAACGGGATACTGGGCGCGGGTCTACTGGAAGAACCTTATAAGAACTTCTGCATGACCATAGGGGATGGGCTCGGTTCAGGCGAACGAGAACTTTATTAGGGATGCCCAAGTCTGAGTAATATCCTTGTAAATCATCGAACATGCGGCGCCCTCCGGTGAGTCGAATGAAGCTCACACTTTGTAGACGCTGGATCGTGGAGGCGATCGCAGCTTGGGCGAGTGGGTGGATAACGGTGCGATCTTGGAAAGGGTGAAAGTCAGCAAGGCGCCGTGGGGAACGTCGACTAAAGACGGTGGGATTAATTCAGCTTACCAATAGGTAGATCCTCACAAGACGGTCCGTTCGCGCTCTTGATGGCTATATAAAGTATGCCTTTTCCCTTTGCATCACATGCCAGCACGTCGTGGATGAAGTCAGCCACATGTGCTACGTTCCTTTTGCATTCCACAGTAATAAGAAGAGTGTCCCTTTCCGGACAGAGATGTAAACGGGATGCATGAGATGTCGACGAGCCGTGAACAGGTATATGTACGCGCTGAATATGATGAACCTCACTACTGGCTTCGGAATTGACATGTAGCAATGGTGAGTTGACTCCGGTCGAGCGCATCCTGATTAGGTAATCGGCACCGCTTATGATATTGCCTAAGTGGTTTTTCATTGTGTATGGGGCACTTCTTTTTTCAACATCTTGTCGCTGCTGTTCACAGTCACGCGGGGGCGCTGCCACGGCCAGTGTGATTTCAAGTAAGCGCCGGTCGGGCAGGCTGAGATTCCAGATGCGTTTTCGTAGTTCAGCTGGTAAGGATTGGAATTTGGGGAAGGATGTTGGTATTCCATGGTATAATGCGTCCGCCTTATTTAGAAACTTGAAAACTTTCGGAGACCTGAGCACTACGGGAGTAGAGTTGTGCGCCACGCCTTTGAACCGCTGTTCATAGCTTAGAATAGGAGGAGGAGGAGGAGGAGAGTTGTGCATTGTAGCCAAGGGCCACGGTGTATCCGAAGAGTATTCTGGAGGAGGTGGTGGTGGTGGGGCACCATAATCCATAGCAAGGCCGTGGTGGTGCATGTGATCGACCTAGGGCGGGAAAAGAAGCGGGAATAAGAGGCGAGTGTCCACCGGATTAGGCGGTTGTGGGTGCCAGATTGACTTGCTTGAGGGCGAGCGCGAGCAGATGAACTAGTTGTGATGTATCTCGTGGAATAATCGAGACGACGCTTTTGGAGAGACCCATATAACAGGGGTCGCGTGTTGACCCTCGTTGCGTTACTTCTGATGTAGAAGCCGAAAAGAAAAGAAGAATTCGGCCTGTCCACAGCTTAGTTGGTCTGAGAGCGAGCGCAAGTGAACGAGGGCTCAGGTCTTTATCAGGAAAAGCCAAGGCACTCTTTGGGGCTATCTTTAGGGCGTATATCCTTGGCGTGGCGTGGGCGTGGGTCATACCCTAACCCTATTTTCGTAAGCGACACTACCTACTCGAAATGGTACAAGGCCCGGGTTTCAACTAGCGCTAGTGTCTTTACGCCCTGCTTCGGACATGCCGCCGCAATGTGATATGATCATCTCATATAGCTGAGCAATATGGGAAATTCTCTAATGCCCCTTAAGGTAGCGATACTTGCAAACTAAGTGCATCGAGGTTAATCATTGGTAAAGAATCTGATCGCTGTAGAATAGCGCAGAACGCTCTAATGTTATGCTGAAGATGTACTGCTAGCTATTATTACCTTCCACAGAACTATAACAGTACTGTTAAGAAGTGTCAAGTCTGTATTATAACCCTTGTAAACGATATTAGGATCTTATAGTGGTCAGTCGTCTGGGCAGAATTCGATTAACTTGTAACTCGCGAAAAGCCCTTCATTCTGCAGGCGTGGGGAGCTGGAAATTCGGATTCTGTTTTTTGCTCAAAAGTCAGAAGTAGTGCCTGGGCATGGACTATCACCACCATAGAATGTCCATGACGAAGGCGGCTTGGAGTTCCAAAGTATGGTGAGTTGATCCACAATTTCGGCTGTGAGCATCGGGTTTCAAGGCTCCGCACAGCCATTTCGGAACCAGAAAATCTTCGTGGTTTTTAATTCGACTTGAGCATCGAAACTAACGAAACGGCGCGGTACGTAATACGGATAATGTTTATATGTTTCGAAGCTTGCGGCACGGGTCTGCTACCGCTAGTTGAGCCAGATCTCCGAGACAAGTGTGCGGCACAGCTACGGCTTCAAGGGTGTTATGGATAAGCTTAACGGCATCGGTTCTCTACATCATGCAAAATTACCAAAGGAACCAGATGAGTACGTGCCACGGTCACCGATTGAAGTCCGTCAAGAATCCCTCGCGTAGAAAGGTTTTACAGAGCGACGGTCGTGTATAAATTCTCTTGAAGTTCAGCAACTAGAAAACCGTCAGGCTACAAACTCATACACTCCTTTACGATTAACAGTCGCTACTACTACTACTACTTCTCTGAACACCTTCTCATTGATTCATTCGGCGGCCTGGAGCTACCATTGATTGCTACTCCAATTACAGTCATTTCCTCAAATCTAGCCGCTTTTAAATTCGAAATCACGTCTTGAAAATGAGGCTTCAACTCGTTAAGCTTACTTGCTATGTTCTATCAGTGGGACTGTTGACATCAGGCCTCGCACTTCCTGTGGTCGAACCCAAGTAAGTACTACCACGGTCCAGCACACACTGAACGAGTGGCGTTGACCTTGCAAAAGTGCCGAACCTGCAGGCCAGGAACGCAAAGGCGTGAATGTTGGATCTGGGCATGGACAATCTCTCCCGCATCACCTGGGGCGGGCACCAGCCTTACTCATTCGAGACTTGCACGTCCATGGGCCGGTATCATCCCCTGTTGTGACATCCAAGACAGTCAAGCGTGCCCGCCAGAAATCGGTCAAAGTTGGGCACACGTCCAAGGCCAAAAGCCCATCTGGTCACTCGAAAGGAAGAAAGGGAACCACTCACAAGGCCAAAGGAACGTCCAAACACAAGAAAGCTGGGCACACGTCCAAGGCCAAAAGCTCATCTGGTCACTCGAAAGGAAAAAAGGGAACCACTCACAAGGCCAAAGGAACGTCCAAACACAAGAAAGCTGGCAAAAAAGACGACCTCGAATTCACCAACTACGTCAAAAAGCCGCATAAATTCACGCCGCCAGTCTTCCACAAGAAAGCGACTTCGTTAAAGAGAGGCCAATCCCCTGTTGAGCGCCGAAGCGACGCAGTCAACCTCGAGCACGATAACGCGGAGAAGCGAGCTGACAATCCCCGCCCTGGCACACCAGCTCACGTAATCAAAGTTGACGCTGGAGAGCTCAAGCCAGGAAGCCGTGAAAATGAAATGCGTACATGGTCCTTGAAGAACTGCTGGGGCTTGATGGCATACGACGAAGCGACTGGGAACAAAGCTATGGCTCATGTAAACGCAGAAACCCACCTGGGCAAGAAATATTGGGAGCAGGCCAATGCATTCGCGGAATTAATCTCGACCTGGCAGGGACCCGTAGAGGTTTATGTTAGATGGCCCCACAATGATGCTTGGCCTAGCGACCCAAACATGCGCAGAGAACACAGAAATATGGACACTTGGATGCGGGCTTGGTGGGCATGGCTGGGAGGGCAACCAAAGTATAAGGTCGTAATGTTCCCTGGTAAAACGCATACTGGAGATATGCGGTTGCTTGACGAAGGAGATCCGGCGTATGATGAATAGGTACTGATTGGAGGGCGCACGTCGTAGAAGCACTATACGCGGTGAACTTCAGTCCTATCGTTTCCATATGGGCATGCACTGGCACCAAAGCATTGGCAGAAGTCTCATTATCGTGGCGGCTACATCGGCGTGGGACTGTCGCGAGAGAAGAGACTATATCCCATCGTCCTTCATCTCAACCTGTACACAAGCCTTCTCAAGTAGGCACGCGCTACCATAGCAGATAGTAGAGAATTGAAACCGCTTTTCCATCGTGTGTACGGTCCCTAAGGCTACAGTCCCTAATGACCTTACAGAGTGAGCGGCGAGCAGCACGCTGGACTTGGGGCGTTCGCGGATGTGGAGCTACAGTTCCATCAGGATTGTTGGTTCTATAGTATGCCTGCTGCCCGATACTGTCGACGTCGAAGCGGTACAGGACTTGGGCCGTGAGATGGCGGTAGGCAGTGTATCGTACTATCTTCTCGTCTAGCTCTTTCCATAGCATCCGGCTCATCGCCGCGTCGCAAGGATGATCTTACCCAGCCCGCTTCTTCCTCGAACACGTCGACATCCCCGGGCCCCGCGTGGCTCGGTTCGGTGTTGAGGTGCGCCGAGGAGGCAGGCAGCATGCCCGTCAGCCCGCCACGGTGCATGTTGTGGTGCACTCACCGGGCGCCCGGCAGGAAGAGGGCCGTGCCCAGCGGTGCCGTGTTGCCTTGTCGAGCAGCTCTTGCCCGCCCTGCTCGCTGATCCGCCCCTATCGCGCCTGCAGTGCCGCGTCGTTGAAGCGCGCCGGCCCGAACGCGGCCGCGGCGAACGTGCCGCTGGGCCGCTGGGCCGCAGCTGCCGCGCGATGGCCGCCATGGCGGGCCCTTAGTCAGCGGCAAAGACTCGGTTAACACGGGTGTCCTTGACGCGCCCCTCCTCGACCCTGGCCTGGCGGTACGAGTAGCCGTTATGCCCCCTAGATACAGCTGGGGCGATTATACTAAAAGCTCGCTTAATACACTAGCGCTAGACCCACTATATAAATACTAAAATAACTAAAACTCTTACTTATTCTACTAATACTATAATATAATATAATAATTATAAGGCCTAGATAGAACTAAATTATAAAAAATAAATTTTTATTTATAAAGATTTTTACCCCTATATTTCCTTTAGAACTAGTATTAGTTTATATACTATTAATTTTTTAGTATTTTAAAACTAGAATATATTATTATAAGGGATTTCTATTTATTTAATCTAGATTTATATTTTAAAAATTATTTAAAAATTAAAATAAAATATATTACTAATTTATATAAACTAAATTAGTATATTTATAATAAACTTTTATTATCTATAAAAATAAAAAAAAAATATATAATAATTATAAAATTTAATTTATTATTTTTTATTTAATTTTAATAGTAATTATTATACTCTCTTTAAATAATATAAAGGTTAAACTACTAGTAATTATAAATAAAATAAGTATTTATTTAAATATTTTTAAATTTCTAATAGAATACTAATATATAGTTTAATTTTTTAAATAAAAGTATAGACTTTTATAAATAATCTAGATTTATAGAATTTAAAAGTTATTAGATAAAAGAATTTTACTAATATATTTAGTTTTTAGTAATAATAAATTTTATTATAAATAAATTTCTATTACTAAATTTATTTTTATTATTTTTATTACTATAATTAGATATAAAATTATTAGAAGAGATAAAGTCTAATATTTTATTTAATATCTATAAATTTAGAAATATAAAAATAAACTAAATAGATATTAATATTATTATAAATTAAATAGATTTTATATCTAAATTTATTATATATAATAGTAAAAGAATATATAAAATTAATTATATTATATTTAATTTAAAAAAAAATATTAGAAATAAAATCTAATAGGCCTTATATAATAAATAATAGCTATTCTAAAATAATTTTTATAGGGTTAGTTTTATTAGAATAAAGAGTTATAAAAGACTTAATAAAAATAATAAAATATAAAATATAAAATATAATTAAATTATAGTATTAATAGACCTATTAATAATATAGTATTTAAAATAAAATAAAATAGAAATTAATAAAAAATATTTTTATTTATAATATATATAATATTTCTTTAGTTTTCTATTTCTAAAAATATTAAAAACTAAATTAAATAAATAATTATATTTATAATAGAGTAGTATAAATCTCTAGTCTATTATTACTAATTAATAAAAAGATATTATATAACTAGAATAGAAAATATAATATAAAAACCTATTTATAAAATAAATATTAAACTAGATATTAAATAAAAATATATATATAAAAAAAAAAGACTAGATATAATTAATTTATTTTAATAGTTTATTTATACTAATTTAGTATTATAATTTATTATAAAAGGAAATACTTTTATTTACTATTATTTATATAATTTTAAAAGAAAAAGAGAATAATTAAATTTTTTAAAAAAAATAACTTTATATTTTATAGATACTAGACCTAATCTAAGTACTAAAATAGTGGTTTAGTAGTAGAGTAGAGAATAAAATTACTCTAATAAGAAAATATTAAATTCTATTAAAATTAGTCTATTAAATATAACTTTAAAAGTTTAAAAAAATAAAATATTATTTTAATTTATACTAGTCTTTATTAGGGAACGAAAAATTTCTAATTAAGTTAAAAATAACTTATAAATAAATATTTAAAAAGGAAAAAATAAAAAAAGTTAATTTAAATAGACTAGAAACTATTTAATTAGAAATAATTTAATTTCTAAATAGACTAGTATAGTAAACTAGTTCTAAATAGAAATAAAACTAGACCTAAATAAAAAAAAACTAGATTTAAATAAATAATTTATTAAAAAAAATAATTATAGAGTTAGTAATAAAATTATATAGAATATCTAGATATTTTCTTAATACTAAATAATTTCTTCTAGGGGTTTATTTAAAAAAAAAATAATAATAATATTTTTTATAATAGAATTAAATTACTTAGCCTTATAAAGGTATAATTTAATCTATTTCTAGAGTTTAAAAATTTTATAAAAAAAATATATTTCTAATTAAAATTATTAGAATATTTTTTATATTACTAATATTATTTTATAATAATTATATAATACTTAAAAAAAGTATATTAATAAAAAAATAAAATATTATAAAAAGAATATTATATAATATCTATAATAGTATATAATAGGTTAGCTAATAAAAATATATAAAATAATAATATATTTTTTATTATAAAAGGGTATAGTATTATAATTTTAAAATAGGTAAATTTAAAGAATAATAGTACCTATAAATTCCTATTAATATTAGTTAAAATAATAATAAAAAAAATATTTATATTTTATTTTATTTATTTTAATTATAATATTATTCTAAATAAATATATTTATATTAAATATAATAAATACTTTAGTACTAGAAGGATTTCTATTTTATTAAAAGGTATTAGAAAGTATTATAAAAATAAAAAATATAGATAATATTCTATAAATATAAAATATTTTAGAAAAAATTAAAATAAATAAAGAAAATAATATAAAACTACTAAAAGTATAATTAAATTTAAATATTATAATAATATTATAGTAAAAGAATAAATAGAAAATAAAGTTAAATTAAATTAAAATTTTTTTTTTAAATTTTTAAAATATTAGTTAGTATTAGGCTAGACTAATATCTAAAAAAGGATTATATACTAAATAAATATTTAGAAATATATAATTATAGTAGAAAAAAGAAACACGAATATCCCTTTATTTAAAAAGTAAAATAATTAAATTACTATATAAAAGAAAATTACTAAAAAGACTAGTTATATATTATATTTATTTTAAATTAGTTTAGTACTTAGATTAAAATACTTTTTATTATAATTAATTAGAATTTTATAAATTCTAATATTACTAAATATTATTTATATTTTTAATATATTTTCTAGATAAATAGTATTTATTATTTATCTACTAATAGAATTTAATTATTTAAATTAACTTTTTATAGAAATATATAGTTTAGACTATAATTTTCTATTTATATTATATTATTATTAGTATTATAATACTAATTAACTAGAGTAAAAAATTTTTAGTATTTAAAATAATATTTATAAATAATAATAGCCTTATAACTAGATATAGTAAATAATAGTAAATAAAATAAATAATTATTATATAGTATAAATTAGTAAAGATAAATAGAATAAAAAAATATTTTTTATATTTTTTTTTTTTTTTTTTATTTCTATTATTTTATTTTATAGTATATTTTTATTTTTTATTTTTTAATACTCTACTTATATTTTTTAAATAACTAATAATAGTACTAAAGCTTACACTACTAAAATATATAAATAAAAAAAGAAATTTAAAACTAAATAAGTAGTTACTACTAAAAAATTTATTATAATTTTTTAAATAATTTATTAATTTAGTTATCTTTTTACTTAGTCTACTTTTTATACTTTTAGCTAAGCTTTTCTATTAGTATTATATACTTCTTTAGCTATAAAAGAAGAGGTCTTTAGAACTATTTAGCTAATAAGCTATTTTAGCTATTTAAGTAGTATTTTAAATAGTAGGTTAGATAGCTTCTACTATAGTATTATAAATTAGTATAGTAGCTACTATTTTTACTATTATATATACTTATATAAACTAATATAAGTTAAATTCTCTATTTATTTAGTTAAGTTTTACTAATTATTATAATCTACTATTTCTAGTTATATATATAATATACTTTATTCTATACTATAATAATTTAAATTCTAATATAAGCTTCTTTTATTTTTTCTTATTACTTAGATTTTTACTAACTATATATTGTAGAGATTCACTATGAGGTAGGGTAACTCAATAAAGTAGGGGGGATAAAAAGGTGCGTTGTGCTTTGCCAATGCACGAACAAAGGGGGACCTAAAAAGCGGCTAAGGCTTTTACTAACTATATATAGGCTTATAAGGTTAATTATCTATAGTAGTATATTTAAATTATACTAAAAAATTAGAATAAAGGTTAAAAAATTTATTTTATATTTTTATAAAATTTTTATTTAATAATTAGCTTTTTTTCTACTTTATTTACTTTTATTTTTATTTTACCTACTTTTATTTTACTTTTATCTATTCTTATTTTTATTTCTATTTCTACTTTTTCTATTTCTATCCCTACTTCTACTATTTTTATTCCTACTCTACTTATTTTTTAGTAGGTCTACTCTATAGATAGCTAAGAAGTAAGCTTATAAAAAGCTATATATATTTCTAAATATAATATACTTATTCTTTATAAACTCTTTAATTAGATACTTAATATATTTAAATAGAATAAATTTTTTTTTTCTTTATTTTTTTTTATTCTTTAGTTAAAAAGTATTTTTTATAATTAAATTTAATAAATTTCTATTTACTTTACTTTTTTTATATCTATAATTATAAAACTTATATTTTAAAGATTAAGTAGCTATATAAATCTAGTAAACTACTACTTTAATAGTACCTTTATTAAACTATCTATAAGAATTTTACTTATTTTAAAATATAAGACCTTAAATAATCCCTTTATATACTCTTATCTTAGTTATATATTCTAGATATTAATATAGTAAAGATATATAGTAATCTATATATTTTTTCTAATTACTAATCTAATTATCTACTAGTTATTATAGTAGATTTATTAGAGTAATCCTAAGTCTAATATAAGCTTAGTAAAAAAGTACTTTAAAGCTATTACTTCTTTACTAATATATTCTAGAGTAAGAAGCTCTACTTCTATAGTTAAAGTTATAATTATATTTTAGTAAGCTATCTTTTATAAAATAGCGCTACTAAATAATAGAGTAATATACCTATAAAATAATTATTTTATTAGTAGATTATCTATAAAAAATATATCTCTATAAATAAGTAGGTCTAGACTATTATATCTACTAAATTAAATTACTTTTTAGTATATTCTATAAAGGTATAGAATTACTTAATTAACTACTACTTTATACTTTATACTTAGATTAGTAAGGAAGAAAGATAGCTTTAATATAGTAAATATAATATCTAGTTATAGTATAATTACTATATATAATACTAATCTAATCTTCTCTTAATAGTTTTTAATTTACTATAGTAATACTTTACCTTTACTCTTTTTAAGCTTATTAATTAAGAGAGAAGTAGATAAGAAACTACTAGCTTTATAAAATTTAAATTTTTTTATAATCTTTTTTTTTTTTTTTTTTTTTTTTTTTATTAAGTTACTATTATAACTATCTAGTAATAAGGAAATATCTA
>MU001503.1:1834128-1852998 GCA_010093485.1 Karstenula rhodostoma CBS 690.94
TATTACTAACTAATTTTTATATTATATATTTTTTTTTTTTTTTAAAATTTAACTTTTAAGTTTTTTAGTTATTATATTACTTTAACTAATTTTTAATTCTATATATTTAATTTTATTTTAATTAATTTTTTTTTTTAATTATTTATTATTTTTTTTAAAAATTTTATTTAATTTTTTATTTATTTACTTAATATTTTAATATTTACTAGTTTTTTATTATAAGGGGTTTTCTATATATCTAATCTAGATCTATATTTTAAAAATTATTTAAGGAATAAAATATAATAGAGGTAAATATAAAATTAAATAATAATTCTATATTATAATAGAATATAATATTATAATATTAAAAGAAAACTAAGTATTTATATATATATATAAAACTTTAATTTAAATATAAAAGTAAACTACTTCTAAATAATATTTTAAAATTAATTATAAAAAATAAAAATATATAGAAATTCTTTTAAATTATATACTAGTTATTCTAATTTTTATTATTTTAAAATTTTCTAGTTTATTTCTATAAATTTTATCTTTTTAGTAGAAATATTTATTTTACTTCTATTAAAACCTAGTATTTCTAGAATTTTATATTTTTAATAAAATTATAATTATATAATTTATAATATAAACTATTTTATAGATTTATATATAAATATCTATTAGTTTTATTTTTATTATTAATATTTTATATATAATTTTTTTTTTTTTTTAGTCTAGTTCTACTATAATTATAATATTATTTCCCCTTTTAGAATTATTATTCTAATATTCTATTATTACTTTATAACCTATTATTATAATATAGTTTAGAAATATAAAGATTTATTCTTTTATATTTCTAAATATAATATTATATTTTTTTCTAAATTTTCTAAGTATTCCTAACTATATTTAAGGTACTAAAATAATTATTAATTAATTATTATTATATTTATATTAAGTATATTAGGTTATAGAATATATATTATATATTTTATAAAAAATAATATATATATAAAATAGTAATATCTAATATTTTATTAATTAATATCTAGAATTCTATTAACTAATACTAATTATTTTATTAACTAATACTAATTATTTTATTTATTAATTAATACTAATTATTCTATTAACTAATATTTAATATTTTATTAATTAATACTAATTATTATATTAACTAATATTTAATATTCTATTAACTAATACTAATTATTCTATTAACTAATATTTAATATTCTATTAAATATAATACTTCACGAACTTAAATAAATTATAGTAAAACTTAATAAAGAAACTTAATAGAATACTAAAATATAAATATTTTAAATAGTTTAAAAATTATAGATTATTTTCTTCTAGTAGGCTTTTACCTATATAAAAACTAGACTAGATATATATATTTTTTATAATTAAATCTAAATTAGATATATACTAAGTAATTATAGAGTACTTATAATTTAGAGTAAATTAGTTAGCTACTAGTATTAAATATTAGTATTATTATTAATTAATTAGTTATCTTAATAATAGGATAATAGGTAAAAAGCTATACTATTCTCTATATAATATTATATAATATAGTTATTTATTATTTACTACTTTTATTATCTCTATATTATATACTATATTTATTAGATTTTATTAAATATTAAATATTTTTATTTTTTTTTATTATATCTATTACTATAATATTTCTAGTCTAGTCTATTATTAATAGCTAAATATATAATAACTTTATAAAAATTAAAATAATTAAATATTTATTAGAAAACTATTTAGCTATCTATATCTAGATTATAGATAATTATTTTAAAATTTTAAAATATTAGTTATTAATAAAAGATAGTTTTTTAAAATTCCTTATACTAGTTTTCTTCTAATCCTTTTTTAAAAGTTTAATTACTCTAGAATATAGAGCTATAGTTAATAAGACTAAAAATATATAAAATTATATTATTAAAAAAAAAAATAATTTAGACTTAATAGATTCTCTATTTATAAAGAGTTTTTTCTATTATTATTAAAAATAAACTATAGAGTTATAAAACTTATTTAAGTATATATATAAAATATAGAATAAATAAAAATATAAATAAAAAAGATAAATATTAAATAAATTTTATATTTTATTATTATTAAATATATTATTAATTCTAGAAATAGATATTATATTAAGGCTAGTAATATATATAAATAATAGTATATAATTCTCTTTTCTCTTATAGATAATAGTAATATCTAATAGAATATATAATATTTTTTTATTATAAGGTATATAGACTAGATATATATATATTTTAATATTAGTAACTACTATAAATATTATTATTATTATTATAATAGTATATTATAGCTTATAGATATTAATAGAATTAGATAGAAAAATATAGCTAATTAAATTTATAATTCTAATTAAAACTAGCGTTATCGTTAGTAATTAAAAAAAGTTTAAATAAAAACGTAGTATATATAAAAATAATATAAAGTAATATAAATTACTAAAAATATATAGTAAAATAGTTTAAATAACCCCTCTTACTTAGAAGGGGACTTAATATTCTATTAACTAATATCTAGTATTTTATTAATTAATATCTAGTATTTTATTAATTAATATTTAGTATTTTATTAATTAATATCTAGTATTTTATTAACTAATACTAATTATTTTATTAACTAATATCTAGTATTTTATTAATTAATACTAATTATTCTATTAACTAATATTAATTATTTTATTTATTAACTAATATTAATTATTCTATTAATTAATATCTAATATTCTATTAACTAATACTTAATATTCTATTAACTAATATCTAGTATTTAGAAATTATAATAAAAATAGTTATAAAAGTTTAACTTTTCTATAGCTTTTTTTAGTATAATTCTTTATATATATTTAAACTTTTTTATTAATTTTTATTATAAGGTATATTCTTCTATATATTAATATTACTAAAACTTTTCTTTTTAATAGTATAATATAATAACTATAGATTTTTTATTAAGTTATATTTTACTAAGTTATTATCTAATAATTTCTTTAGTAATAATTTTTTAAGAGGTAGTTTATTTATTATATAGGTAATATATATATTTTTAATTATTATAGAATTTTTAAATATTTTTTTATTATACTTTATAATTATATTTATTTAAAAGCTAAACTATATTATAGTTATACCTTTTTTAATATATATATTTAAGATAGTATTCTAAAATAAAATTATAAATATTCTAATTTTAAATTTTACTTTTAATATATATTATCTTTTTTTTTTTCTAACTATTTTCTAAACTTTTTTTATATAAATAGGTATATATACTCTATAACTTTTTCCCCTTTTACTATATAATATAAAATTCTAAATAAATATTTTTTTATTATAGTTATATAGCCTTTTTTTTATTTATTAAATAGTACTTTTTACTTCTATACTATTATTTCTACTATTTTAAATTTTATTTAAATTACTATTTATATTTATTATTACCTTATCTTTCTAATAATTATAATAGTCTAGCCTTATTTTACTATTATATATAATAATATAAACCTTATTATATTTCCCTTTATAAGGCTAGACTCTATATATATACCTTTAAAATATTATAATAATATTAGCTAATTTTATTTTTAATTTATATTATTTTTTTTTTTTTTTTAAATAATATACCTTTTTCTATTATAGATTTACTTATTTTATTTTTTATATTAGTAAAAAACTTTTTTTTTTCTTTATATTATACTCTTTATATCTATAATACTATTTTTTAATTTTATAAATAGTTTACTATTTTAATTATTATAATTTTATTAATTATATTATTTATTATATCTATATCTACTTTTAGTAAATTCTAAATAAACTTTTTATATTTTTACTTTTTTTTATTTATTATAATATTTTTAGTTATTATAATAGATAAATTTTATATATTTATTATTTTTTATATTATTATTTTTTTTAACTTCTATTTTAGTCTTTTATTTATTTCTTTTATACTAGTTTTCTTTAGTTACTTTTTTTTTTTTCTTTTTTATATTTTAGTTTTTTTTTTTATTATTTTATTTTATAGTATACCTCTTTTTAGTACTAATCCTACTAGTATTTTTATATATTTTCTTAATATTAGTTTTTTTATTTTTTACTATTTAACTCTTATACTTTTATATAATAAACTAGATAATATTTTTTTTTAAAGTATATTAATATATCTATTATACTATATTCTCTAGTATAAATATTATAAAAATATTACTAGTAGAATTATTCTTATTATATATTTTTCTATATATAGGGTTTCTAGAATATATAACTTTATATATATACTATAATATATTTAATAAATTATTTTTAATTAGTTTCTTTTTTTTATAAATATCTAATAGTATATATACTATTATTACTAATATATTTATTATTTAATACTAGTAATTATATTATTCTTATTATATACTAATATATAATATTTTTCTAGTTTAGTTTAATAACTATTTAATTTTAGTCTAGACTATAATTAAAATTAAATAGTATTATATATTCCCTCTACTTTAGTAGTCTACTAATTTTAATCTAAATTAGGGCTAAAATTAAAACTACCTTTTTTATATATTATAGTCTAAATATATTAGATTATAAAATATATACTATATATTCTATAAAAAATAGTATATATACGAAGTAGTAATATCTAATATTTTATTAACTAATACCTAGTATTCTATTAACTAATACTAATTATTCTATTTATTAACTAATACTAATTATTCTATTAACTAATATTTAATATTCTATTAACTAATACTAATTATTCTATTAACTAATACTTAATATTCTATTAACTAATATTAATTATCCTATTAATTAATATTTAATATCCTATTAACTAATATTAATTATTTTATTAACTAATACTTAATATTCTATTAACTAATACTAATTATTTTATTAACTAATATTAATTATTTTATTAACTAATACTAATTATTCTATTAACTAATACTTAATATTTTATTAACTAATACTAATTATTTTATTAATTAATATTTAATATTTTATTAACTAATACTAATTATTCTATTAACTAATACTAAAGTATAATATATTTTTTTATTTCTCCTATTTTATTAAATTACCCTACCTTATAGTAAATTTCTATAATATAACTAATACTAATTATTTTATTAACTAATATCTAGTATCTAGAAACTATAATAGAGGTAGTTATAAAAGTTTAACTTTTCTATAGTTTCTCTTAATATAATTCTTTATATTTATCTAAATCTTTTTATTAACCCCTATTATAAGGTATATTATTCTATATATTAATATTACTAAAATTTTCTTTTTTAATAATATAATATACTAGCTATAAATCTCTTACTAAGTTATATTTTACTAAGTTACTATTTAATAATTTCTCTAGTAATAATTTTTTAGAAGGTAGTTTATCTATTATATAGGTAATATATATATTTTTAATTATTATAAAACTTTTAAATATTTTCTTATTATACTTTATAATTATATTTATCTAGAAACTAAACTATACTATAGTTATACCTCTTTTAATATATATATTTAAGATAGTATTTTAAAATAAAATTATAAATATTTTAATTCTAAACTTTATTCTTAGTATATACTATTTCTTTTCTATTTCTAACTATTTTCTAAACTCTTTTTATATAAATAGATTTATATACTCTATAGTTTTTTCCCCTTCTACTATATAATATAAAACTCTAAATAAGTATTTCTTTACTATAGTTATATAGCCTTTTTTTTATTTACTAGATAGTATTTTTTACTTCTATATTATTATTTCTACTATTTTAAATTCTATTTAAATTATTATTTATATTTATTATTTATTATAATTATAATAAAACTAAGTATATTAGGTTATAGGATATATATTATATATCCTATAAAAAGTAGTATATATATAAAGTAGTAATACCTAATATTTTATTAACTAATATCTAGTATCCTATTAACTAATACTAATTATTCTACCTATTAACTAATATTAATTATTCTATTAACTAATACTTAATATTCTATTAACTAATATTAATTATCCTATTAACTAATATTTAATATTTTATTAACTAATACTAATTATCCTATTAATTAATACTTAATATCCTATTAACTAATACTAATTATCCTATTAACTAATATTTAATATTCTATTAACTAATACTAATTATTTTATTAACTAATATTTAATATTCTATTAACTAATACTAATTATCCTATTAACTAATACCTAGTATCCTATTAACTAATACTAATTATCCTATTTATTAACTAATATTAATTATCCTATTAACTAATACTTAATATCCTATTAACTAATACTAATTATCCTATTAACTAATATTTAATATTCTATTAACTAATACTAATTATCCTATTAACTAATACCTAGTATCCTATTAACTAATACTAATTATTCTATTAACTAATATCTAGTATTTAGGAACTATAATAGGGGTAGTTATAAAAGTTTATAACTTTCCTATAGCCCCCCTTAATATAATCCTTTATATATATTTAAACTTTTCTATTAACCCCTATTATAAGGTATATCCTTCTATATACTAATATTATTAAAACTTTTCTTTTTAATAGTATAATATACTAGCTATAGACCTTTTATTAAGTTATATTTTACTAAGTTACTATCTAATAGTTTCTCTAGTAATAATTTTTTAGGAGGTAGTTTATCTATTATATAGGTAATATATATATTCTTAATTATTATAAAACTTTTAAATACCTTTTTATTATACTTTATAACTATATTTATCTAGAAGCTAAACTATATTATAATTATACCTCTTTTAATATATATATTTAAAATAGTATTCTAAAGTAAGATTATAAATATTTTAATTCTAAACTTTACCCTTAGTATATACTACCTCTTTTTTATCTCTAATTATTTTCTAAACTCTTTCTATATAAATAGGTTTATATACTTTATAACTTTTTCCCCTTCTACTATATAATATAAAACTCTAAATAAGTATTTTTTTATTATAGTTATATAGTCTTTTTCTTATTTACTAAATAGTATTTTTTACTTCTATATTATTATTTCTACTACTTTAAATTCTATCTAAATTATTATCTATATCTATTACTATTTTATCTCTCTAATAATTCTAATAGTCTAGTTCTATTTTACTATTATATATAGTAATATAAATCTTATTATATCCCCCCCTATAAGGCTAGACTCTATATATATATCTTTTAAATACTATAATAATACTAGTTAGTTTTATTTTTAATTTATATTACTTTCTTTATTTCTTTTAAATAATATACCTTTCTCTATTATAAGTTTACTTACTCTATTTTCTATATTAGTAAAGAATCTTTTTCTTTTCTTATACTATACTCTCTATACCTATAGTACTATTTTCTAATTCTATAAATAGTTTACTATTTTAATTACTATAACCCTATTAATTATATTACCTATTATATCTATACCTATTTCTAGTAAACCCTAAATAAATTTTTTATATTTCTACTTCTCTTTACTTATTATAATATTTTTAGCTATTATAATAGATAAGTTTTATATATTTATTACCTCTTATACTATTATCTCTTTTAATTTCTATTTTAGTTTTTTATTTACTTCTTTTATACTAGTTTTCCTTAGCTATTTCTTTTTTTTCTTTTTTATATTTTAGTTCTCCTCTTTATTATTCTATTTCTTAGTATACCTCTTTTTAATACTAATTCTATTAGTACTTTTATATACTTCTCTAATATTAGTCTTTTTATTTTTTACTATCTAATTTTTATACTCTTATATAATAAACTAGGTAATATTCTTTTTTAAAGTATATTAATATACCTATTATATTATATTCTCTAGTATAAATATTATAAAAATATTATTAATAAAACTATTTTTATTATATACTTTCCTATATATAGGGCCTCTAGAATATATAGTTTTATATATATACTATAGTATATTTAATAAATTACTTTTAATTAGTTTCTTTTCTTTATAAATATCTAATAGTATATATACTATTATTACTAGTATATTTATTATTTAATACTAGTAACTATATTACTCTTATTATATACTAATATATAATATTTTTCTAGTTTAGCTTAGTAGCTATCTAATTTTAGTCTAGACTATAGCTAAAATTAAATAATACTATATATTCCCTTTACTTTAGTAGCCTATTAATTTTAACCTAAATTAGGGCTAAAATTAAGGCTACCTCCCCTATTTACTATAGCCTAAATAATATTTATTTATTTTAATAAAACTTATAACTTTATATTCTATATATTATATTACTATACTCTCCTTTCTAGTAAAGTATTCTCTTATTTTAGTAGAGAGTACTATAATACTACTATACCTAAATAAAAATATAAAATCTAAAAATTAGTTAATAATCTATTTAATAATTATTCTCTTTTATAAAACTATAAGGACTTTATTATCCCTACTAAAATTAAGGTACCCTATTTTAATTTACTAGTATATAGTAATAGCTATTATTATAATATATATAACTTAATTATTATTAGAGCTATTATAAAGTATAATATATTTATTTATTTATATAATAATTATATAATCTATAACTATTCCTATAATAGTATAACTAAATACTATTTCTAATATTCTAATTATATTAAAATAATTATAAGCTAATAGTTTTTTTCTTCTATTCTACCCCTATTTACTTACCTTAATATAACTAACTAATTTAAGGTATTTTCTACTAGTATTATAGGAATTTTACCTAAGCTATATAGTACCCCTATATTTCTAATTAATTTATATTTTAATTTTTATTATTTTTAATTTATATTATTTCTAGCTAAGTCTATTACTTCTACTATATAACTAAATTATAATATAATTTCTTTTTTAAAGTTCTAGCTATAATATACTTTAGTATAGGTATAATATATATAGAAATAATAATTATAATTTATATTTAGTATACTTTTTATATCTATAAATTTATAAATAATATATATTAGATTTTTAGAGGTTTTTACTAGTATTACTATATAGTAAGCGTATCTAGTATTTATTACTATATTTAAAATTAAACTTAAACTTAAACTTTTTTATCTATATACTATTATAAAGAGTATAGTTTATATATAGTAAAATATAATAATAAAAACCTTCTACTTTATATAAATTTAAATAATATAGAAGTATAAATATAATATTTCTATAATTTCTATTAAATTTTACTAAAACTTTACTCTTTACTATACTAATTTTTTTTAAAAAATTTTCCTTTTTTTCTTTTATACTTTATTTTCTAGGGCTATATAACCTAAGACCCTTTATCTATAAAAATATTAGTAATTAGTTTAAAAATAGGTTATAACTTATTTAGATATAATAAAAGTTTCCCCTACTATTAAAAAGTACTATAACTATATATATTTAAACCTATTTAAAAAATATTATTATACTTTCTAGCTCTTTTTACTAGAATAAACTAGCTAGTCTATTTAGTTTAAACTTATTTTTATTACTCTAGTAGCCTTTCTTAGTCTCTCCCCCTAAGGTAATAGATTTTAAGAGGTTTATAACTTTACTATTAATATATTAGTTTTTAAAAAGATATATAGGTTTACTAGTTTATAATATCTTTAAGATATACTTCTCTATATAGTATCTATAGAGGCTCTAGATTATTCTAATTCTAATTTACTAGTTTTCTAAAAAAAGGCTAGTTTTTTTATTACTAAGCTAGATAACTATAAGGTAGAGAATTAGAATAGAGAATTATATAATATATTTAAAATATAAATATATAATTACTTTACTATAGAGTATTCTATCTTTATAAATTAATTTATTAATATAGTATACTTTCTTAATACCTTTTAGTATAGAAAGAACTTAGACGCCTTTATTTATTAAAATAGAGATAGTATAATTATTTATAAAATTAAAATAAATCTTATTTTATTCTCTTCTATAATAAGTAATCTATTTAAAAAGGTATTTATCCTTTTCTACTAGCTAGTATTTATATAAATATAGATAGGACTATCCTCTATTCTATAGAATATACTAAAAGAAAATTTAAAAAATATAATCTCTAGCTTTAATATCTTTAATATAAATAACTTATAATTTAAGTATAATACTAGTTTTATTATTTAATAGCTTTTATAGTTATTTAATATAAAGGGTTCTAAAAATTATCTATTTACTAATATTAAAAATTATATTTAAATATAATAATATTATTATCTTATTTAAAAATATTTTAGTATACTCTTAAATTTTATATACTTTATAAGTAGCTAGTCTAGTTATAGTACTAAAGTATTAAACTTATAACTTAAAAATAGTTATATAACTAGTATCTAGAATATATTTCTTTATAATAACCTTATTACTATTATTTCTTAATACTATAAGGACTATAATAAAAATAAGTCTATAAAGACTATTTACTATTTTTTTTTTTATAAAATAGGTAGCCTTTTAGTTTAGTATATCTAGCTTATTTATCCTTTCTACCTTACTATATAGGGATAAATTAATAAGGAGATATATAACTATTATTATAATTAAGTCTAGAATTATCTATTTTAATTAAATCTATTTAGTAAATAATAGATTACCTTTTAGACTCTTAGTTATATTATAAAATAGGTAATATTTTATTAAATAAAAAAAGAGATTAATATTAATATAATATACTATCTCTTTATTATCTTTAATAGAAAGCTTTCTACTACTAATTACCTACTATAGGAATTATTAAAGGAGGAGATTAATAAAATAATAAATAAAGTAGAGGTAAAAGTCTATAAGATATAAGCTAGTTATTTACTAAAAATAGTCTATATAGTTTATATTCTAGATATTTTAAAAATTTTTATTTATAAATTTAATAATTTAGAGGTATATTTTAAGATATCTACTAAGTAGTATAAGGCCCTAGGGTTCCTTTTAATTTAAGAGGAAGAGGCCCTCTAGAAAGTTAAAAAAGCTATTTATTCTAATTATTTAAGTATTAATATAGTATAACTATTATAAGAGAATTTTAGAAAATTAGTCTAGTTTAAAGAATAATAAGAGTAAGCTCTCTATATAATTTTAATAGGGGAAAATATAGTTATCTATATTATAGGTATTAGATCTAGTAAAAGTCTTCTTTTTTTCCTTTTTATTTATTTTCTAGACTATAGTTAGACTATTATTATTATTCTACTAATAGTACTCTACTCTAACCTTTTTTATTATTATTCTAAATTATAAATTAGAGCTACTATATAGTAGTAAGAAGTATATAATAAGTAAATATCTATTATTCTAGTAACCTCTAAAAGTATTTTAAATAATTCCTTCTAGATCTATATTACTAGGTAGAAAGTATTAGAAGTATTAGAGAGAATTATAGTAAATAAGTTCTATTATATTATTCTTTTAGATATAGTTTATTACCCTTACCTTTATAATTTTTATATATTTACTAAATACTATATCCCTTTTATATTCCTCTCTATAACCCTACTACCTACTAAATAAAACTAAATCTTTTAATTTCTTAAACTTTCTACTAATATTATAACCTTTAGAGAGTCTATTATTTAGCCTAAAATCTAGTATAAAATTTATACCTTATATATAATAAATATAAACCCTATAATAGCTATAGTAGAATATATTAAAGAGATTCTTTAATTATATAAAAAGGTCCTTATTTATATTAACCTTATTATAACTATAGATATACTAGCTCTATAGCTTAACTATTCTAAGTACTATAAAAAAATAAAAAAAAAAAAATAATTTATAAGTCTAGTATAATTCTAGACCTTAAAAATAGGTATTATAGTAACTATAAATACTCTTATAAAAGACTTAAATATACTAGATATATATATAATACTATATTTTATATTACTAGTAAACTTTTATAGTCTTATTTAGATAGGTAAATAGATTAGTTAAAATAGTAAATCTAGCCTTACTAGACTAGTATTAGTAAATACTATCCCTAATATATATTTTAATAAGGCTAGTAATATAGTAAAAATATCTATTTTTATCTATATATAATTCTAGTTCCTAAATAAAATTTACTATTATATTATTATTAATAGCTTTCTAGATAGTAATACCTTAAGAATAATATATACCCTTTTTAAGTAACCTTATAATATTTATATACTAAGATTTTACCCTTTTATATAAACTAGCTCTATTTAGGTACTATAAATTTTCTAGCTAAAGAAATAGCTATTAGTAATACTAATACTAATATTAATATACTAGGGCCTATTATCCTTATATACTCTAATACTCTATAACTATATTTATAAAGATATAATAATACCTATAAAATAATCCTCTTTTTAAAATAAGTTTATACCTATATAGTTCTAGTATACTACTTTAATTTATAAATAGTAAACTCCCTATTATATATATCTTTTACCTCTACTAAATAAAAAAAAGAACTTAACTTTTTTATATAGAATACTAATAATACTAGTAAGCTATATACTAAATTATTTTATAATAAATTATCTATTTATATAGTTTACTAGAGGCTATACTATATTATCTACTTTATTAAAAGAAATCTATTTAAATATAAATAGAATTAGTATATTAATACTAATAGTAGTTAAGCTAAATATATTAAAAATATTATTATAATCTATTAGTATACTATAGATAATAAATAGATAAAGAATAACTACTAGTTCTATCTAATATTTACTAACTACTATCTAGAATAGATATTTCTAGAAATAAGTAAAGTAAAAACTATTCTAGCCTAATAAGGTTTCTATATTAATAAATATATAATTTATAATATTTAGACTATTTTTTAGGATAAATATAAAGCTATATATTTTAAATAAATTAATAAAATTAAGGAAATAGAGAGAGATAGATAGGATATAAATTTATTATATAATTTTAAAATATATTTTATAAAAATAGTCGATTTTAAAAATAATTATAAAGTAGAGAGAATTATTTTAAAACTAAACTAGATTATAAAAATATACTTTATATTAAAATAATATAATTAATTACTTCTATTATATACCTAAAATAGGAACTAGAATATAAAAGAACTAAATATATAATAGAAAGAATAGTAATATTATATATCTATATTTTACTAAGCTAATAACTAGATAATATATAAGGGATACTCCTATAAAGGGATATAGATAAGTTAATACCCTACCTAATTCTAGATAAAATATAATTATTTTTTATTTAGATCTTTTATCTAGATAATATACTAGTTATATAATATAGATTTAGTATAGGTAAATAAATAAAGTACTTAAATAAAATATATATTACTTAAACTCTCTATTTTTTTTACTCCCTATTTTTATCTACTTTATTTTTTAATACCCTTTTACTATTTCTACTATAGTTTTTATTTTTATTATCCTTAACTACTATAATATCTCTAGTATTATAAGTATAGTAACTAGCTAGATTTAGCTAAAAGAGATACTAAATATACTAAATTTTTCTAAAAATTTCTAAATAATATAGCCCTAGCTAATAGGCTACCTTTAACTAAATAAATAATAAGTTAAAAACTTTCCTATAAACCCCTATAGTAACTACTAACTTAGTATAGATTAAAACCTATTATAATAGAAATTAGTTTACTAATATTATTTAGTATATAGTTTTTCTTTTTTTTTATTATTTTTCCTTTTCTATTTATAAAACTATATTAGTTTAATATATTTACTATATTTATTACTATTATACTCCTATACTAGTATAGAAGGGGATATTAAAAAATTTCCTATATACCCCTATATATTTATAACTACTATACTTTTATACTAGTTTAAGGGGAAATATTAAAAAGTTTTTTATATACTTCTATATATCTATAACTACTATACTTTTATATTAGTTTAAGGGGAAATATTAAAAAGTTTTCTAAGTATCCCCTATATACCTATAATATATTATTTAATATAGAAATCTCCTTTTTTAGTATTCTAGATTTAGAGAAGTATATTAATAAATTCGGTTTCCTAAATTAATATAATCTAGACCCTAATTAGCCTCCCTTACCTTAACTAGATTTAAGTAAAACTAGCTTTATTATATTTAATCTAGCTATAAAGTAGAAATATACTAGATTACTAAATCTATATATTTCTACTTCTATAGTATAAGTTAAATATATAAATATTTTTTAAAACTTTTCTAATTATCTTTTTAATAACTAACTATTAGATAATATACCTATTATTTTTTCTAAAAATAAAATATCTAACTATAATAATAATAGAGATATAAAGAATATAATAACTAATAAAATAAAAATAATTTTAATTTATATAAATAAAATCCTATATATATTAAATTTAGTACCTTTTTTAAAGTAAATTACTAGTTCTAGAGATTTTACTAATAAAATATTTACTATATTTTCTAATACCTTTATCTAAATATATATTATAAACCTACTTATTACTTTAGTCTATAAAGAAATTATATAGTATATTAAACTTAGTAAGTAATTACTAAGTCTAGATAGAATAGTTAAAAAGGATATTTTAAAAATAAATAAGGTTCTATTACTTACTATTCTATTTAAAATATAATAATTTTAGAGTCTAGTATTCTATTAGACCCGCTTTATAAAGAAGGTAGAGTATATTTTTATTTAACCTATATAATTATTTTTTAATTAAATAAAAATTAAGGAAGAAGATATAATTCTTATATACCTATAAATTAGTTATAAAATTATTCTATAGCTAAACTAACCCCTTAATAAGGTATATACCCTTAAGAATTTAGTAATATTAATTTAAAAGGGTTATATAAAGGCCCTTACTATATAGATATAATTTAATACTATTAAAGTATAGAATAGAAAAATAAATATATAAGTTATATAAAAGGTAACTAATAATATTAACTCTTAAGGTATATCTTTTCGCCTAGCCACGAAATAGTTAAAGGTTAATAACCCTAATCTAATTTCTAAGTTAAAAGAGGATCTATTTATTTATAATAATACTATCTCTAATATAGTAAAACTATAATATATCTAAGAAATATTAAATAAGAAAGTTTTTATATCTTTTCTAACTAATATTAAAAAATAGAATACTTATACTTTATAGAATCTAGTTACTAAAATCTAACTAGAGAAGTCTATATATTTATACTTAATAATAGTTTATATAATAAATATAAATATTATAAAGTACTAGTTATATAAAACCTCTATTAATATACTCTAGAAATATATAAAATATTATTTATATAATATTAAAATTATTATAAACTCTAATTATACTAAGAATCTAATTATTTATATGGCTAATAATTTTTATTAGAAGTACTTAAAAATTACTCTACTAGTTTTCTAGCCTATAGTAGAGGATAATATATTAATATTCTATATACTAAAAATAGTTATTAAAGAGGAAATAGAAATAGTTTATAAAAATATTAAAAATACTATAGTAGAGAATAACTATAATATACTATAAAGAAGTAAATAGAATAAAATAACTAATATAGTATTTCTTTTTACTAAGTAAGTTAATAATTATAGTATAGAAATTTTTAAAATAGATAGTAATAATAGTATATTTACTTTAATATACCTTAAGGAGATTTATACCTCTATATATATTACTAATATAAGGTATAAGTTAATACTATATATAATATTTTCTTTTAAATAATAATAAATAGTTACTATAAAATAAATAACTAATATACTAGCTAGTATTAATAAAATAGTATCTATTAAAAATAGAATTATTACTAATATAATTAAATTAAATAAAACTATTTAAGTAGGGGTAATTATATTTAAGGTATATTTCTAGTAAATTTATAGAAAACTTTTCTATAAACTCCCTAGCTATATTCTATTCTATTCTACTAACTTATTATAGATTATACTAGATTATAAATACTACCTTAATTTAAAACTTACTAATATTTATAAAAAGTAACCTATCTAACCTATTATAAACTTAAATTATAAGTAATTTAGAAATAAATCTAGATTTTTTTTTTATTTTTTTTTAACTAGACTTTACTATTAGATAGTAACTAAATTTATATAAATATTAATTTACTTTATTATCTTTATAATCTCCTTTAATAAGTTATTAGCTATATTTAGTTTTAAAGTAGTTACTAGTTTCCCTAATACTAATTTAAGTATTTAAAACTATAAAAATTTTTATAATTAGTATACTATTTTTATAGCCTTTTATAATTATATAGCTAAGTTTACTAGTCCCTATACTTTCTAGTTCTATATTAAGGAGAATATTAAATTATTTACTAAGGAAAATAGTTTTAAGCTAGATAAGTTTAACTTCTAGAACTATAAAATATAGCCTAATTCCCTATTAACTAAACCCCTAAATAAGTATATTTATACTTTTAATTATAAGTTTAGACTAGTATTTTATAATAAGATATAAGATTTTTTATAGAATTAAAGTTTTATATAGAGAATTATTTTATAGTTATACCTATATAGATTATTTCTATTATCGGGCTATCCTATATCTAAAAGTATAGAAAATATTAAAAACTACTTAAAATTACTAGAGAATTTAAACCTTCTTAATAAGTTTACTAAATAGGAGAATAAATACTATAAGGAATTAGTTAAGACTAGTTATATTATAGAATTCTATCTAGATTATAATAACCCCTACCTACTTAATAAAAAGGATTCTAAGTAAATTCCCCTATAGAGAGGTTAGAAAATTTTTCTATATCTTTCTCTAATATATACTAATAATATATAGTATATATTTTAGATTTCTATATAATAATTAAATAGAGTTTATAATAAATATTTTAAGCCCTACTTATAATAAATAGATTACTTAAAGAAAGTTTATATAACTAATTATAGTATATTTTATACTTAAATATAACTTTAATAGTATTATTATTTCTAAATCTAGAAATACTATTAGTTAGTTTATTCTACTAAAGTATTATTATATTATTAAGTAAATATTTATATTATTAGATAAGTATATTTATAATAACTAGTTTATATATTAATCTAAGTATATATTTATAATATATAAAAACTCTAGTAGTTAAAATATTTTTATAATTAATATTTATACTTAGAAAACTATTTAAATTATTAAGTTTTATCCTTTTTTTAGGTATTTATATATTAAGGTTAATATAGAAAAGTAATTTAAGGATTCTATATATAGATATAGTAATAATTATCTCGATCTAAAATATAATCTAGACTATAAATTCTAGTTTTATAACTAGTTCCCCCTCTTTAAAAAATATAATATACTCTCTAAGGGTAATTTAAAAAAATATAGTAATTATATTTAGTAATTATTTAAAAAGGTACTAGATATAGGTTATAATACTATCCCTAATAATATTAACTAAAATAAACTTAATAATATCTAGTTTATCTATAAGTTTCTTAAATACTTATTAAAAATATAAGTAATTATAGCCTTTATTATAAACTAGACTCTAGTTTATAATAAAAAAATTATTTTATAGTTTTTTATACCCCTAATTTAGAAACTTATCTAAGAAATTCTTAAACTATTAAAGTATATACTATTTTTAATTTACTACTCTAATAGTATAGTCTAGTATAACTAGATTTAATCTTTTTAAAATAATATTAAGACTAAAATTTATATTCTTTTTATATTTTTTTAGGTATTTAGTACTAGCTATAACCTCTAGAATAATAGTTATATTAGTACTTTTATAAATTTCCCCTTAAACTAAAATATAGAGGACTAGACTTTTAGATATTAATATTAAAGTAACTAATATTTAAGTATATATTTCTTTTATATTACTATCTAAGAAATATATAGTATCTAATAATATAAATAAATTAATTTATTTAAAAGTACTTTAGAAACTTTTCTATATACCCCCTATATAATAATTATCCTTACTAACTTTTCTAATAAAAATTTACTTACTTTATTAGTATTAATATCTACTTTCTTTAACTATACTATTAAGAAAAATAGTATTAAGGAATTTACTAAAATCTTTAATATTCTAGAGAATATTATTACTTAGATATATAAAAATATATTAGATATTTTTATTAAAAAGTTTAAATATAATATAGTCCTTAATAATACTAATTATAAATATCTTTTTATTTTTAGTAAATATACTATAAAGTTTATTAAGGAGAAATATAAAAATTATAAATATTCTTTTAAATAATAGTCTATTTTAGTTCTATTTTCTATTATAATATATACTCTTATAGTTTTTATTTTTACTAGAACTATTACTAAAATATCTAGTTTTCTAGATAACTTTACTAAGAATATTATTAAATTAGAATAACTAGAGTTAGATATATATAAAGTAGTCTAAATAAAAAAATATAATTTTAATCTAGATAATATTTTCTATACTAAATCTATATCTAAAAAAAAAAAAAAACCTAATATAACCTACCTTATAAATTATACTTTAAAAATAAGTAATATACTATTTAGAATATAGATAGAGCTTAATAAGTATATTAAAAATACTAAAATAAATTTATAAAATATTTATTTAATTATTATTTCTATATAATATAATAGTTTTTAGATATTTAATAATATCTATATAGAAGTATTTAAGGCTATCTAAAAAATTAATATAGAGTAGAATTCTAATAAGTAAATATTAAATATTAAGAAATACCTAAGTATATTAGATTATAGGATATATACTATATATCCTATAAAAAGTAATATATATACGAAGTAGTAATACCTAATATTTTATTAACTAATACCTAGTATCCTATTAACTAATACTAATTAT
>MU001503.1:1853008-1867176 GCA_010093485.1 Karstenula rhodostoma CBS 690.94
TAATACCTAGTATCTAGAAACTATAATAGGGGTAATTATAAAAGTTTATAATTTTTCTATAGTCCCCCTTAGTATAATTCTTTATATATATCTAAACTTTTCTATTAACCCCTATTATAAGGTATATCCTTCTATATACTAATATTACTAAAACCTTTCTCTTTAATAGTATAATATATTAGCTATAAACCTTTTATTAAATTATATTTTATTAAGTTACTATTTAATAGTTTCTCTAGTAATAATTTTTTAGAAGATAGTTTATTTATTATATAGGTAATATATATATCCTTAATTATTATAGAATCCTTAAATACCTTCTTATTATACTTTATAACTATATTTATTTAGAAGCTAAACTATATTATAGTTATACCTCTTTTAATATATATATTTAAAATAGTATTCTAAAATAAAATTATAAATATTCTAATTCTAAACTTTACCCTTAGTATATACTACCTCTTTTCTACCTCTAATTATTTTCTAAACTCTTTCTATATAGATAGGTCTATATACTCTATAGTTTTTTCCCCTTCTACTATATAATATAAAACTCTAAATAAGTATTCCTTTATTATAATTATATAACCTTTTTCTTATTTACTAGATAGTACTTTTTACTTCTATACTATTATTTCTACTACTTTAAATTTTATTTAAATTACTATCTATATCTATTACTACCTTATCTCCCTAATAATTTTAATAGCCTAGCCCTATTTTACTATTATATATAGTAATATAAACCTTATTATATCCCCCTCTATAAGGCTAGACTCTATATATATATCTCTTAAATACTATAATAATACTAGCTAGTTTTATTTTTAATTTATATTACTTCCTCTATTTCTTTTAAATAACGTGTTTTCCTTTACTATAAGTTTACTTACTCTATTTTCTATATTAATAAAAAACCTCTTTCCCTTCTTATACTATATTCTTTATACCTATAGTACTATTTTCTAATTCTATAAATAGTTTATTACTTTAACTACTATAGTTCTACTAATTATACTACCTATTATATCTATACCTACTCCTAGTAAATCCTAGATAAATTTTCTATACCTCTACTCCTTTTTATTTATTATAATATTTTTAACTATTATAGTAAATAAATTTTATATACTTATTACCTTTTATATTATTACCTCTTTTAATTTCTACTTTAGTCTCTTATTTACCTTTCTTATACTAGTTTCCTTTAACTATTTCTTTTTTTTTTTTTTTATACTTTAGTCCTCCTTTTTATTATTCTATCTCTTAGTATACCTCTTTTTAATACTAACCCTATTAGCGTTTTTATATACTTTTCTAATATTAGTTTCTCTATTCTCTACTATTTAACTTTTATACTTTTATATAATAAACTAGGTAATATTTTTTTTTAAAGTATATTAATATATTTATTATACTATATTCTCTAGTATAGGTACTATAAAGATATTACTAGTAAAGCTATTTTTATTATATACTTCCCTATATATAGAGTCTCTAGAATATATAGCTTTATATATATACTATAGTATATTTAGTAAATTACTTTTAATTAGTTCCTTTTCTTTATAAATACCTAATAGTATATATACTATTATTACTAATATATTTATTATTTAATACTAGTAGCTATATTACCCTTATTATATATTAATATATAATATTTTTCTAATTTAGCTTAGTAACTATCTAATTTTAGTCTAGACTATAGCTAAAATTAAATAGTACTATATATTCCCTCTATCTTAGTAGTCTACTAATTTTAATCTAGATTAGGGCTAAAATCGAGACTACCTCTCCTATCTATTATAGCCTAAGTAATATTTATTTATTTTAATAAAATTTATAACTTTATATCCTATATATTATATTACTATACTCTTTTTTCTAGTAAGGTATTCTTTTATTTTAGTAGAGAGTACTATAATACTACTATACCTAAATAAAAATATAAAATCTAAAAGTTAGTTAATAACCTATCTAATAACTATCCTCTTTTATAGAATTATAAGGACTTTATTATCCCTATTAAGGCTAAGATACCCTATTCTAGTCTACTAGTATATAGTAATAGCTATTATTATAATATATATAGCTTAATTATTACTAGAGCTACTATAAAGTATAATATATTTACCTATCTATATAATAGTTATATAATTTATAGCTATTTCTATAATAGTATAACTAAATACTATTTCTAGTACTCTAATTATATTAGAATAATTATAAGCTAATAGTTCTTTCCTTCTATTCTACTCCTATTTACCTACCTTAGTATAACCTATTAATTTAAAGTATCTTCTACTAATATTATAGGAACCCTACCTAAACTATATAGTACCCCTATATTTTTAATTAATTTATATTCTAATTCTTATTACTCTTAATTTATATTATCTCTAGTTAAACCTATTACTTCTATTATATAACTAAATTATAATATAACCTCTTCTTTAAAGTTCTAGCTATAATATACTTTAGTATAGATATAGTATATATAGAAATAATAATTATAATTTATACCTAGTATATCTTTTATATCTATAAATTTATAAATAGTATATACTAGATTTTTAGAGGTCTTTACTAATATTACTATATAGTAAGTATACCTAGTATTTATTACTATATTTAAAGCTAAATTTAAATCTAAGCTCTTCTATCTATATACTATTATAAAGAATATAGCTTATATATAGTAAAATATAGTAATAAAAATCTTCTACTTTATATAAATCTAAGTAATATAAAAGTATAAATATAATATTTTTATAATCCCTATTAAATTTTACTAAGACTTTACTTTTTACTATACTAACCCTTTTTAGAAGATTTTTCTCTTCTTTTTTTATACTTTATCTCTAGGGGCTATATAACCTAAAACCCTTTATCTATAAAAATATTAGTAACTAGCTTAGAAATAGATTATAACCTATCTAGATATAATAAAAGTTCCCCCTATTATTAAAAAGTACTATAATTATATATATTTAAACCTATTTAAAGGATATTATTATACTTTCTAGTTCTCTTTATTAGAATAAACTAGTTAGTCTATTTAGTTTAAATTTATCCTTATTACTCTAGTAGCCTTTCTTAGTCTCTCCCCCTAAGGTAATAGATTTTAAGAGGCTTATAACTTTACTACTAATATATTAGCCCTTAAAAAGATATATAGGTTTACTAGTTTATAGTATCTCTAAGATATACTTTTCTATATAGTATTTATAGAGACTCTAGATTATTCTAATTCTAATTTACTAGTTTTTTAAAAAAAGGCTAGCTTTTTTATTACTAAGCTAAATAACTATAAGGTAAAGAATTAAAATAGAAAGCTATATAATATATTTAAGATATAGGTATATAACTACCTTACTATAAAATACCCTACCTCTATAAATTAATTTATTAATATAATATACTTCCTTAGTATTTTTTAATATAGGGAGAACTTAGATACCTTTATTTACTAGAATAGGGATAGTATAACTATTTATAAAATTAGAATAAACCTTATTTTATTCTCTTCTATAGTAAATAACCTATTTAAGGAGGTATCTATTCTCCTCTACTAGCTAGTATTTATATAGATATAGGTAGGGCTACCTTTTATTCTATAAAATATACTAAAAGAAGATCTAAAAAATATAACCCCTAGCTTTAGTATCTTTAATATAGATAATCTATAATTTAAGTATAATACTAGTTTTATTATTTAATAGCTTTTATAGTTATTTAATATAAAGGGCTCTAAAAATTATTTATTTACTAATATTAAAAACTATATCTAGATATAGTAATATTATAATTTTATTTAAAAATTTTTTAGTATATTCTTAAATCTTATATACTTTATAAGTAGCTAGTCTAGCTATAGTATTAAGGTATTAAGCTTATAACTTAAAAATAGTTATATAATTAGTATCTAGAATATATTCCTCTATAATAGCTTTATTACTATTATTCCTTAATACTATAAGGGCTATAATAGAGATAAGTCTATAAAGACTATTTACTATTTTTTTTCTTATAAAGTAGGTAGTCTTTTAGTCTAGTATATCTAGCTTATTTATCCTTTCTACCTTACTATATAGGGATAAATTAATAAGGAGATATATAATTATTATTATAATTAAGTCTAGAGTTATCTACTTTAGCTAGACCTATTTAATAAGTAATAAACTATCTTTTAGACTTTTAGTTATATTATAAGGTAGGTAATATTTTATTAAATAAAAAAAGAGATTAATATTAATATAATATACTATCTCTTTATTACCTTTAGTAGAAAGTTTTCTATTACTAATTACCTACTATAGAAACTATTAAAAAAGGAGGTTAATAAGATAATAAATAAAGTAAAGGTAAAAGTCTATAAAATATAAACTAGCTATTTATTAGAAATAGCCTATATAATCTATACTCTAGATATTTTAAGAATTTTTACTTATAAGTTTAATAATTTAGAGGTATATTTTAAGATATCTACTAAGTAGTATAAGGCCCTAGGGTTCCTTTTAATCTAAAAGAAAAAGGCCCTCTAGAAAACTAAAAAAACTATCTATTTTAATTATTTAGGTATTAATATAATATAATTATTATAAGAGAATTTTAAAAAGTTAGCCTAGTTTAAAGAATAATAAGAGTAAGCTTTCTATATAATCTTAATAGGGGAGAGTATAGTTATCTATATTATAGGTACTAGATTTAGTAAAAATTTCCTTTTTTTTTTTTTTACCTACTTTCTAAACTATAGTTAGACTATTATTATTATTTTACTAGTAGTACTTTACTCTAACCTTTTTTATTATTATTTTAAATTATAGATTAGAGCTATTATATAGTAGTAAGGAGTATATAATAAATAAGTATTAATTATTCTAATAACCCCTAAAAGTATCTTAAATAATTCCTTCTAGGCCTATATTATTAGATAGAAAATATTAAAAATATTAAAAAGGATTATAGTAGACGAGTTTTACTATATTATTCTTCTAGATATAGCCTATTACCCTTATTTTTATAATCTCTATATATTTATTAAATACTATATTTCTCTTATACTTCTCTCTATAACCCTACTACCTACTAAATAAAACTAAGCCTTTTAACTTCTTAAATTTTCTATTAATATTATAACCTTTAGAAAGTCTACTATTTAGCCTAAAATCTAGTATAAGGTCTATATTTTATATATAATAAATATAGATCCTATAATAGCTATAGTAGAATATATTAAAGAGGTTCTCTAATTATATAAAAAGGTTTTTATTTATATTAATCTTATTATAACTATAAATATACTAGCTCTATAGCTTAACTATTTTAAATACTATAGAAAAATAAAAGAGGAAAAATAATTTATAAGTCTAGTATAATTTTAGACTTTAGAAATAAATATTATAGTAGTTATAAGTATTCTTATAGAAGACCTAGATATATTAAATATATATATAATACTATATTTTATACTACTAGTAAACTTTTATAGCCTTATCTAGATAGGTAAATAGATTAGTTAAAATAGTAAATTTAGTTTTACTAGACTAGTACTAGTAGATACTATCCCTAATATATATTTTAATAAGACTAGTAATATAGTAAAAATACCTATTCTTACCTATATATAACTCTAGTCCCTAAATAAAGTCTACTATTATATTATTATTAATAGCTTTTTAAATAGTAATACCTTAAGGATAATATATACTCCTTTTAAGTAACCTTATAATATTTATATACTAAAATTCTATCCTTTTATATAAACTAGCTCTATTTAGATACTATAAACTCCCTAGCTAAAAAAATAGCTATTAGTAGTATTAATACTAATACTAATATACTAGGGCCTATTACCCTTATATACTCTAATATTCTATAGCTATACTTATAGAGATATAATAATATCTATAAAATAATCCTTTTTTTAAAATAAGTTTATACTTATATAGCCCTAGTATACTACCCTAATTTATAAATAGTAAACTCCCTATTATATATATCTTTTACCTCTACTAAATAAAGGAGAGAATTTAACTTCTTTATATAAAATACTAATAATATTAGTAAACTATATACTAAATTATTCTATAATAAATTACCTACTTATATAGTCTACTAGAGGCTATACTATATTATCTATTTTATTAAAAGAAACTTATTTAAATATAGATAGGATTAGTATACTAGTATTAATAATAGCTAAACTAAGTATATTAAAAATACTATTATAATCTATTAGTATACTATAAATAATAAATAGATAAAGGGTAACTACTAGTTCTATTTAATACCTACTAACTACTACCTAGAATAAATATTTCTAGAAATAAGTAAAGTAAGGACTACTTTAGTTTAATAAGGTCTTTATATTAATAAATATATAATTTATAATACTTAGACTATCCTTTAGAATAAATATAAAGTTATATACTCTAAATAAATTAATAAAATTAAGGAAATAAAGAGAAATAAATAGGATATAAACTTATTATATAACTTTAAAATATATTTTATAAAAATAGTTAATTTTAGAAATAACTATAAAGTAGGGAGGATTATTTTAAAATTAAATTAGATTATAAAAATATACCTTATATTAAAATAATATAACTAATTACTTTTATTATATACTTAAAATAGAAACTAGAATATAAGAGAACTAAATATATAATAGAAAAAATAGTAATATTATATATCTATATTTTACTAAACTAATAATTAGATAATATATAAAAGATACTTTTATAAAGGGATATAAATAAGTTAATACCCTACCTAATTCTAGATAAAGTATAATTATCTCTTACTTAGATTTTTTATTTAGGTAATATACTAGTTATATAATATAGGCTTAGTATAGGTAAGTAAATAGAGTATTTAAATAAAATATATACTATTTAAATTCTCTATTCTTTCTACTTCCTACTCTTATTTATTTTATTTTTTAATACCTTTTTACTATCTCTATTATAACTTCTATTTCTATTACCCTTAGCTACTATAATACCTCTAGTATTATAAGTATAATAACTAGCTAGATTTAGCTAGAAGAAATATTAGATATACTAAACTTTTCTAAAAATTTCTAAATAATATAGCCCTAGCTAATAGACTATCTTTAACTAAATAAGTAATAAGCTAAAAACTTTTCTATAAATCTTTATAGTAATTACTAACTTAGTATAGATTAGAATCTATTATAATAGAAATTAGTTTACTAATATTATTTAATATATAGTTTTCTTTCCTTTTTATTATTTCTTCTTTTTTATTTATAAAACTATACTAATTTAATATATTTATTATATTTACTATTACTATACTCCTATACTAGTATAGGGGGGAATATTAAAAAGTTTTCTATATACTTCTATATATCTATAACTACTATACTCTTATACTAATCTAAGGGGGGATATTAAAAAGTTTTTTATATACCTCTATATACCTATAACTACTATACTTTTATACTAGTCTAAGGGGAATATTAAAAAGTTTCCTAAGTACCCCCTATATATCTATAATATATTATCTAATATAGAGATTTTCTCTCCTAGTTTTCTAGATTTAAAGAAGTATATTAATAAATTCGGTTTCCTAAACTAGTATAATCTAGACTTTAACTAGCCTCTCTTACCTTAACTAGACTTAAGCGAAGCTAGCCTTACTATATTTAATTTAACTATAAAATAAAAGTATACTAGATTATTAAACCTATATACTCCTACTTCTATAGTATAAGTTAGATATATAAATACTTTTTAAAACTTTTCTAACTACTCCTTTAGTAATTAACTACTAAATAATATATCTATTACTTTCTTTAAAAATAAAGTATCTAATAATAATAATAGTAGAGATATAGAGAATATAATAGTTAATAAAATAAAAATAATCTTAGTCTATATAAATAAAACCCTATATATATTAGACTTAATACCTTTTTTAAAATAGATTACTAATTCTAGGGATTTTACTAATAAAATATTTATTATATCCCTTAATACCTTTATTTAAATATATATTATAAACCTACTTATTACTTTAGTCTATAAAGAAATTATATAGTATATTAAACTTAATAAGTAGTTATTAAGTCTAGATAGAGTAGTTAAAGAGGGTATTTTAAAAATAGATAAAGTCCTATTACTTACTACCCTATTTAAAGTATAGTAGTTCTAGAGTCTAGTATTCTATTAGGCCTATTTTATAAAAAAGGTAAAGTATATTTTTATTTAACCTATATAATTATTTTTTAACTAAGTAAATATTAAGGGAGAAAATATAACCCTTATATACCTATAAATTAGTTATAAGATTATTCTATAGCTAAATTAACCCCTTAATAAAGTATACGCCCTAAAAAATCTAGTAGTATTAATCTAAAAAAAATATATAAAAACCCTTACTATATAGATATAATTTAGTACTATTAGAGTATAGAATAAAAAAATAAATATATAAGCTATCTAAAAGGTAGTTAATAATATTAGCTCTTAAGGTATATCTTCTTATTTAGTTATAAAATAGTTAAAGATTAGTAACCCTAATCTAATTTTTAAGCTAGAGGAGGATCTACTTATATATAATAATACCGTCTCTAGTATAATAAAGCTATAATATATTTAAGGGATATTAAATAAGGAAGTCTTTATATCTTTCTTAGCTAATATTAAAAAATAGGATACTTATATTTTATAGAATCTAGCTACTAAGACCTAACTAGAGAAGTCTATATATTTATATCTAATAATAGTTTATATAATAAATATAGATACTATAAAATATTAGTTATATAAAGCCTTTATTAATATACTCTAAAAGTATATAAAATATTATCTATATAATATTAAAACTATTATAGACTCTAATTATACTAAGAATCTAATTATCTATATAGCTAATAATCTTTATTAGAAATATTTAAAGATTACTCTACTAGCTTCCTAGTCTATAGTAGAGGATAGTATATTAGTATCCTATATATTAAAAGTAATTACTAAAAAGAAAGTAGAAATAATTTATAGAAATACTAAAAATATTATAGTAGAGGATAACTATAATATACTATAAAAGAGTAAATAGAGTAAGGTAACTAATATAATATTTCTTTTTACTAAGTAAGCTAATAACTATAGTATAGAAATTTTTAAGATAGGTAGTAATAATAGTATATTCGCCCTAATATACTTTAAAAAGATTTATACCTCTATATATATTACTAATATAAGGTATAAATTAATATTATATATAATATTTTTTTTTAAATAGTAGTAGGTAGTTATTATAAAATAGGTAGCTAATATACTAACTAGTATTAATAAAGTAATATCTATTAAAAACGGGATTATTACTAATATAATTAAATTAGATAAAATTATTTAAATAGGGATAATTATATTTAAGGTATATTTCTAGTAGGTTTATAGAAAACTTTTTTATAAACCCCCTAACTATACTCTATTCTATTCTATTAATTTATTATAGATTATACTAAATTATAAATACTATTTTAATCTAAAACTTATTAATATCTATAAAAAATAACCTACCCGGCCTACTATAAACTTAAATTATAAGTAGTCTAGAAATAAATCTAAACCCTTTTTTTATTTTATCTTAACTAAACTTTACTATTAAATAGTAATTAAACTTATATAGATATTAATTTACTTTACTATCTTTATAATTTCTCCTAATAAGTTATTAGTTATATCTAGTTTTAAAGTAGTTACTAGTTTTCCTAATACTAATTTAAGTATTTAAAACTATAAGAATTTTTATAACTAGTATACTATTTTTATAGCCTTTTATAATTATATAGCTAAATTTACTAGTCCCTATACTTTCTAGTCCTATATTAAGGAGAATATTAAATTATTTACTAAGGAAAATAGCTTTAAGCTAGATAAATTTAACTTCTAGAACTATAAGATATAGCCTAATTCCCTATTAACTAAACCCCTAAGTAAGTATATCTATACTTTTAATTATAAGTTTAGACTAATATTTTATAATAAGATATAAGATTTTCTATAAAATTAAAATTTTATATAGAGGACTATTTTATAGTTATATCTATATAGATTATTTTTATTATTAGGCTATTCTATATCTAGAAGTATAAAAAATATTAGAAACTATTTAAAATTACTAGAGGATCTAAACCTCCTTAATAAGTTTACTAAGTAAAAGGATAAATACTATAAAAAGTTAGTTAAGACTAGCTATATTATAGAGTTCTATCTAAATTATAATAACCCCTACCTACTTAATAAGGAGGATTCTAAATAAGTTCCCCTATAGGGAGATTAGAAAACTTTTCTATATCCCCCTTTAATATATATTAATAATATATAATATATACTTTAAATTTTTATATAGTAATTAAATAGAGTTTATAATAAATACTTTAAGCCCTACTTATAATAAATAAATTACTTAAGGTAAGTTTATATAACTAACTATAGTATATTTTATATTTAAATATAATTTTAATAATATTATTATCCCTAGATTTAGAAATACTATTAATTAGTCTATTTTACTAAAGTACTATTATACTATTAAATAAGTATTTACACTATTAGATAAGTATATCTATAATAACTAGTTTATATACTAGTTTAAATATATATTTATAATATATAAAAGCTTTAGTAGTTAAAATATTTTTATAATTAATATTTATACTTAGAAAACTATTTAGATTATTAAGTTTTATCCTTTTCTTAGATACCTATATATTAAAATTAATATAGAGAAGTAATCTAAAAATTCTATATATAAATATAGTAATAATTATTTTAATTTAAAGTATAATCTAGACCGTAAATTCTAGTTCTATAACTAGTTCCCTTTTTTTAAAGAGTATAATATATTTTTTAAGGGTAGTCTAAAAGAATATAGTAATTATATTTAGTAATTATTTAAAAAAATACTAGATATAGGTTATAATACTATTCCTACTAATATTAACTAGAATAAGTTTAATAATATCTAGCTTATTTATAAGTTCCTTAAATACTTATTAAAAATATAAGTAATTATAGCCCTTATTATAGACTAGACTCTAGTTTATAATAAGAAAATTATTTTATAGTTTTTTATATTCCTAATTTAGAAGTTTATCTAAAAAATTCTTAAACTATTAGAGTATATATTATTTTTAGTTTACTCCTCTAATAGTATAGCCTAGTATAACTAGGTTTAATCTCTTTAAAATAATATTAAAATTAAAATTTATATTCTTTTTATATCCTTTTAGATATTTAGTATTAGCTATAACCTCTAGAATAATAGTTATATTAATACTCTTATAGATTTTCCCTTAAATTAAAATATAGAGAACTAGACTCTTAGATATTAATACCGAAATAGCTAATATTTAAATATATATTTCTTTTATATTACTATCTAAGGAATATATAGTATCTAGTAATATAAATAAATTAATTTACTTAAAAATATTCTAGAAACTTTCCTATATACCCCCTATATAACGACTATTCTTATTAACTTTTCTAGTAAAAATCTACTTACTTTACTAGTATTAGTATCTACTTTTTTTAACTATACTATTAAGGAAAATAGTATTAAGGAGTTTACTAAAACCTTTAATATTCTAGAGAATATTATTACTTAGATATATAAAAATATACTAAATACCTTTATTAAAAGGCCTAAATATAATATAGCCCTTAATAATATTAACTATAAATATTTTTTTATATTTAGCGAATATACTATAAAGTTTATTAAAAAGGAGTATAAAAACTATAAGTACTCTTTTAAATAATAGCCTATTTTAGTCCTATTTTCTATTATAATATATATTCTTATAGCCTTTATTTCTACTAGAACTATTACTAAAATATCTAGTTTTCTAGATAATTTTACTAAGGATATTATTAAATTAGGGTAGCTAGAGTTAGATATATATAAAGTAGTCTAAATAAAAAAATATAATTTTAATCTAGATAATATTTTTAATACTAAATTTATATTTAAGAAAAAAAAAAATCTAATATAGCCTATTTTATAAACTATACTTTAAAAGTAAGTAATATACTATTTAGAACCTAGATAGAGCTTAATAAGTATACTAAAAATATTAGAATAAATTTATAAAACTTTTACTTAACTATTATTTCTATATAATATAATAGTTTTTAGATATTTAATAATATCTATATAAAAGTACTTAAGGCTACCTAAAAAGCTAATATAGAGTAGAGTTCTAATAAGTAAATATTAGATATTAAAAAGTACCTAGATAAGTATAGTATATAGAATATACTTAATTATATAAAATAATATCTAATATATTATCTACCTTTTAGTAATTTTATACCTCTAAATATATAAGAATATAGTTAGATTATAAAGTAAATTAAGGTCTATAAAAGTCTAAAGAATATAAACTATTTAACTATAATACTAAAAAAGTCTAATAGAGGTAATAGAAAAAAAAAGTAGTAAGTAATATTATATAGTTATAGTATAATAGAGATTAAAGTAAAGGATAGAGATTAAAATAGAGAATAAAAATTAAAATAGAAAATAAAAACTAAAATAGAAAATAGAAATTAAAGTAGAGTTATAATTTAAAACTATATAATAATAGTTAGTATAGATAATCCTAATTTATAAATATATTCTACTATTTATTTATATTTTTTTACTATAATATTAAGAATCTACTATAGTAGCCTTTACTATAACCTTTATCTTAAATAGTATAATCTAGTAATATCTTATATACTATTATATAGATAAATTTACTAAAATATTTATTTATAGTTTAGTAATTATTTTATAACCCCTTTCTCTTCTTTTTTTTTTTTTTCTCCTTTTTCCCCTCTCTCCTTTCTCCCCTTTTTACTACCTTCTCTAAACTACCTTTTTACCTACTATTCTATAATATAAGTATATAATATATTTTAACTCTTTTATAGATTATTTAATCCTAATAAGTACTCTATTAACTAATCTATAAGGGAAACTTATAATTATTAATAGTAAAATAATACCTATACTATTATTAGCACGATTTATAAAGTATAAAAGGCTTCTCTTTTTAATAATATATACTACCTATTTCTTTTAAATAACTAGATAGAATTTAGTATTTTTAAAAATATAATAGAGAATTAAAAAGTAGCCTTCTATACTACTAAATTCTAGTCTAGCTAATTAGAAATATTTATAGTTTTAATACCCCTAGATTTACCTATATAGATATAGTACTAAGTAGTACTACCTATAAAAAAAAAGTATAATATTATTTTACTCTTTAATAATATAGATATTAAAGCTAATTAGAATAAGTTTATTTACCTTTATAATTATAAGGAAGATAGTTTTAAATAGGTAATATTATAGAAGGAGTATAATAAATATATTATAGGTATTATAATAAATATAATTTAAGTAGCTAAGGATATATATTTTACTAATCTAGTAAACTAGTTTATATAGTTAGAATTAGGTAATCTAGATAAGGAGTAGATATAGGTATTTAAGAAATATATACTTAAAAAAAAAAAAAGGGAATAGTTATCTAGATACTCTAGTAATTTATTATTTATAATAAATAAGTTTAGTAACTACCCTTATAATAATACTAGTAATAACTTTAACCTATATAAGTATTTTAGAGTATATACTATAAAAAACCTAAATATCTTTATAGATAATAGATAGGCTAGATATAGCTAGAAGACCTATAATAAACTTTTCTATAAACCCCCTATTTAATTCTAAATATAATATAATAATATAATATATAGTATTAGTATATAGATAGTATTAGTATTTAGAGTATATATAGGTATAGTTAGTATATAGTATTAGTATTTAAATTATAAATTAATAGGAAGTAATTATTTTAGTAGAAGTAGAGAAAATTATATATAGGTATTAGATAGTATAAACCTATTAATTATATTCTATATTATTATAATACCCTATATAGCTCGAAGCAGTCACTAGTAAGGGGATATAGGGCGCGAGGGTCGCCGGAGGTGACCCGCAGCGCCCGTGGACCCACCGGCGGGATATCCCAGGGTTAGGGTTAGGGTTAGGGTTAGGGTTAGGGTTAGGGTTAGGGTTAGGGTTAGGGTTAGGGTTAGGGTTAGGGTTAGGGTTAGGGTTAGGGT
>MU001504.1:0-10374 GCA_010093485.1 Karstenula rhodostoma CBS 690.94
ATATAGAAACCTAAAGTGTATACTATATATTATTAGTATATATTAGGGGAGAATATAGAAAAGTTTTCTAACCTCCCTATAGGGGAATTTACTTAGAATCCTCTTTATTAAGTAGGTAGGGGTTATTATAATCTAAATAGAACTCTATAATATAGCTAGTCTTAGCTAACTCCTTATAGTATTTATCCTCTTACTTAGTAAACTTATTAAGGAGGTTTAGATCCTCTAGTAACTTTAAGTAGTTTTTAATATCTTTTATACTTCTAGATATAGGATAGCCTAATAATAGAAATAATCTATATAGGTATAACTATAAAATAGTCCTCTATATAGAGCTCTAATTCTATAGAAAGTCTTATACCTTATTATAAAATACTAGCCCGAACTTATAATTAAAAGTATAGATATACTTACTTAGAGGTTTAGTTAGTAGGGAATCGGGCTATATCTTATAGTCCTAGAAGTTAAACTTATTTAGCTTAAAGCCGTTTTTCTTAGTAAATAATTTAATATTCTCCTTAATATAGAACTAGAAAATATAGGGGCTAGTAAACTTAGCTATATAATTATAAGAGGCTATAAAGATAGTATACTAATTATAAGGATCCTTATAGTTCTAAATACTTAAATTAGTATTAGGGAAACTAGTAACTACTTTAAAACTAGATATAGCTAATAACTTATTAGAGAAGATTATAAAGATAGTAAAGTAAATTAATATCTATATAAGCTTAATTACTATCTAATAGTAAAGTCTAGCTAAGGTAAGATAAAAAAAGGACCTAGATTTATTTCTAGACTACTTATAATTTAAGTTTATAGTAGGTTAGGCAGGTTACTTTTTATAGATATTAGTAAGCTTTAGGTCGAGGTAGTATTTATAATCTAGTATAACCTATAATAAGTTAGTAGGATAGAATAGAATATAGCTAGGGGGTTTATAGGAAAGTTTCCTATAAACCTACTAGAGATATACCTTAAGTATAATTACCCCTACTTAAATAGTTTTACCTAATTTAATTATATTAGCGATAATTCTATTTTTAATAGGTACTACTTTATTAATACTAGCTAGTATATTAGCTACCTATTTTATAATAACTATCTACTACTATTTAAAAAAGAGTATTATATATAGTATTAACTTATACCTTATATTAGTAATATATATAGAGGTATAGACCTCTTTAAGGTATATTAGGGTAAATATACTATTATTACTACCTATTTTAAAAATTTCTACACTATAATTATTAGCTTACTTAGTAAAAAGAGATACTATATTGGCTACTTTACCCTATTTACTCCTTTATAGTATATTATAATTATCCTCTACTATAGTATTCTTAGTATCTCTATAAACTATTTCTATTTTCTCTTTAGTAACTATTTTTAGTATATAGGATACTAATATATTATCCTCTACTATAGGCTAGGAAGCCAGTAGAGTAATCTTTAAGTACTTCTAATAAAAATTATTAGCTATATAGATAATTAAATTCTTAGTATAATTAGAGTCTATAATAGTTTTAATATTATATAGATAATACTTTATATACTCCTAGAGTATATTAATAGAGGCTCTATATAACTAGTATTTTATAATATCTATATTTATTATATAAACTATTATTAGGTATAAATATATAGACTTCTCTAGCCAGGCCTTAATAGCTAGGTTTTATAAAGTACAAGTATCTTATTTTTTAATATTAGCTAGGAAAAATATAAAGACTTCCTTATTTAATATCCCTTTAATATATTATAGCTCTACTATACTAGGGATAGTATTATTATAGATAAGTAGATCCTTCTCTAACTTAGAAATTAGGTTAGGGTTACTGGCCTTTAACTATTTTATAGCTAGGCGAGAAGGTATACCTTAAGAGCTAATATTATTGGCTACCTTTTATATAGCTTATATATTTATCTTTCTATCCTATACCCTAATAATACTAGACTATATTTATATAACGAGGGCCTTTATATAACCCTTTTAGATTAATACTACTAGATTTTTTAGGGTATATATCTTATTAAGGGGTTAGTTTAACTATAGGATAATTTTATAACTAATCTATAGATATATAAGGGTTATATCTTCTCCCTTAATCTTTACTTAGTTAAAGAATAATTATATAGGTTAGGTAAGGATATACTCTACTTTCTTTATAAAGCGGGCCTAATAGAATACTAGACTTTAGAACTACTATACTTTAGATAGGGTAGTAAGTAATAGGACCTTATTTATTTTTAAAATACCCTTTTTAACTACTCTATCTAGGCTTGGTAACTACTTACTAAGTTTAATATACTATATAATTTCTTTATAGACTAAAGTAATAAGTAGGTTTATAATATATATTTAGATAAAGGTATTAGAAGATATAGTAAATATTTTATTAGTAAAATCCCTAGAACTAGTAATTTACTTTAAAAAAGGTTCTAAGTCTAATATATATAGAGTTCTATTTATATAGACTAAGGTTACTTTTATTTTATTAGTTACTATATCCTTTATATCTTTACTATTACTATTATTAGATATTTTATTTTTAGAGAAAGTAATAGATATATTATCTAGTAGTTAGTTACTAGGGAAGTAGTTAGGAAAATTTTAGAAAGTATTTATATATCTAACTTATACTATAGAAGTAGAAGTATATAGGCTTAGTAACCTAGTATACTTTTACTTTATAGTTAGGTTAGATATAGTAAGACTAGCTTTATTTAAATCTAGTTAAGGTAAGGGAGGCTAGTTAGGGTTTAGATTATACTAGTTTAGAAAACCGAATTTATTAATATATTTCTTTAAATTTAGGATACTAGAAGAGGAGATATTTATATTAGATAATATATTATAGGTATATAGGAGGTATTTAGGAAACTTTTTAATATCCCCCCTTAGACTAGTATAAGAGTATAGTAGTTATGGGTATATAGGGGTATATAGAAAACTTTTTAATATCCTCTCTTAAACTAGTATAAGAGTATAGTAGTTATAGGTATATAGGAATATATAGGAAACTTTTTAATATCCCCCCTATACTAGTATAGGAGTATAGTAGTAGTAAATATAGTAAATATATTAAACTAGTATAGTTCTATAGATAGAAAAGGAGAAATAATAAAGAAAAAAAGAGACTATATACTAAATAATATTAGTAAACTAATTTCTATTATAATAGGTCCTAATTTATACTAAGTTAGTAGTTACTATAGGGGTTTATAGGAAAGTTTCTAGCTTATTACTTATTTAGTTAAAGGCGGCCTATTAGCTAGGGCTATATTATTTAGGGGTCCTTAAAAAAGTTTAATATATCTAGTATCTCTTCTAGCTAAATCTGGCTAGTTACTATACTTATAATATTAGAGGTACTATAGTGGCTAAGGGTAATAGGAATAGGAGCTATAGTAGAGATAGTAAGAGGATATTAAAAAATAGAGTAAATAAGAGTAGAGAGTAAAAAGAATAGAGAGTTTAAGTAGTATATATTTTATTTAAGTACTCTATTTACTTACCTACGCTAAGTCTATATTATATAACTAGCGTGTTATCTAGGTAAAAGACCTAAGTAAGAGATAATTATACTTTACCTAGAATTAGGTAGGGTATTAACTTATTTATATCCCTCTATAGGAGTGTCCCTTATATATTACCTAGTTATTAGCTTAGTAAGATATAGATATATAATATTACTATCCTTTCTACTATATATCTAATTCTCCTATATCCTAGTCCCTATCTTAAGTATATAGTAGGAGTAGTTAGTTATACTATTCTAATATAAGGTATATTTTTATAATCTAGTTTAGTTCTAAGATAATCCTCCCTACTTTATAGTTATCTTTAAAATTAACTACTTTTATAAAGTATATTCTAAAGTTATATAGTAAGTTTATATCCTATTTATCTCTTTTTATTTCCTTAATTTTATTAATCTATTTAGAGCGCGTAGTTTTATATTTATTTTAAAGGATAGCCTAAGTATCGCGAATTATATATTTATTAATATAGAGACCTTATTAGGCTAGGGTAGTCCTTACTTTACTTATTCCTAGAAATATTTACTCTAGATAGTAGTTAGTAGGTATTAGATAGAACTAGTAGTTACCCTTTACCTATTTATTATTTATAGTATATTAATAGGTTATAATAGTATCCTTAATATACTTAGCTTAGCTACTATTAGTACTAGTATACTAATCCTATCTATATTTAAATAGGTCTCCTTTAATAAAGTAGGTAATATAGTATAGCCTCTAGTAGGTTATATAAGTAGGTAATTTATTATAGAATAATTTAGTATATAGCTTACTAGTATTATTAGTATTCTATATAAAGAAGTTAAGTTCTCTCCTTTATTTAGTAGAGGTAAAAGGTATATATAATAGGGAGCTCGCTATTTATAAATTAGGGTAGTATACTAGGGCTATATAGGTATAAACTTACCTTAGAAAGAGGGTTATTTTATAGGTATTATTATATCCCTATAAGTATAGTTATAGGGTATTAGAGTATATAAGAGTAATAGACCCTAGTATATTAGTATTAGTATTAGTGTTACTAATAGCTATCTCTTTAGTTAGGGAGTTTATAGTACCTAAATAGAGCTAGTTTATATAGAAGGATAGAATCTTAGTATATAAATATTATAAGGTTACTTAAAAGGGGTATATATTATTCTTAAGGTATTACTATCTAGAAAGCTATTAATAATAATATAATAGTAGACTTTATTTAGGGACTAGAGTTATATATAGATAAGAATAGGTATTTTTACTATATTACTAGCCTTATTAAAATATATATTAGGGATAGTGTCTGCCAGTACTAGCCTAATAAGGCTAGGTTTACTATTCTAACTAATCTATTTACCTACCTAGATAAGACTATAGAAGTTTATTAGTAGTATAAAATATAGTATTATATATATATCTAATATATCTAGGCCTTTTATAAGGGTACTTATAGCTACTATAGTACCTATCTCTAAGGCCTAGAATTATACTAGACTTATAAATTATTCTTTCTTTTTTATTTTTCTATAGTACTTAGGATAGTTAAGCTATAGAGCTAGTATATTTATAGTTATAGTAAGGTTAATATAAATAAGGACCTTTTTATATAATTAGAGAACCTCTTTAATATATTCTACTATAGCTATTATAGGGTCTATACTTATTATATATAAGGTATAGACCTTATACTAGATTTTAGACTAAATAGTAGACTCCCTAAAGGTTATAATATTAGTAGGAAGTTTAAAAAGTTAAAAGGCTTAACTCTATTTAGTAGGTAGTAGGGTTATAAAGAGAAGTATAAGAGGGATATAATATTTAGTAAGTATATAAAGATTATAAAGGTAAGGGTAATAGGCTATATTTAGGAGGATAATATAGTAGAACTTATCTACTATAATCCTCTTTAATACTCCTAATACTTTCTACCTAGTAATATAGGCCTGGAAGGAATCCTTTAAAATACTTTTAGGGGTTACTAGAATAATAGATACTTACTTATTATATACTCCTTACTACTATATAGTAGCTCTAATCTATAATTTAAAATAATAATAAAAAAGGTTAGAGTAGAATACTACTAGTAGGATAATAATAATAGTCTAACTATAGTCTAGAAAGTAGGTAGGAAGGAGGAAAAGGAGACTTTTACTAGACCTAGTACCTATAATATAGATAACTATACTCTCCCCTATTAAAATTATATAGAGAGCTTACTCTTATTATTCTTTAAACTAGGCTAACTTTTTAAAATTCTCTTATAATAATTATACTATATTAATATCTAGATAATTAGGATAGATAGCTTTCTTAGCTTCCTAGAGGGCCTTTTCCTCTTAGGTTAGAAGGAATTCTAGGGCCTTATACTACTTAGTGGATATCTTAAAATATACCTTTAAATTATTAAATTTATAAGTAAAAATCCTTAAGATATCTAGAGTATAGACTATATAAGCTATTTCTAGTAAATAGCTAGCTTATATCTTATAGGCTTTTATCTCTACTTTATCTATTATCTTATTAACCTCCTCCTTTAATAGTTCCTATAGTAGGCAATTAGTAGTAGAAAGCTTTCTATTAAAGGTAATAAGGAGATAGTATATTATACTAATATTAATCTCTTTTCTTATCTAATAAAGTATTACCCGCCTTATAATATAACTAAGAGCCTAAGAGGTAGTTTATTACTTACTAAGTAGGTCTAGCTAAAGTAGGTAGTTCTAGGCTTAATTATAATAATAGTTATATATCTCCTTATTAATTTATCCCTATATAATAAGGTAGAAAGGATGAATAAGCTAGATATACTAGACTAAAAGGCTACCTACTTTATAAGGAAAAAAATAGTAGATAGTCTTTATAGACTTATTTCTATTATAGCCCTTATAGTATTAAGAAATAATAGTAATAAGGCTATTATAGAGGAATATATTCTAGATACTAGTTATATAATTATTTTCGAGTTATAAGCTTAATACCTTAGTATTATAGTTAGACTGGCCGCTTATAAAGTATATAAGACCTAAGAGTATACTAAGGAATTCTTAGATAAGATTATAGTACTATTATACCTAGGTATAGTTTTTAATACTAGTAAGTAAATAACCTTTAGAGCCCTTTATATTAAATAACTATAAAAGCTATTAAATAATAAAACTAGTATTATACTTAAGTTATAGATTATTTATATTAAAGATACTAAAGTTAGGGGTTATATTTTTTAGGTCTTCTCTTAGTATATCCTATAGGATAGAGGGTAGCCCTATCTATATCTATATAAATACTAGCTAGTAGAGAAGGGTAGATACCTTCTTAAATAGGTTACTTATTATAGAAGAGAATAAAATAAGGTCTATCCTAATTCTATAAATAGTTATACTATCCCTATTCTAATAAATAAAGATATCTAAGTTCTCCCTATACTAAAAGGTACTAAGGAAGTGTACTATATTAATAAACTAATTTATAGAGGTAGGGTATTCTATAATAAGGTAATTATATACCTATATTTTAAATATATTATATAGCTTTCTATTCTAATCCTCTACCTTATAGTTATTTAGCTTAGTAATAAAAAAGCTAGCCTTCTTTTAAAAAACTAGTAAATTAGAATTAGAATAATTTAGAGCCTCTATAGGTACTATATAGAGAAGTATATCTTAGAGATACTATAGACTAGTAAATCTATATATCTTTTTAAGGACTAATATATTAGTAGTAAAGTTATAAGCCTTTTAAAATCTATTACCTTAGAGGGAGAGACTAAGAAAGGCTACTAGGGTAATAAAGATAAGTTTAAACTAAGTAGACTAGCTAGTTTATTCTAGTAAAAAGAGCTAGAAAGTATAATAATATCCTTTAAATAGGTTTAAATATATATAATTATAGTACCCTTTAATAGTAGGGGAAACTTCTATTATATTTAGGTAGGTTATAACCTACTTCTAAGCTAGTTACTAATATTTTTATAGATAAAGGGTCTTAGGTTATATAGCCCTAGGAGATAAAGTATAAAAGAAGAAAAGGAAGATTTTTTAGAGAGGGTTAGTATAGTGAAGAGTAGAGTTTTAGTAAGATTTAATAGGGATTATAGGAATATTATATTTATACTCCTATATTACTTAGATTTATATAAAGTAGGAGGTTTTTATTACTATATTTTACTATATATAAGCTATACTCTTTATAGTAGTATATAGGTAGAAGAGCTTAGGTTTAAATTTAGCTTTAGATATAGTAATAAACGCTAGGCACGCTTACTATATAGTAATACTAGTAAAGACTTTTAAGAATCTAGTATATATTATCTACGGGTTTATAGATATAGAAGGTATACTAAGTATAGATTATAGCTATTATTTCTATATATATTATACCTATACTAAAGTATATTATAGCTAAGACTTTAGAGAAGAGACTATACTATAATTTAGTTATATAGTAGGAGTAATAGGCTTAGCTAGGGATAATATAGATTAAGAGTAATAAAAATTAAAATATAAATTAATTAGAGATATAGGGGTATTATATAGCTTAGGTAGGGTTCCTATAATATTAGTAGAAGGTACCTTAAATTAGCGGGTTATACTAAGGTAGGTAAATAGGGGTAGGATAGAAGAAAAGAACTATTAGCTTATAACTATACTAATATAGTTAGAGTATTAGAGATAGTATTTAGTTATACTATTATAGAAATAGCTATAGATCGTATAACTATTATATAGGTAGGTAAATATATTATATTTTATAGTAGCTCTAGTAATAATTAAGCTATATATATTATAGTAATAGCTATTACTATATACTAGTAGACTAGAATAGGGTACCTTAGTCTTAATAGGGATAATAAAGTTCTTATAGTTCTATAGGAGAGGATAGTTATTAGATAGATTATTAACTAACTTTTAGATTTTATATCTTTATTTAGGTATAGTAGTATTATAGTATTCTCTACTAAAGTAAGAGAATACCTTATTAGAAAAAAGAGTATAGTAATATAATATATAGGATATAAAGTTATAAGCTTTATTAAAATAGATAAATATTACTTAGGCTATAGTAAATAGGGGAGGTAGCCTTAATTTTAGCCCTAATCTAGGTTAAAATTAGTAGGCTACTAAGGTAGAGGGAATATATAGCGCTATTTAATTTTAGCTATAGTCTAGGTTAAAATTAGATAGCTACTAAGCTAGACTAGAAAAATATTATATATTAGTATATAATAAGGGTAATATAGCTACTAGTATTAGATAATAAATATACTAGTAATAATAGTATATATATTATTAAGTATTTATAAAGAAAAGGAACTAATTAAGAGTAATTTACTAGATATACTATAGTATATATATAAAGCTATATATTCTAGGGGCCCTATATATAGGGAAGTATATAATAAGAATAACTCTACTAGTAATATCTTTATAGTATCTATACTAGAGAATATAGTATAATAGGTATATTAATATACTTTAAAAAAGAATATTACCTAGTTTATCGTGTAAGAGTATAAGAATTAGATAGTAAAGGATAGAAAGACTAATATTAGAGAAGTATATAAAAGTACTAGTAGGGTTAGTACTAAAAAGAGGTATACTAAGAGATAGAATAATAAAAAGGAGGACTAAGATATAAAAAAGAAAAGGAAGGAGTAGTTAAAAAAAGCTAGTATAAGAGATATAAATAAAAGACTAAAATAGAAATTAGAAGAGATAATAATATAAGAGGTAGTAAGTATATAAGATTTATCTACTATAATAGCTAAAAATATTATAATAAGTAAAGAGGAGTAGAGGTATAGAAAGTTTACTTAGGGTTTACTAGAAGTAGGTATAGATATAATAGGTAGTATAATTAGTAGGGCTATAGTAGTTAAAATAGTAGACTATTTATAGGATTAGAAAATAGTACTATAGGTATAGAGAGTATAGTATAAGGAGGGAAAGAGGTTCTTTACTAATATAGGAAATAGAGTAAGTAAACTTATAGTAGGGGAAAACGTATTATCTAGAAGAAATAGAGGAAGTAATATAAATTAAAGATAAAACTAGCTAGTATTATTATAGTATTTAAAAGGTATATATATAGAGTCTAGTCTTATAGGGGGGGATATAGTAAGGTTTATATTACTATATATAATAGTAAAGTAGGGCCAGACTATTAGAATTATTAGGGAGATAAGGTAGTAATAGATATAGGTAGTAATTTAGATAGAATTTAAAGTAGTAGAAATAATAGTATAGGAGTAAAAAGTACTATTTAGTAGATAAGAAAGAGGCTATATAATTATAGTAAAGGAATACTTATTTAGAGTTTTATATTATATATTAGAAGGGGAAGAAGCTATAGAGTATATAGACTTATTTATATAGAAAGAGTTTAAAAAATAGCTAGAGGTAAGAAAGAGGTAGTATATACTAAAAGTAAAGTTTAGAATTAGAATATTTATAATCTTACCTTAGAATACTATCTTAAATATATATATTAAAAGAGGTATAACTATAGTATAGTTTAGCTTCTAAATAGATATAGTTATAAAGTATAATAAGGAGGTATTTAAGGGTTCTATAGTAATTAAGGATATATATATTACCTATATAATAGATAGACTACCTTCTAAAAAATTATTATTAGAGAAACTATTAGATAGCGATTTAGTAAGATATAACTTAGTAAGAGGTCTATAGCTAGTATATTATATTATTAAAAAGGAAAGTTTTAGTAATATTAGTATATAGGAGGATATACCTTATAATAGGGGTTAATAGGAAAGTTTAGATATATATAAAGGATTATACTAAGGGGGGCTATAGGAAAGTTAAACTTTTTTAACTACCCCTATTATAGTTTCTA
>MU001504.1:10477-23356 GCA_010093485.1 Karstenula rhodostoma CBS 690.94
ATAATTAGTATTAGTTAATAGGATACTAGGTATTAGTTAATAGGATATTGGGTATTACTACTTTATATATATACTACTTTTTATAGGATATATAGTATATATCCTATAACCTAATATATTTAGACTAATAAGTTAGGTATACTATATATATAACCTGCCTATAATAATAAGTATTTTTTTATTATAAATATTATAATTTATCTCTACTAGTTTTATTTTATATAAATAAAAACTAAAAGATTTCTAGATTCTATTATCTTATATTTATAAAATAACTCCTATAATAATATTATTACTAGTATTAATCTCTATCTATATTTTATAATAGGGGGAGTACTATATAATAAAATTATTTAAGTAGAAAAGATCCTTTATAGCTTAAAAAGTAATATATTTCTTATTTTTAAACTTATACTAGGTACCTTTTTTAGTTAGCTTAGTAAGGGGCCGAATAATATATTTATAGTTTTTAAGGTAGGTCTAATAGTAGTTATAGAATTCTAAAAAGAATTAGAGGGTATAGAGATTAGTAAATTCTTTCTAGTCCTATATTATAGTTTTTTTTTTAGGGTTCTTATAGATCCTATTAGTAGTAATAATAAAGTCTAGAAATTTAACTTCTTAAATAGTAAATTTACTTTTCTTAATATTATAATAGAGGTAGTACTCTTTTAGCTATTTAATAACTTTAGATATATAAGCCTTATACTCTAGAAGGTCTTTAGAGTAGATAAGAATATTATTAATATAAACTATATAAATTAAGTTAATTATATTAACTAGAATTATATTAATAAAGTACTAGAATAATACTAGTTTATTAGTTATACTAAAAGAAAGAATATTATATTTAAAGTTACTATATTAAGTTTAAAATATAAAAAGGTTAGAGATATATTTAGTAAGTTATATATAGTAAAAAACTTATTATAGGTCTAGTTTAATAAATATATATACCCTAGATAGGTATATAAAAGTTTTCTCTAATAGTAGTATAAAAGTAATATTTTTTTTAGTAATACTATTAAGTCTTTTATAATTAATATAAAAATATTACCTCCTTCTAGACTTCTTTATATATAAGATAGGGGAAATAAAACTAATATTACTAGGGGAAATAAATTCTTTCTTTACTATATTCTAAATATATAAATATAGTAATTCTAGTTTATTAAGAGATATAGAATATAATAGAGAGGTCTTTAAAGTATTAATATCCTTAGTAAGGATAATATTATAGTTAATACCTTTCTATTATAGGGGTAAGGTATTTATTTTTTATTTACTAAAGTAAGATATATCTATTTCTACCTATTTATAGTAGAAAAGCTTAGTTTTAAGTTCTACTAGTAGCTATTCTTAAGACTTTTCTAGAGAGTTAGTTATAGCTTTTTTCTTATAATACTTAATTTTTATAAGTTTAAGTAACTTATATTAACTAATAGAGCTAATCTCTATATCTTATATACTAACTATAAATACTATAGTAAAGATAGTTAAAATATTAATACTAGTCTTAAGGAGTTATTCCCTTATTAGTATTTAATATTTAGGGGGTTCCTTTAGAGATAGTAGCCCTAGATTAGATAGTATTTTATTTATTTTATATAAATCTTCCTTATATTAAAGCTACTCTATAGGGTAAAAGATAGTAATAATTTAGTTTTTTAAATAGTTTTTTAATTTAATCCTTAGCTCTTATAAGAGTTTCTTAGTAGCTTATTTACTAAAATCTCTAGTAGGATTAAGCTTAGTAGAGATAGTTAATTTCCTTAATAATAATTTATTATTATATAGTAACTTATTACTACGTCTATATACTAAGGTATTATCCTTAATATTAGGTTTAACTAATTACTAACTTTTATTTCTAGACTCTAGTAGTTTAGCTTTATTACTATTCTTATTTAAAGATATATAGTATATTATAATAAAGTCCTTATCTAGAATAGGCTCTATTAAAGGTAGTTAATAATTACTATAGTTCTAGAAGGTAGCCTATACTAGAGAAATAGATAATATTATAGGTTCTATAGAAATTTTAAACTTCTTTATAGGGGAGTATTCCCTATAAAGTAATTATACTTATTAAAATTAAATATCCTCCTTCTTAAAATTAGTATTCTATTAGTTAGTATTAAACTAGTATTCTTTATTAACTAGTAGGAATAGATAGTATAATACTATAAGTAGAGTAATAATTTATAATAGTATATTATCTAACTATATTAAATACTAGTTATAATAATTAATTAATATTTTAGTATCTTTAAAGAATTTTTATTCTATAATAAAATTATAGTCTTCTATTTTATATAGAATAAACTATATAATTATAGGGTATCTATTAATATTAAGTACTACTTAAAAGTAGTAATTAACTAAGGTAGCCTTCTTACTAGCGAAACTCTTAAAAGGGATTAGATATTTAAACTATATTAACTTAATACTAAGTTAGTACCTTAGTACTTTTTCTAGCTATAAGGTAATAAAATTATATATAAATATACTAGAATTAATAAGACTATATATATAAATCTTATATCTATTATTTTAGAATATTATAGGAAGTATAAAAGGTATTTCCCTAAATAAGTTAGAAATTTAAATATTTTTAGGGTTAGTATAATATTTCTTAGGGTAGAATACTAGCTTTTATAGGTTAATTAGTTCTATACCTACTATTCCTATTAGGGGTACTAGTCTAGAGTTAACTAGTACCTCTAATTTTCTAACTTAAAGTCTAACTTAGAGTTTTTATTAGAGGTATATTTATTACTAGATTTTAGAAAAAAGTAAATTTTATTCTCTTCTTAAACTTTTATAATAGCGGTAATAGTATATCTATTATAGGGTTTAATAGAATAATTATAGTAGATATAGTCTTTAAAAAGATAGTTATAATATATCTAATTTTTATAATACTACTCTCTAGAGTATCTATATTTAGGGTTAGTAGATTAGTACTTTAGAGTTAATTTTACTATAGTATCTTTAGGTAGTCCTATAGTATAATAAGGGGCTAAAGTAATTATTTATAATAAAAACTCCTTATAATAGTATAAAATAGAGAGAGTAAATTAATTATAATTAGCCTAATAGTTATACTTATAGGCTTTATATAGTTTATAGATAATAGTATAAAATTTATTATAGTTTATAGTAGGGTTAATAGTATTCTAAATAAGCTAGTTAGTAAGCTTTATATAGAGCTTTTTATAGAGTATTTCTTTAGAATTATTAGAATAAAATCTAGTCTAGTTTATAAATATATTATACTATATAATAAATAAGTTTATATTTTCTCTAGATAGAAGTATTATTTTCTAGAGGTTAGTATAGGTATTAATATTCTAGTTTAGTAGTATAAATATAGTTTAGAGATAGTTATATAGATCTATAAGAGATATAATTAATTACTACTATTTTTAGGTATTAAAAATTTTAAAGGTATAGTCTTCTAATTATATATTAATATAATTAGTAATAGTTATAGTATATTTTTTAGAAGTATTTTATTAAAAGTAGTTTATATTAGACTTAATCTTAACCTCTAGTAAATAGAACTATAACTTAAACTAAGTCTTATTACTATTAAACTTATTAGAGTCTAGAACCTTAGAGAATAGATATTTACTCTAGTAAGTTTAGTATTTTATATAGTAAAAGTTTAGTACTTTATAGAAAAGTTTACTAGGGGTATTTATTTTTAAAATATATTAATCTATAGTAAAATAGCCTATATCTTACTAACTATCTATTTTTAAAGTAACTAATTTAGTATTATATTTAATAGTAGATACTAGCTTAGTAGGGGAAGTACTAAACTAGTAGGGTAATTTAAAACTATTATTACTATCTAAGTTACTAATTACTATTTATATTAATTAATTCTTAGCCTTAGTAGTCTTTTTTAGTTCTATAATCTTAATTTATAAATAACTATTTTTCTTTTAAGTCTATATCTAAGAATCTATTATAATATTAATTTTATTATTTAAATTAATATTTTACTAGACTAGCTTTTATTACTAGTTTTATACTTTATATATATATTAGAATAAAATTATAAGCTATAGCTTTATAGTAAATAGGGCTATATTAGTTTTAATATAGCCTATATATATATTAGAAATAGTAGTAAACTCTAGACTTTAGTAGTTTAAAGTCTCTAGGTACTTTCTATTTAAAGTAATTAGGTCTAGAATAATTATATTAATATTAGTAAAGGCTATATATAGTTTAAATACTTTTTCTAGTTTTTATAACCTAGTTATTTATAGACTAGCCTTAAAGTTATCTTTTTCCTCCTTATAATTTCTAGTTCTAGAATTCTAATAGAGACCTAATTCCTTCTTAATCTTATTAATATTAGCTAGATATTCTTTAGTACCTTTAGATAGCTAGATATTTAGTTCTAGTAGGAAAAATTTAATTTAAAAGAGTAGGTCTTTTAGCTTATAGAAAAGTTATATACTAGAGGTTTTAGCTACTAGTACCTATTTTTATATTAGAATAGGTAAGTAATTTTAGAGTAATATATATAGTATTTTACCTATAGTTATACTATAATAGAGATTATTTATCTTTAAAATATTATTAAGATTTTTTTTACTAAAATTAAAAGCTATTATTACTTTAATAGTGTAGCTTATAGAGTAAGTCCTAATATAGCTCTAAAGAAAAGGTATTAAATTTCTATTAATAAACTATCTAAATACTAAAGGTTTTATCTTTATATACTTAATTATAGGTAGTAGTATAGTAAGTATAGAGCTATTTAGAGGTAAAGTAAATAAAAAGAGAAAGCTATTTAAAATAGAGATATTATATAAATTAATATTTACTATAAGGGTAAAAGGTAAGTTTAGATAGGTAAAATATAAGTAATAAGTAAGTAGTTAGTTATATTTTAAACCTATTTACTAAGGATATATATATTATTTTTAGTATACCTATAATAAGTATATATTTCTATTTAAAAGGAATTTAATCTTTATAATAGTTAATTCTACTAAAAGTACCTAATATTAGTAGATCTTTAAAAGAGTTTAAAAAATTTAAAAGGATATTCTAGCGCCTTAATAGCTAGCCTTTAATAAGAATTTTAGAGGATATTCTAGTACTTTAATAGCTAGCCTTTAATAAGGACTTTAGAGGATATTCTAGTATCTTAATAGCTAGCCTTTAATAAGGACTTTAGAGGATATTCTAGCGCCTTAATAGCTAATCTAAAGAAAAATTTTAGAATTTTAATAAACCTTTCTATATCTAAAAAGCTAAAGGTAGATATTATAGTTACTAATCTCTAGCTAAAAAAAGAGGTTTTAAGTTTAATATAAAACTAGGATATAGCTAAATAGAATAAATACTCTTAGAATTAAATAAATAGAAGAAACTATATAAATTAAGACTAAACTTAAAATATTAAAATAGAGAGGGTCCTAGAGAGGGACTTTCTATATACTAGGTATTTAAGATCTACTAACTAATCTATATATAGGCTACTAGATAAGGTCTAAGCTTAAAGGTAAGTAAATATTCTATAAGGGGATTTAATCTTAGGTTAAACTAATCCTTATAGTAATAAGGCTATTATAAAGGAATATATTCTAAATATTAATTATATAACTATTTTTAAGTTATAAACTTAATACCTTAGTATTATAGTTAAACTAGCCACTTATAAAGTATATAAAATTTAAGAGTATACTAAAGAATTTTTAAATAAGGTTATAGTATTACTATATCTAGATATAGTTTTTAATACTAGTAAATAAATAACTTTTAGAGTCCTTTATATTAAATAACTATAAAAGCTATTAAATAATAAAACTAATATTATATTTAAGTTATAGGTTATCTATATTAAAAATATTAAAACTAGGGATTATATTTTTTAGATTTTCTCTTAGTATATTTTATAGGATAGAGGGTAGCCCTACCTATATCTATATAAATACTAGCTAATAAAAAAAAATAAATACCTTTTTAAATAAATTATTTATTATAGAAGAGAATAAAGTAAGATTTATTTTAATTTTATAAATAATTATACTATCTTTATTCTAGTAAATAAAAGTATTTAAGTTTTCTCTATACTAAAAAGTACTAAAGAAGTATATTATATTAATAAACTAATTTATAAAGATAGAGTACTCTATAGTAAAATAGTTATATATTTATATTTTAAATATATTATATAGCTTTCTATTCTAATTCTCTATCTTATAGTTATTTAGTTTAATAATAAAAAAGCTAGCCTTTTTTTAGAAAACTAGTAAATTAGAATTAGAATAATCTAGAATTTCTATAGGTACTATATAGAAAAGTATATTTTAGAGATATTATAAACTAGTAAATTTATATATCTTTTTAAGGGCTAATATATTAGTAGTAAAGTTATAAACCTTTTAAAATCTATTATTTTAGAGAGAGAGACTAAAGAAGGCCACTAGAATAATAAAAATAAGTTTAAATTAAGTAAATTAACTAGTTTATTCTAGTAAGAAGAGTTAGAAAATATAATAATATTCTTTAAATAGATTTAAATATATATAATTATAGTATTCTTTAATAGTAGGGGGAACTTCTATTATATCTAGATAGGTTATAATTTACTTTTAAACTAGTTACTAATATTTTTATAGATAAAGAATCTTAGATTATATAGCCCTAGAAAATAAAATATAAAAAAAAAAAGAGGAAAATCTTCTAAAAAGGCTTAGTATAGTAAAGAGTAAAGTTTTAGTAAAATTTAATAAGGATTATAGAAATATTATATTTATACTTTTATATTACTTAAATTTATATAAAATAGAAGGTTTTTATTATTATATTTTACTATATATAAGCTATACTCTTTATAGTAATATATAGATAGAAGAGCTTAGATTTAAATTTAGTTTTAGGTATAATAATAAATACTAGGTATACTTACTATATAATAATATTAGTAAAAACTTCTAAAAATCTAATATATACTATTTATAAATTTATAAATATAGAAAATATATTAAGTATAAATTATAGCTATTATTCCTATATATACTATATTTATATTAAAGTATATTATAGTTAAAACTTTAGAAAAGAGACTATACTATAATTTAGTTATATAGTAGAAATAATAGGCTTAGCTAGAGATAATATAGATTAAAAGTAATAAAAATTAAAATATAAATTAATTAGAAATATAGAAATACTATATAGTTTAGATAGGATTCCTATAATACTAGTAAAAGGTATTTTAAATTAATAGATTATACTAAGGTAAATAAATAGGGGTAAGATAGAAAAAAAGAACTATTAGCTTATAACTATTTTAATATAATTAGAATACTAGAGATAATATTTAGTTATACTATTATAGAAATAGTTATAAATTATATAACTATTATATAAATAGGTAAATATATTATACTTTATAATAGTTTTAGTAATAATTAAGCTATATATATTATAATAATAACTATTACTATATACTAGTAAACTAGAATAGAATACCTTAGCCTTAGTAGAGATAATAAAATTTTTATAATTTTATAAAAGAGAATAGTTATTAAATAGATTATTAATTAACTTTTAGATTTTATATTATTATTTAGGTATAGTAGTATTATAGTACTCTCTACTAAAATAAGAGAATACTTTACTAGAAAGAAAAGTATAGTAATATAATATATAGAATATAAAGTTATAAGCTTTATTAAAATAAATAAATATTACTTAGACTATAGTAAATAGAGGAGGTAGTCTTAATTTTAGCCCTAATCTAGATTAAAATTAGTAGGCTACTAAAGTAGAGGAAATATATAGTACTATTTAATTTTAGCTATAGTCTAGACTAAAATTAGATAGTTACTAAACTAGACTAGAAAAATATTATATATTAGTATATAATAAGGGTAATATAATTACTAGTATTAAATAATAAATATATTAGTAATAATAGTATATATATTATTAGGTATTCGCGAAGAAAAGAAACTAATTAAAAGTAATTTACTAGATATACTATAGTATATATATAAAGCTATATATTCTAGAGACTCTATATATAGGGAAATATATAATAAAAATAATTTTACTAGTAATATTTTTATAATACTTATACTAGAGAATATAGTATAATAAATATATTAATATATTTTAAAAAAAAATATTATTTAGTTTATTATATAAGAGTATAAGAGTTAAATAATAAAAAATAAAAAAACTAATATTAGAAAAATATATAAAAATACTAGTAGGGTTAGTACTAAAAAGAGGTATACTAAAAAATAAAATAATAAAGAGGAAAACTAAAATATAAAAAAAAGAAAAAAGGAGTAACTAAAAAAAGTTAGTATAAAAGAGGTAAATAAGAAACTAAAATAGAAATTAAAAAAAAAAATAGTATAAGAGGTAGTAAATATATAAAATTTATTTACTATAATAGCTAAAAATATTATAATAAATAAAGAGAAGTAAAAATATAAAAAGTTTATTTAGGATTTATTAGAAGTAGATATAGATATAATAGATAATATAATTAATAGGGCTATAGTAGTTAAAATAGTAAACTATTTATAAGATTAGAAAATAGTACTATAGATATAGAGAGTATAGTATAAAAAAAAAAAAAGATTTTTTACTAATATAAGAAATAGAGTAAGTAAACTTATAATAAAAAAAGATATATTATTTAAAGGAAATAGAGAAAGTAATATAAATTAAAAATAAAACTAGCTAGTATTATTATAGTATTTAAAAGGTATATATATAAAGTCTAATCTTATAGAAGGGAATATAATAAGATTTATATTACTATATATAATAGTAAAATAGGGTTAGACTATTAGAATTATTAGGGAAATAAGATAGTAATAAATATAAGTAGTAATTTAAATAGAATTTAAAGTAATAGAAATAATAGTATAGAAGTAAAAAGTATTATCTAGTAAATAAAAAAAAGGCTATATAACTATAATAAAGGAATATTTATTTAAAGTTTTATATTATATAATAGAAGGGGAAGAAGCTATAAAGTATATAGACTTATTTATATAAAAAAAGTTTAGAAAATAATTAGAAATAAAAAAAAAATAGTATATATTAAAAATAAAGTTTAGAATTAGAATATTTATAATTTTATTTTAGAATACTATCTTAAATATATATATTAAAAAAGGTATAACTATAATATAATTTAGCTTCTAAATAGATATAGTTATAAAGTATAATAAGAAAATATTTAAAAATTTTATAGTAATTAAAAATATATATATTACCTATATAATAGATAGACTATTTCCTAAAAAATTATTACTAGAGAAATTATTAAATAGTAACTTAATAAGATATAACTTAATAAGAGGTCTATAACTAATATATTATACTATTAAAGAGAAAAGTTTTAGTAATATTAGTATATAGGAGAATATACCTTATAATAGAGATTAATAAAAAAGTTTAGATATATATAAAAGATTATACTAAAGGGAACTATAGAAAAGTTAAACTTTTATAACTACCTTTATTATAGTTTCTAGATACTAGATATTAGTTAATAGAATAATTAGTATTAGTTAATAGAATATTAAATATTAGTTAATAGGATAATTAGTATTAGTTAATAGAATATTAAATATTAGTTAATAGAATAATTAGTATTAGTTAATAGAATAATTAGTATTAATTAATAGGATATTAAATATTAGTTAATAGGATAATTAATATTAGTTAATAAATAAAATAATTAGTATTAGTTAATAGAATACTAGATATTAGTTAATAGAATATTAGATATTACTATTTTATATATATACTACTTTTTATAGAATATATAATATATAGACTAGTATTAATTAGTTATCTTTTTATTTATTTATTTAGAATTCTTATTTAGTTAAGTTAAGTTTATTTAATTACTATCTTTCTCTAGAACTAGTTAAGGTCTATTAAAAGCTAATAATTATAACTAAATACTAGTTAACTATATTATAATTTTTATTACCTTATTTTATTATTAATATAATACTAAGCTCCTATACTTTATATTTTATAATTAAATACTATATACCCCTATTACTATTATTAAATACTAACCCTATATAACTACTATTTCTATTTTTTATTTTTTATTTTTTATTCTTTATATATTATTCTATAGACTCTATACTTAGAACTTAGAATAGAACTTAGAACTTTTTTACTAATACTATTACCTTTATTTCTATTTTTACCTCTATCCTTATTTATATATTTACTATATTATATAAAATCTTTTATATTTAATAAATACTTATTTTATCTATTATCTCTACTATAAACTTTTTATTCTCTTTAGTTATTTTTTTAATTACCTTTTTATTATAATAGACTTTAATTTCTTATAATTCTTACTATATATATACTAGCTACTATTTATTTTTTACCTCTATTTTATAAGTATTAATTACCCCCTAGTCTAGTTAAGATATTTTAAATATTTTACTAATTTCTATATATACCTCTTTATTAATCTTTACCTTAGTAATAACCTATTTTAGTTTATTACTATTACCCTAGTATATTATAATAGTAGAATATACTTTATAGAAGTATTACTTAGTATTATAGGTTACTTTTATACCTCTTAGAATTATAGAAAATAGGTAGATTATTAACCTATTATTATTATTATTATTATTACTACTACTACTAGATAAGGTAATTCTAGTATATAGGTATTATACTAGTAAACCTATATTATATAAGTATTATATTATTAAAGAGGATTTATAGTTTACTAATAATAGCTATTTTAATTATATTTTTATATATTATTAATAACTAATAAAGTATAGAATAGAAAAAAGTAATATAGATAGTAGTATCTATCTATATATATTTTTCTTCTAGTTTTAATAAAAACTATTCTTTTTATCTATTAATAATTCTCTATTATTAGAATTTTTAAATATTAATAGATATATACTAGTTTTATTTTAGATTAGTCTCGTGCTAGTTTTATTTTAACTAGCTTAGTACTATACCCTTTTTAGTTAGTCTATATATAAATACTAGACGCGCCTTAGTTACTTTTTTAGTTCCCCTTTATTTATATATTAGTAAAGTATAATACGTTTTTTTATCTCTCTACTTTATTAAGTTACTCTATCTTATAGTAAATCTCTATAATATATAGTATATATTCTATAATCTAATATACTTAGTTATATATTCTAAGGGCCCTATATATAGAAAAGTATATAATAAAAATAGTTTTACTAATAATATTTTTATAGTATCTATACTAGAGGATATAGTATAATAAATATATTAATATATTTTAAAAAAAAATATTATCTAGTTTATTATATAAGAGTATAAGAATTAAATAGTAGAGAATAAAAAAACTAATATTAAGAAAGTATATAAAAGTACTAGTAGAATTAATACTAAAAAGAGGTATACTAAAAGATAAAATAATAAAAAGAAGAACTAAAATATAAAAAAGAAAAGAAAAGAGTAATTAAAAAAAACTAGTATAAAAGAAATAAATAAGAAACTAAAATAAAAATTAAAAAAAATAATAATATAAAAAGTAGTAAATATATAAAACTTATCTACTATAATAATTAAAAATATTATAATAAATAAAGAAAAGTAGAAATATAGAAAGTTTATTTAGAATTTACTAGAAGTAAGTATAGATATAATAGGTAATATAATTAGTAAAACTATAGTAATTAAAATAGTAAACTATTTATAAAATTAAAAAATAGTATTATAGATATAAAGAATATAATATAAAGAGGAAAAGAAATTCTTTACTAATATAGAAAATAGAGTAAGTAAACTTATAGTAAAGAAAGGTATATTATTTAAAAAAAATAGAAAAAGTAATATAAATTAAAGATAAAACTAACTAGTATTATTATAGTATTTAAAAGGTATATATATAGAGTCTAGTTTTATAAAAGGAAATATAATAAAATTTATATTACTATATATAATAGTAAAGTAGGGCTAGACTATTAGAATTATTAGAGAGATAAGATAGTAATAGATATAGATAGTAATTTAAATAGAATTTAAAATAGTAGAAATAATAGTATAGGAGTAAAAAATATTATCTAGTAAATAAAAAAGAAACTATATAACTATAGTAAAGGAATACTTATTTAGAGTTTTATATTATATAGTAGTAGGAGAAAAAGCTATAAAATATATAAACCTATTTATATAAAAAGAGTTTAAAAAATAGCTAGAGGTAAAAAAGAGGTAATATATACTAAGGGTAAAATTTAAAATTAAAATATTTATAATCTTACCTTAGAATACTATTTTAAATATATATATTAAAAGAGATATAACTATAATATAGTTTAGCTTCTAAATAAATATAATTATAAAATATAATAAAAAGATATTTAAGAATTCTATAATAATTAAGAATATATATATTACCTATATAATAGATAAACTACCTTCTAAAAAATTATTACTAAAGAAATTATTAAATAGTAACTTAGTAAAATATAACTTAGTAAAAGGTCTATAGCTAGTATATTATACTATTAAAAAGAAAAGTTTTAGTAATATTAGTATATAAGAGGATATACCTTATAATAGGGGTTAATAGAAAAGTTTAAATATATATAAAGAATTATACTAAAGGGGGCTATAGAAAAATTAAACTTTTATAATTACCCCTATTATAATTTCTAAATACTAGATATTAGTTAATAGAATAATTAGTATTAGTTAATAAAATAATTAGTATTAGTTAATAGAATATTAAATATTAATTAATAGAATAATTAGTATTAGTTAATAGGATATTAAATATTAGTTAATAGAATAATTAGTATTAGTTAATAGAATATCGAGTATTAATTAATAGGATAATTA
>MU001504.1:28984-143895 GCA_010093485.1 Karstenula rhodostoma CBS 690.94
ATAGTATTATATACTATTAAATTATATAGCCTACTTAGATTTTATATAAATAAAAATAAAATAGTCTAAAATAATTTTCTTTTACTTTAAGATTACTCTACTAAATATTCTATAAATTTAATCTAGGTCCTAGTAACTATTAATAAATACTACTAGATAGTATTATATACTATTAAATTATATAGCCTATTTAGATTTTATATAAATAGAAGTAAAATAGTCTAAAGTAATTTTCTTTTACTTTAAAGTTACCCTATTAAATACCCTATAAATTTAACCTAGATTCTAGTAGTTATTAATAAATATTATTAGATAGTATTATATATTATTAGATTATATAGCCTACTTAAATTTTATATAAATAGAAGTAAAATAGTTTAAAATAATTTTCTTTTACTTTAGAATTACCCTACTAAATACCTTATAAATTTAATCTAAATTCTAGTAGTTATTAATAAATATTACTAGATAATATTATATACTATTAGATTATATAGCCTACTTAGGTTTTATATAAATAGGAGTAAAATAGTCTAAAATAATTTTCTTTTACTTTAGAATTACCCTACTAAAAATTCTATAAATTTAACCTAGATTATAGTAGTTATTAAGAAATACTACTAGATAATATTAAATTTTATTAAATTATATAGTCTACTTAGATTTTATATAAATAGGAATAAAATAATCTAAAATAATTTTCTTTTACTTTAGAATTACCCTACTAAATACCCTATAAATTTAATCTAAGTTCTAGTAACTATTAATAAATACTACTAAATAGTATTAAATTCTATTAAATTATATAGCCTATTTAGGTTTTATATAAATAGGAGTAAAATAGTTTAAAGTAATTTTTTTTTACTTTAGAATTACTCTACTAAATATCCTATAAATTTAACCTAGATTATAGTAACTATTAAGAAATACTATTAAATAGTATTAAATTCTATTAGATTATATAGCCTATTTAGATTTTATATAAATAGAAGTAAAATAGTTTAAAATAATTTTCTTTTATTTTAGAATTAGATATTATTTAATAGTAAGTAGTATTTATTTCTATAAGTTAATATAATAAGGCCTAAATTATATTATTTAAATACTATTAATATAAATAATAAATTTACCTTTTTATAAATTAGCTAGTAGTTTATACTAGAATTAAAACTAAAGATAAGATATCTATAGAAATTATATATTTTAGAGAAGATATAATTCTACTCTATATTTAATATTATATATAAATAAAACTAAGGTTTAATATCTATAAAACTAGTAAAGTTACTAAAACCTACTAGAAACTATTTAGTTCTAGATATAAAGGTAGTATAGACCTAAAATATTCTATTAATATTATTACTAATTTCCTCGCCTAGATTCTAAACTATTTAATAAGGAATTTTAATATCTAGTATATAAAGGAGATAGGATAACTATTAAAAAATAATAAGAAATATAGCTTAATTAATAGAAATATCCTTACTAGTATTTTAAAATTAAATAATATATAATATAGGGCTACTATATAGAGTTTTATATAATTTAATATTATTTTATATTAGTTAATTTTAAATAATATAAAATAGTATTAAATAGTACTATTCTTTATAAGTTAGTACTCTATTTAGAGTTAAGTAGGGTTAATAATAATAACTAAAATAACTATAACTTCTATAATAAAGTTTTAGTACTATTATTTTTTTTATAAATTATAAACTAGATTTAGTAATAATATTATATATACTATAGTATAATTAACTTATTTTATATAAAATATTTATAGCTTAGTCTAGTCTTTAGAACTACTAGCTATCTAGTAGTCTAATAGTATAATTCTATTAGTATATATATATAAAAGGTATTTATTTATACTATTTAAGTATAAGGTTTTAGAAAAATAGTTATTTAGTAAATTATTTATAAATAGTAGAACTATTTTTTATATTTATATATCTCGCGCTAGTAGTATTTATAGATATTATTTATTATAAATTATAGTAAATTTTATTATAGAAATAATTAGATACTAACTAAATATAGTTTTTATTAAGTTAGTATATATTAGTAATTTATAAACTAGCTAGTATATTTATATTACCTTATAACTAAGTTATAAATATAAAGGTATAATTTAAAATATAAAGATTTTTAAAATAGAAACTAAATTTTAATATTCTAGAAGTCCCTTTTACTATATATAGCTCTCTAGAGTAATTTAAAAAAATTATTTATTAAGTCTAGTTAGCTCTTATATATCTACTAGAAAATATAATAATATTTATTTAGAACTAAATTCTAACTCTTAGTCTAGACTAGACTTTAATAATAAATTTTAATTCTAATATTATATCTATATACTTATTAGCTCTAATACTCTCTAATTTATTATTTTATAATCTATTTAGTATTATTTCTTAATTAGAAAACCTAGATAATATTAAGTTTATTAAAGTAACCTATATAGGGATTTATTAAAAATCTAAATATTATTATATTAGTAGCTAGCTTTTTAGATACTAATAAAATTATATTTATTATCTCTAGCTATATATATACTAGTAATAAAAATACCTTTAAAATACTATAAATAGAAATAATTATATCTAGATAATAAACTATTATTTAATAGTAATAGTATTAGAAATCTATAAATAGATATAATAATATCTAGATAATATTAATATAGAGCTAAGGTATATATCTAAGTTATTACTAAATTATAGTATTACTAAAATTATTATAGATTTAAATAATACCTTTTTTAACTATATATAAAAGGGAGTAAAAGATACTTACCCTTTATAAAAGTAAAAGGATTTTCTAAAAGATAGTCTTTAATAGCCTTAATATAATAAGGACTACTATAATAAGGTATAGCTAGTAAGATTTTAGTCTAAATAATATTACCTTTCTAGATAAATTATCTAATAATACTCTATATTTATTAGATTAAAATAATAATAATAAGGAGGTAGATACTAATAGTATAATAAATTAAATATAAACTCTAATTCTTTAATAGTTATATTATTTTACTTTATTTTATAAGTATTAAATATAGTATTCTACTATTTACTATTATTTAATTCTAGTTTACTTTAAATATTATTAAATAATATTAAATATATCTAAGGAGGGTAAAAAGTATACTATAGAGGATAGTACTATTAATAATACCCCTACTACCCCTATAGAGAAAGCTAAGAAGGTAGAATTAAATATTAAAAATTAGTAGAAACTAATTAAGTATTATATAAAATATAATAAAATAGTTAGAAATAATATTTTTTTTTTTCTTTTTTCCCTTTAGGGTAAAAATATAAAGCTTTACTAATCTAATTTTATATTAATTTATATATAATTATATTAAATAATAGTAAATAGTATATATTTTTATTTTTAATATAATTATATATAATAGCTAAAAGTATTTTTTATTTAAATCTATCTTTTAATATAGTATCTATTAAAGTAACGATTAATACTATAGTATATAATAACTTATATAGTAGATATAAACTAACGTGACTTTAGAGGTCAAGATATATGAGGAGTTATATTATTGTGTTAAAATTAAAGGCGCCGCCAGATAGATAGGTATGCGGTGGTGTGTTACTTTATCTCGGCAGATTCGACAAGATCCATAACGAGGAAGCCATCTAAGAGTTGTATTCGTCGTTTGTATATAGCTCATACAGATGAGAAACTAAATAATATCGAGATTAGTGCAACCATTCATTACCTCAAGTAGACATTGACGGCGTTCTTGTTAATCAGATCCATCCCTTCTTTCCTGTAGGCATCCTTCTCAGCATGACTGGTGACATTCGCTTCAAACACGAAGTCCCGTGGATTGCCAACAGCATACTTAGGCCATGTGGGAACCTTCCTGCTCCTCCCCTTCCAATTGTTAGGATCCATATCATGTATAAAGCTAGCCCAAGTCGAGCTCATGAAGTATGCCAGGTCGACATAATTCTGGCCCAATCCCGTGAAAGGCTTGATATCAGACCTAAACCCAACCCCTTCGAAGTTGCGGAACACGAAAGGGATCTCCTTGAAGTGGCTGACGCTCAGCTCAGGGGCGAATACTTTCTGGTCGGCGTTGAAGCGGTACTTGTAGGTAGGAAGGCCATGCGAGGCCCACGTCTGGGCGGTCTGTCTGGCGGGCGCAGTGAAGAACATGTCCCCGATGTATGTCGCCACGCGGCGGAACTGGTTTCCAAATCGGGGCGATGGTCGCTGGTTCCCAAGGCTCTGGATAACATTGACACGCAAATCGTCGGGGTAGTCCTTCAGTATATCCTTCCTGTAGGTTTCAAGAAGAGCGGATAGGGTGGCTTCGAACTGCTCGGTCGTGTTGATACCGTGTGGAGCGAAAGAAGCACCCTCGTCGCTGTTGGCGCCGATGATAATAGGTACTTTGGCGAACTGCCCGCGGCTGAGCTGTACACTGCCGTAATCTTGAACAAAGTCGCCGTCAGTCACTACTCCAAACCCGGCAGTTGTGGAGAGACTCCCGTCCATTGTCGCGTTCAATGCATTGAACGGGATAGTACGGAGGCACTGCAGGCGATTGGTAGATGATGCGCATCCAACTTGTGACACAATCTGGTCGAAAGCTGCTTGGGTTTTGTTCGCACCACCTTGCGCACTATAGAAAATCGGACCACCAGACTGCATAATAGCTGCTCGGTAGACATGGTCGTTGCGCCCACCATAAGCAGTGAGCTGTCTCTGTTAGAAAACTTGGATGATATTGCTCAAAGTTGGAATTACATACCTGGAAGCCAACGCTAGCCGCACCAGCAGACTCTCCCCAGATCGTGACCATCTTAGGGTCACCACCAAATGCAGCGATGTTCTCTTGGACCCAATGCAGAGCAAGTCGCTGATCTCGAAGGCCAATGTTAAGCGACCCTTCTCGTGCAAGCTCATTGGAGCTAGCAAACCCCCACAGACTAAGTCGGTAGTTGAGCGCGACGGCTATGATTGGTTTCCCAATCGACACAGACTGGTCGATGATGAAGGAAAGGTTATAGCGTTGGTCGGGACTGCCGCCGTTCTGGAGACTACCGCCGTGAATCCAAAACCCCACAGGAAGTTTCTTGCCCTCGTATCCCGCCGGGCGTACGATATTGAGATAGAGGCAGTCTTCGGATGTTTCGTAGAACGTTTGGTCAAGCTGAAACTTTTAGCTGTGTCCGTCGCACGCCCGAAAGGGATCAAACATACGCCATAGCCAACACATAGCTTCGAGAATTCCTTCGCCTCCCTTACACCTTCCCAGCTAGCATTGAGCGACTGAGCTTGTCGGAAGCGCAGATCATTTACGGGTGCTTGTGCATAGGGTATCCCTAGAAAGTAATCCTGATTGTAGGATTTCGAGTACAGTCCTTGGAGAGTGCCGTTTTTCACCCGAGCCGTAGGCGACTTCTTCGCAGGCGACGATGAAACGATGGCTGTCAGAGAAAGCAAACCCACGACAAGATTCCACATTTTCGCGATGCGAGTGCAAAAGCTGGGACCCAAGGCCAAAACGCATAATTGCGCGCACTTATATTCCATCATGTTTTGGCTTCGGCAGTTGGGAAAGACACATTTCTTCGCGGAAAATGCTGCCTTTAGTAAATCTGATCTGATGATCTCCGTGAGGGGTATAAAGCATCCACCAGGCCAGCTTCAGAGGTAGCTCTATGCAGGAAGGCGTTCGGAGGGACGCAGTGTAAACGGTATCGCGAGTATTGCGTCAACATGCCAGCGGGGCTCGTCATTGGTGGAGCGCGTCGATAGTGGCTCGGCTACGCTAATTTCGGCCGACATCACGTGGCCTTGACGATGGGCATCTGCATACCAATTTGGTGTCCCTATGGGGGTTTGAAGACCGCCATTCGCTCTGATTAGTGTTACAGGTCATTTCCAACGCTTGAATTCACTTGCCCGAGTCGCATAGAATCTCATTGGACCATGACTGCGAAAAGCGACCAAACCCCTCCTTTGCTTCACGGTAGATTCTGGCCATCAATCCAAGTTGGCGGCTCTTCTCTTCAACGTTTAACTGGTCGATTAACGTCTCACTGCCTCGAGCAACGAAAGAAGTCGACCAAATGCTCTGTCGCGTTGAAGGTCTCACTGCCGACAATGATTCAAGCAATGCGCCGCTCCTCTACAGAGCCGGCCCCCTGGGTTACCCAGCCCAACAGTCTCCTGATCCTGACCGAAAACGATGGACTCGGTCTTTTCCCGATCGCCCCAGACATAGGAAAGAGTTTCGTACTCTGGGTTATCATCCGAGGACACAACCTGCAAGCTGCAGGTAATTTGACTGGCATCGGCTCCCTTATGCGACTTGAATATCCGGATGCATAGTTTATTGGCTTCCAACGGGGTCTTGGCCTATGGCATTCGCTCTGCCAGGGCTGCATCAATGTCAATGTAGAACTCGTCCATTAGTACTGACTTCTATCGCTACATGTTCTGAATGGGTGGTAGCTGGAGAATTCGGAGATCGGCGTTCAGAAGGGTTTTCTTTGTATGTTTGTACGCTCAATAAATGTTCCGGGTATTGCCTAGCGAAGACCTTTAGTTGCTTAAGGCAGCAGGCTGGGATTAATGAAAATGCGGAGCAATCGAGCTGCGAGTGCACGCTTACAAGTGATATCTAACGGAAATATGAGCGATTTGGCACTTGAAGTCACCGCCGGCAGCAAGGAGGATGGTCGACCCGTTCTGAGTGAGGTGGCCAAGTGAAGTGGCTAATCTACAAGAGGATATGGTTGACGGACCGCCAGGGAGATAACCAAGTGCCTTGAGGAACGAAAAAATTAGAGGCTGCTGATGGCCGATAAAAACCTACTCGACACCGGCCACAGGCTTCACGGCCACAGACCTAGCACCATGCCTTAAGGAACGAAAGGCTCTCAGGGTCACGCACCCCACCCCTCAACTATGGCCGCTAGAAGAGGAGAGACAGTTTTCGCCATACTTTGCATTTATATACCAAACTATTTTTGAGCTGTTAGCTAGGGGAAACATCTTTGTGTAGTCTTTTTGGTACTCCACACACTCAATAACTTGATCTTTTTGTCATCATTTCCCTCCAGATACCAAAATATGTCTAAATTGTTCGAAATAATCCACCATATCTCCGAATCACCTTTGTTTCACGATATACCAACAATGGTTTTGATACAAGACCTCGTTTGGCTTGTCTCCACACACTACAAGCGAAGGAGACATCCCCTTCCACTTATTCACTTCAGCCTTCTTCACAAATCCAGTCCCCAAATTTCTCCATACTTCCATCTCTCCCTGAATCTCGAAGTACCTAGCCGCAGTAAAGAGTGTTGGATGTGGAGCATGCGCAAGATACTTGATGGTTGGGCGCCATTCCGCTTGCTCGTCTACCGAAAACCCCGAGTGGAAGGCGGCTGCTAGATCTGGCGTCTTGTAGAATTTGGTATCGACGTATGCGTGATATGGACCTCTCCAGTTGGTAATGGAAATTGACCGTCCCATGTTGGTACACGTGGTGCAGCACTGAAGTGTGTATGGCTTCTGGGTTTCTGTGTCGCCTTCAAGGTCCTTGGACACATTCAGACCCACGAATGATAACCGAAGAGCTTTCAGCGATGGTAGAAGGTGCAATAGCTCCTCAAATGCAGGGATAGAGGCATATTCCGCTCCAGCGGTGCCGATAATGTGAAGGTTGATCGAACCCCGAGTGCTGATATTGGGTATTATCGCCTCCAAGGCAGCGATTAAGTTGAGTTGAAGTGTTGTCGTGTTGGTACTGTATCTTATATATTCGACGTATTCACGTTCTTTGGGATCGTTGGCTTGATACTTCAGATCTCGGTTCATTATGGAACTGAAGCCACCCTTTTCTGACAGCCTCGTGTGATAGTCATACCAGCCCGTTGCAGAAGAGAGAGGAACATGGCGTTTTCTGGGAAAATTGGTGAATGAAACGGTCGAGCTCTTTCCCGTTCGCCGGTAGAGATCTACCATAATCTTTTCGTCGGCTGCAATATCTTGCAAGGTCATGCACTCCGCTGATGGATGTGTTTGCTGGCAGGAGGTGCAGAATGAGGTAAGAAGACAGTATCGGCAGATGTTCAACTTCGCCCCGTTTTCAAGTTGAGACTTTCTTCTATAGCAGTGATAGCAATATGGTTCGTAGCTAATTGCAAGTGTCAGCTTATTTCTTCCAACTTTGATACAAAACGGTAATAGTTTGTTAGCGGTGGATGTTCATCAGACATACCCAACCAATCTTCCAAATTCGCTAGGATACAGAGTATCGGATCCTAAAAGATCTAGAACCTGTACAATATCTCAGCATCTACTCGCTCGTCTTATCAACTGAGCCGAATGATACCTGCTCATCATAGTAGTCATTCCAATGCCTGCCAGCGGAGGATACCCATTTTTTCTGCTTGTTTAAAGCAGCAAGTTTCTTGCAGGTTCTTTTATGATTCTTGGTCCATTCTTGCTTTTGGCACTTTACCGAGCAGTACGAGACCCGTTTGCAAGCGGTGCATTGACTGAGGTTGGACGATATGTCACAGCAGGAGAAGCATAGAGCTTGTTTCAATGCCAAAGTTGGGGTTTAATGCGAATCTAAACCTGACTATTTTGGCAGAAGTTGGATTCTGACACGTCACAACCTGGGCAAAAACGACCCCGCACCCTGCGCCTCTTATCCTCAGCCACAGGCCCGCTTAGATAAACATTTCCTTCTATATCCCTAGTACCCTATTGCATTCTTAAACTATATTTAGATAATCAAGTAAAGTAGGCAAGTACCCGAAGAAATATCTAGAAATTAAAAACAAATCGAATTGTTTATTACTCTATAATATAATAAGTTTAATTCTTCCCTCTATTATATGGGCGTTATGGTTCGCTTTCGTTTGCTACATGGCGTAGCGGCTGGAACCTTGGAATGTGTGCCCGTTTGTGAGTTCTGTAAGTGGTGAAAAATCGGAGGCACCCGGCGCGCTTCTCTTGCTGCTATTGACACTCCAATCTCTTGATTCGAGTATAGAGAGGAGTAGGCGAGATCGATTCTCACCGTCCGGTTACGAGCACATTTGGTAGTGCTCTTAATTTTATGATTGTTGACACGAACCACTAAGTGGTGTCCCCTAAATTAATCGACCAAAACATGGACTGCCGCCCAAAGGTAACACGAAAGAAGCGTTGTAAACAGGTAGAACAAAAGGGGTAGTGGATAGCACAACTCTGTGGCCAGTAAACATATTTAGAACTGTTGAAGTGGTTCTTTATTGATGGAATTATATCTATCCCTGTACTTTGGTGCCACCTGAGTGTAAAAGCGTGTGGAATAAAGTGTAGGCTGGGTCTATGTACGAATCCATGACGATCATGATTACCGTGACTCGAGCCAGCCATAAGGCACCGGATCCCGACTTTGAGTAACTAAAATCATGCCTTTGTAAATAAAATAAGTGTGCCATGCCTTGCTGCTGTACAGATCCGCTCAGCTCCTAGTGTACGGAACATTGGTGTCTGGTACCTCGACAGGCTCGACGCTTACATGCTCAGGTAACTCATACCTGTGCTCATTGGTACCCGTATCATATCCCTGGGGATTTATCTGGTCCGAAAACTTCTCATCACGTCTAGATAGCGTGGCAGTACTGCCCTTCTGAGCTGTAGACCATCTGCGCCAAAACCATATACTCAGACCTACCAGGACAGCGGCCCCAACAGCAGCCCCCACACCGATGCCAGCTTTTGCCCCTGTTGAAAGGCCCTCTGAATCATGACCCTCTGAAGCATCAGGACTCTTGGCGTCTTGCGGCTGTGTGTCCTTGGTTTCTTCCGGCTTGTCACTGGTGCTTTTACTAGCAATGATCGACCAATGGCCCTGCCATGACTGATTAAAAAGACTCTGCCCTTGGAACCCTTCAATGATCTTGTCTGCGTCTGCGATGTCCACGTATTGCTCCCCAAGTCCTTCCCGTACAGCCCCAGGTCCAGGTGCTTGAGCCAACCAGCTCATTCCTGAATTCCAGTTCCTTCCCAAGAACGCAGCCTGAAGAAAGGCGCGGCCAAGAACCGGGCTGCCTTCGTATGGAACGCATGGAAAGTATTGTCTCGGCGAATCGGTGATTGGATGCTCGAGAGTGAGGTTCAGTAGTGCAAATGGAACCTTGATGGCTACGTTGTCACTCTCGCCCGCAGCTGGTGCGAATTTGAAGCTGAGGAATGCTGGCGAGGACACTATCTTCGAATATAGTGGATCGTTGACATCCCACAAGTAATACTTGAGGTCCGAATCGTACGTGACGGGAAGGAGCTTGGCAATGTTATCGCAAGTCTTGCGAGGAAGGGAGATGTAGGGCGACAGGGCGTTGTGCTTCGCTTTCGTTTGTTCCGTGGAAAGTAGGTTATCCTTTGCGTCAAATGAGAAGGGCGATGCGCCAAACTCAACTCCAATCCCAATGTCGAGTAAGTCTATCCAGGTGTCATTGACGAATGAGATGACTGGACCAATCACCCTTCCTTTATTATAGCCTCCAAACGCGAGTGAACCAGGATAGTTGAAAGCCGCAGAGCCAATGTGGAGGCCGTACGAGTACGAAGGTATCTCCTTGTCCTTATACAGCTGGCCGGCGAACATTGACGCTTTGATAGCATCCGCGCTTAAATCGCTTGTGGTGAACTCCTGCGCCGTCTCTTTTGTGGCGCCGAGAGATAGCTGTCCAAGTGGAATCCCTCCCACTCTTCCATTTGGATACGTGATGTTGCCAGTATCAAATGTTCCCAGCGTCGCATTCCATACGGTCTTTCCACCGATCGTGAGGCCTAAAGCGATATGGCGCATATCAGGTACATTCAACCCTGATTCGTCGATCACCCAGGGTTCTCGAAATTGGATCTTCTGATCGAGTAGCTGATCAGGGTCCGGGTCCCACGTACCGCCAGCTCCGCATAGAGAGTCTGGATACTCTTCACATGCTGCTTTAGTGAAGGTGTTCGAGCTCCAAGAGCCTCCTGGGTAGACCGACACTTCTGTGACATTTTGAAAGTTGATGTATTTGGTGCTGTCGTTGCCCCCGAGGGTTATTTTGACGGCTTGCCATGGGCCATCGGGGCCAAAGCTGGCAGTATCCCAAGGTACAATGAACACTTGAGCAGCCAATGTAATCGCTGTGAGCGATATGAGCTGGAGAAATAGTGACCTGATGGCTGAGGCGACATTCATGGTGAGTGGGGAAGGTGTCTCCAAGGACGACAGACGAGATAGTACGAACCCTTCGCAACCGCACGAGATGGAAAACCCAGGAGGAGTATTTTGAGAATGATTAAGGGGCTCTCAACCATACTGAGCGCCCTTGTCGAAACTCTGTGACCCGTCCCAGGGCAGCGCAATCACAGTGCACTGTCGCCACGTACCCGAAGCAAGTACCTGTCCATCATTTCCTGCTAATAGGGCGTTGGGGGCCATGATGCATCAACTGAGAATAGTTTTATTGCTCCTGCTACAAAAAGTGAAGCAGTCTATTGGTGGCGGTTTCAGCGTTACTACGCCGCATGAACAAGCCAATTGGAGATTATGTGCACATGCATCGAAGGAACAACGCGACGCTTTCGGGCACTATCATGACTACGCCGTTCCGGGTTAAGTCGCTGGGTCCCGGTTATTCTCATTTCTGCGTTCCCGTCACGGCGTACCTTATCGCTTAGGCACGGTGGTCCAAAGTCCTGGTTTTCTCTCAATTGCATCGGTCAAACAGTCTTCAATCCGACCGACTCAACAATGGAACAATGGATGAAGCTACTGAGGTTCAATTCTCTGCGCACATCTGAAGATGCAACAGACGTGGAAACTTTCAAAGTACGACTTGCGAGATGGTTTGCTATTAGAAGGATTCGTACTTCTTTTTTTGCTGCGACTATAATACTCGTCCTGGTTTTATCCATTCACTTTATCGACCTCACCACCGTTTCGCGCGCTGTCCACCAAGTAAAAAGCGACCCACCCCAAATCAGCAACCGGCCACCGAAGGTTGACGATGGAGTAGTTTGGAGCAACTATGCTTACGTTCAATATGTCACCAACGAAAACTACTTGTGCAACTCTCTCATGATATTGGAAGCTCTCCATCGTTCTGGGTCCAAAGCAGACAAAATCATGCTATTCCCAGAAAACTGGCAACTGTCCAATGAGATAGGGAGCGAAAACAGGATGATGTTGAACCAGGCCAGAGAGAGGTATGAAACCAAGTTGATTCCCATCAGCGTACAGACCTCCACAAAGGGAGATCCAACCTGGAAAGACAGCTTTACAAAATTGTTGGCGTTCAACCAAACGCAATACAAGCGAGTCATCTCTCTTGACTCAGACGCGACTGTCAAACAGGTGAGTGCCTTCTGCGGTTCTCCTGATCTCGAGCAACACTACTCTATTACACATACTAACTTTATGCATAGCATATGGATGAGTTGTTTCTCACACCCTCGTCACCAGTAGCAATGCCGCGAGCTTACTGGCTAGATCAGCCCTTTCTATCAAGCCAACTGATCCTCCTGGAGCCATCAACCGTTGAATGGGATCGGATCAAGACTTACATAGACCAGAAAGATTCGGGCTTCGACATGGATATCTTGAACACAATCTACAAGGACTCGTGCATTGTACTACCCCACCGACGCTACAACTTGATCTCCGCAGAGTTTAGGGGTAGTAGCGAGAGCCACAGGAAATACTTGGGTTCAGAGGAAGCCTGGAATGGGACTCTGGTGTTGGAAGAAGCCAAATTCGTACATTTTTCTGACTGGCCTCTGCCTAAGCCCTGGATCAAGGCCTCGGAGTCAGACATAGCAGATCGTCAGCCGGAGTGTAGGAAAGGCACAGGAGGGGGAGGCGATGACTGTACGGATCGAGACATCTGGTTGAATCTCTACAAGGACTTTTCGGAACGCCGTCAGGTCAGCCACTCCATGATTAGTTGCAAACGCATTGTGGCTAACTTTGTTTCAGCGCGTGTGCGGTCACCAATACGACAAACGTGACACGCCAACGACAGCAACCTCGTCTCATCGTGTACGATCAAAGTACGACTTCGAAGTCATATAAGGAGCCGGGTCCTCCCAGGAGTTTCTCATCGGCAGCGAATGGCCTCGAACTTACTCGGAAGCCGCCTAGGAATACTGAATGGCGTTAAGGTCCTTCTGACCTTCCATCCAGAGATGGCAATGCTGAGCTTTAACACATAAATATCCCGTGGCGTGGGTGTAGTGGAAATGGGGAAAAAGGATAGTCGGACTGATGTCAAGGGATGAATAGCGTGGACGAGGTCCTATCTGTAGAGACGAACTTGACTGAGATGCTTGTGATTGAAGGTCATGCTGCTACATTATAGCAACATTGAGACATCCTGCTTTGTGGTTAGAGATACTCCTAAAACTATTGCGACCACTTATTCATCAAGATAGTAAGAATATCCTTCTAGTTACTTATTTAGCAATCAGCTTATGAATTAACGCCTGTTTTCAGCGGTCTTAAGAATGTGTGTGCTTAGTTTACGCCTTGTCGGTTGATTTCTGAAAGTATCTCGCGATCGTGCTTAGGCTCACTACGATCGCTTTGGAATAGTTTCATTAAGATACGACGCGCTACTGCTCTATGTTTGGAGGGAAATAACGATAAAAATATCGAGTTTCCGTGAGGAGTACAAAAATGATTACACAAAGAAGTCTCCCCTGGCTGACAACTCAAAAATAAACGTATTGTTTTATATGGAATAGAAAATCACTCCGAAACATCAAGGGTGATCTGCATTGCATCCTGCTGTGGTTGTGAATGTTTTAGTGGTCTTCATGATCTTTGTTTTGGTATGCACCACTTTCGGCTTAACGAAACCGAGACAGCCTTCAGTGATGACCCCCGCATCCATCCCAGCCATCAAGCACGGCACACCAACCTCAGGGCAGAATGCGGCTGGTATGCGTTTTTGCCTCTTTGGTACCTGGATTGTGGAAGTACTATCATAGGTTAGCCGCCCAAACGAACTCTTGGAAAGGTTGGCCTACAAAAGAGCTCTTTCAGTCACATATATAATCACAGCGTTGGTGGCTGTAACTGTGCAGATAGCGTTACACACCGACGCTGTTGCTGTACTTGTGAAGATTCCACTATGTTGCGTGGAAGTTGGTACGGTCGAACTGGATCCGGGCTGCGGACTGGATCCAGTGATCTTACTGAAGGAGCTTTCGGTGGCAGAGCTTCCAGTAACAGAGCCTTTAGTGGCAGAGCTGTCGGTAGCAGAGCTTCCAGCAACAGAAATTCCAGTAGCAGAGCCTTTGGTGGCAAAGCTTCCAGCAGCAGAGCTTTTGGCGGCAGAGCTTTCGCTGATAGGTTTTCTTTCTACATTTAGCTGACGCATGGCCAAATGACGTGTTCCACATACGATGGACTTGCAGTTTCTGTTGCGGAGCAAGATGGAATGCTGGTTATCGTGATTCTTCGGGTCTTAGTCGATGTGCATGTTGATGTTATATCCGTGATCTTCGCGTAAGACGAACAAAACGAGCTTGCGATCTTTTCTGGTAGATCTCGAAGTATGACACCACAAGCCCGGACCGCTTCACGGTTGCCCGAGTGGGCATATACGACAGTTTGGAAAACGGGTAAAACCAGACACACGATCACACCGGGTAGATTTGGAAGTCTCATGTCGACGAAAGAAAATCGGTGAAGCTAATGCAGTACCGAGAAGAGACAGTCTCAGACTTTTCTACAATCTTGCTCTCGTTGACCATCCAAATTTCCGTTTTCGGCACTGTAGCGCTTGCATTCCACAGGATGCCGCGAGGCGCCGCACGAGGATGAATCCAGTCTCGGCGCACGAGGCTAACCTTAAGCACGCGAGGAATGTGAATCAAGACACTAGCGAACCGGGTCACTCGGCAACAATAATGGTTTCCACTTCTATGTAAATCGCGCTACTACCAATGTTGACGTTTCGATGCGACTACACACCTATCCAGTCCAAACAGCTGGTCCGGGCGCCTTGTAGCTCGTTGCAACCGGATAGTAGGACCATAGTAGACCCGGGTCATTTGCACTGTACGCGCCTGGAAACGCGACAAGCGGGCCGGGAGTACCTGTACCGCCGTTGGTGACCTCTACCTGCGCGCAACTGAGGTAGATCTGGGCGCCGCCGACAGACTGCGCTTGATGCAATGCAATGCTTTCCACGCGAACAAGATATTTGCCGCTGGGCACGTTCTTTGGAATCTGGAAGTCAACGACCGTTTTCTCTGCACGTAATTGTTAGTGGCATGTGTATTGACATGATGTTTATATATGATGACGCACTGTACGCTGGCCACGTCTTTTCGTCGCTGGTCAAAGGCCCGTTTCCTTGCATAGCACCTATAGACGCGACCTTGAACCATACATTTCCAGAGGCCTCCCAGGTATTGATGTTCGCGCTGTCGGGAACCTTGGCCATGTAAAATTGCAATGGCCCAAAGTGAGACACCATCGCGTTGGCGACGAAACCAAGTGTCTCTCCCGCTGCAATAGTTGCTGTCGCGCTACCGGCCTTGTTCTGGTAGCAGCGCATGTCGGCGCTGCTGACGCTGGTTACACCTTGATTGCCCTGGTAGTTCTTTGTTTGACGCACAGCCGTCCACTCTTGAGCTTCTGGTGTGCCATTTATGACGATCTTCGAGAAGCGGTCTGGGTTATGTAAGTTTTTGTGCGATTTGTAGACTGCATGAACAGCTCACAGTGGGCTCGGGCGGTCGCCGCCAGCATCAGTCCAAATAAGAAGAAGCGCATGTTGAGAGCCACGCGCGAAGACAGAAATACGAGAAGTCAGCCAACTCAGCCAGAAGGCATCGACTTGCTATATGAATACTTTCGAAGTTCCGTACGTCCATGCAACCTACCTTCGGCAGTTGACGGGTGCACAGACGGGGTCGCTCAAATTGCCGGCTGTATCTAAAATAGATGAAGTCACACCCAACGTCGAGCCGATGGGCTTTCCCACTCAGAATATGGCGCGCCATAATTACGAAAGCAGAAGCGACTGCGTGTGGCTTATGGCCTCCCGGTAAAACCAATACAGCCTTCGATGCGACAATGTCAAAGGTACACTATAGACTTTACATCCCTGTTCCTCGCTCGACGGCAGTGAATCGTATTGGAGGCAGACACTCGTTCAGAGAAAGAGCCCAGATCGCGTGTGAGCTTGAGAATGCCAATCGCGCATGAAGCGAATCCATCAGTTGTTTCTATGAAACACATTTACGCGATATCTTGCATAGCCAATTTTTGTACGTGTTGAAAACAGAATAGAAATCTTCGGCGAGGGTATATTTGGATTGTATCAAACTATCTACACAGAAAAGAAAGTTTCTGGGCCAGCCACATGAATATAGGGTCTACAAGTGTCAGCGATACTGGGCTCTATATCGACGACCCCTGTGAACGCACAGAAAATTCCGGACGTGGCAGATGTGACTTACCATTGCTTTGCCATCACCACTCAGCACCTGAAGCTTTTCGTGATTCTGTATGGCCATTCCTGGTCCCAGTCTTGGCCTTCGTCGTTCCCTGCGGAACCGGCATTATTTCCACAGTTCTCATCACTATAGTATTGTCAGCCAGCTGCCCAACGACATACAGTGAGTGAAACGCAAGACCGAGGATTCCGCTCAAACAACGCTGCTCAATATGAGACTTGGAGTATTATTGACATACCTAAAGAAGTCGCAATGTATGCAGGCCGCTTTCAACTTGAAGGTATAGTTTGACTCATCATTTGGACCCTCTCCGGGCTTCTTGATCTGTTGGCACTGGCCAGTACCGAGTACATCGCCAGCGCTGCCAGGTCCCAGGTAGCTATCGTACCACACACCACAGACGGCTTCGCGGGTGGTGAGAGGTGTAGTGGGGAGTGCGGCTGCAGTCGCAGCGACTGCGAAAGCAGCGAATCTGAGGACTGTGGTGAAGTACATGTTCGAGGTTGCGAAAGTCGACTTGTGAAAATGAGTGACTGGAAGAAAATTATAGTGGGATTGAAGCGAATTGTAGTGTTTAGATGAGTACTGTACCTCTAGGCAACCCCGTGAGAGTTCTTATACTGCCTCGACATCGAGACGGTCTCTGCAAATGCCCGTCCCCAGCATCCAAGACTACACCAGTTCCCGGACTCCGTACACTACGTCGTCGCTACTCTTCTACAACCCACTTGTCCGCGCTTCCCGCGTGCGAAACTCTTTGTGAGATATGGAGATCTGTACTCGATTAGATGGCGATTGCGCCTAAGCCACCGACCCACAGTGCATGCACAGCTCGCGACCAATAGATATCCAGGGTGTAGTATGAAACAGGAGAACACCGCTAGCGGGATCTCTAGCCTGTTTGAACATCTTCCGTAGTCTATACTTGGCAACCGAACACCACGATCTCGCACGAGACTTTCACCACGTCAAGAAAACTTGCGCGCACCTAACAACTGAGCTGCGGTCATAAGATCAGGGAAAGCCGTAATTACTGTTCCATTATTCTCAGGCATGCTTACACACAGCAATTCTTACTCTCTTGACGTTCTGCGTTCATACCGCCACCTGCGCAAAACTGCCGTCACCAAAAAACACCATTGGTATCGGCTGAAGACTCTCCGGAAAACAGATTGGATGATGAACTTGGATTGACTATGGATAAGCTGCTTGCCAATCTCCCTAGAAAATGAATCCTTGAATGTGTCGTACACGCTCCATATCCGGCTTTGCTATTTGCAACGTTTGATGCCCATGCTCCAGCAAACCGATCATTCAATATCCAACAAACCAAGTAATGCTAACACCATCTGAGTCTCCGCCCTAACGCGCGCCTTCATTGTTGCGGGCCCCGCTAGCCTCCAGCATCTGTCTGAGTTCATCCATGATCACACGAGGGCGAGGGTTGGCCATCATCTGCTCGAACCGACCCCACCCTTGCACTTGTGCGGCCATGTAAACGAAGCTGGCGACCAAGAATGAGAATATGTCCGCGAAAAGAAGGAAACGTCCCTCGATTAGGCAGAATAGGGCCCACTTTCCCAGCACGAAGGCGTAGTCCGTCATGTGCATCAGCGGAGTCAGTCGCGTAAAGATGTTTGGATCCGACTCGATTTGGTGGAGTGTAGTGAGTCCTCTAGCGATGATGAGGGCGTCGAATGGATAAGAGAAGACACCGAACAGCCCCGAGAGGATGCCGACGCACGTCGGAACGGAGTACGAGAGAATCGCGTCTTTTGCAAGAGCTGATTGTGGTCCAAGTTCCTTGATCCATTGGCTGGCCACGTCCGCGTAGAACATAGCACCGAGGGTTAACGGTACTACCAAACGGAAGCCAGCCTCAAGTTCTTGAAGTGTATTGGGAGTTGCGAGGTCCATATCGTCCAATTGTTCGCTGAGGGTCATGTACATGACGACTCAAGAAATGCCCGTGGCGAACAGACTCATGGTCGCAACGATGCCACGACTGATTGCGGAGGTCCGGAGGAGTTTCGACGTGGAGACGATGATCATGACGATGGTGGTCATGACTGCGGCGAGAGTGTCCAACTTTGAGGCGACGTCCATGATTGCGGGTGGTTGAGGGTCTTTCAAGGTTTCTCGGCCTGGAGTCGGGTGCAGAAGTTGAGACGATGTGATGAAGGCGGAGATAAGGGAATTATAAGTCGTAAGAACTACGCCAGAAGGTCATTGCGCCTTAGCTTCCGTATCCAAATTCACTCTTTCACAGTGCCTTAGAGTGAATGGCGGTCAGCTGATCAATGTTGTTTTGGCTTGGGCCGCTATTGCTGCGCACCGAGCACCTGCTTTCACAATACGGATTTCATCTCCAATCCCTCAACTCGCTTTGGCCTCAATCAAGCAAACTTCAACTGCACCTCTTTTAACTCCCTTCCTAGATAAGAATCTTACCTGGTAGTAATTCCAGCACCAGTGTAGTTCAGAAAATCTTCAGCGGAATAATACCACATGTACTTCAGGTTTCTTGCCTCATTAATTGGGCGTGGTTAACCATACAATAGAAAGGAAAGATTGTAGAAGGCCCTAGTACGCTCGAAGTACCGCAAACCTTAACAATTCTTTCACCAGCGCTGTTTACCACATACCGTCCAGTTTCTTCTCCACAGGTGCTGCCGAACCCCCTCCAAATTTTTTTACAAACTGTGATCTCAGGCAGCCCTTGAACTGGTTACGATAGTGACTGGTCGAAAAGTCTCGTGGAATCGGACATCTTGGCAGCATTGCCACAATGTAGTGTATCCCTTGAACGAACTCGGCTTGATTTTCTGGTTGTTGACACGACCCACGAAGTGGTGTCCGGTTAAAATGACAGATAAAGTAAGGACTGCGAGCTCCAAGTTAAATCTGTAGAATACTCTTCAGTTGAGCGAAGGAACGCACAAACTTTGTGTAGGCTCTCCGCCGCCCTGAAATAAACCATCGCTTTTATGCTCCACTTTTTTAAGTTTTAGTCAACACCACTTTGTGGTTCGTGTCAACAATCAGAAAACCCTCATGCAGATGTGACATCGGACATACATGGATAACGCCGGATGATGACGTAATGCTCGTGAAGCTCCAGCCGAGTTTCTTTGCCTCCGAACACGGCTCTTGGAATCGTTAACTCTCAACCTCAACACCTACGACCCCCACACAGACACAACTTCCTGTATCGCGCCACGAGCACACACGAAGAGCACCATGCGTTCATTCCGCCCCGTAGCCTCGGCGCTGCGCGCCCCAGCACCATTCACTTCATCAAGACAAGCCGCATCGCAGTCCCCATGCCTACGCACTGCGCCTTCGCGCCGCCACCAATCCACCTCCAACTCCCCCTCCACCTCGACCGCCACCCCCAACGCCCGCGGCAGCACCCCGCAATCCACCCCCCAAACCCACTTCGACTTCTTCCCGACGGCCATCCCCTCCGGCCCTCCCCCAACCGGCCACTTCACCATCGACACAACCGCGCTCAAGCGTGAATTCCTCCAGCTCCAAGCGCGCGCCCACCCAGACCTGCACCCGCCGGAGAGCAAGTCCAAAGCGCAGGCCCTCTCCGCCCGCATCAACGAGGCCTACAAGACGCTGCAGAACCCGCTGCTGCGCGCGCAGTACCTGCTGTCGCTGCGGGGGGTCGAGGTTGCGGCGGACGAGACGGCAAAGGTGGATGATCCCGAGCTGCTGATGGAGGTGCTGGAGGCGCGCGAGCGGATTGAGGAGGCCGGGAGCGAGGAGGAGCTCGTGGGGATGAAGGCGGAGAATGGGGCGCGCATTGCGGAGAGTGTGAGGGTGCTGGAGGGGGCGTTTGCCGAGGATGATGTGGAGAGGGCGAAGGGGGAGGCGGTGAGGTTGAGATATTGGATTAATATACAGGAGAGCTTGGATGGGTGGGAGAGGGGGAAGCCGGTTGTGTTGGAGCACTAGCTAGGAGAAGATGAGATGGGTGTAAGATAGGATGAGGATGGACGGTGCGATACCCCGATTTACATACATACAACAGCTATATCCAAAGACAGTACAGTACCACCTACACCGGCACCGTCAACGGATTCATCACGCTCGCGCCCCCATCCACCCTGATCTCCGCCCCAGTAACATACGAACTAAACCCGGACGCCAAAAACCCCACGACCCTGCCCACCTCCTCGGGCCTCCCCGCCCTCTCCAGCCCCACAACCCGCCTCTGCGTCTCCCGACTCTGCAGCGCAACAGGCGGAAACTGGCCACTCTCCAGCTCCTCCAACCCCGCAGCCTCAAGATCAACCCCGACGTCAATCTGCCCCGCCGCCACGGCGTTAATGCGCACGCCCGTCCCTTTCAGCACCGCGACACCCGCCCGCACAACCCCCAGCGCCGCATGGCTGCTCATGGTGAAGCTCGGCCCCCAGCACCCGCCGTACGTCGCCGCGACGCTGCTGACGACCACGATGCTCCCGTAGGGGACGTCCTTGGGCGCGGCATTGGGGTAGTTGCCGCGGGGCGTCGTCTTCGTCATGGCGGTGGGCGCGTACTTGAGCGCGAAGAAGGCCGGCATGGCGTTTGCCTCGAAGGCGGCGATGAGGTCTGCGGGGCCTGTGTTTGTTATCGAGGGGGAGCCGAGGAGGCCTGTCGACGAGGTCCAGACGTCGAGGCGGCCCCAGGCGTTGAGGACGTCGTCGATGAGCGCGAGCGTGCCTTCCTCTGACGTCGGCGTGTACGGGTAGGGTATGACTTTTGTGTTTGGGGAGTTGGCGTTTGTGGCGGTGACGAGGGCGTCGAAGGGGTCGGCCGAGGAGGTTGAGCATGCGTAGATGCAGGCTGCGCCGTGGGCTGGAGGTTAGGTTAGCGTGCGGTGCGTATTGTAGGGGTAGGGGACAATGCGAGGATAGTGGTGCGGACCATTATATCTAGGATGTTGGTATCTGGAGCGTCGTCGACATACGTACCAGCGAGTTCTGCAACAATCGCCTTTCCTACTGGTTGCGTCGCCCCCGTCACCACGCAGACAAACCCATACTATCCCAATAACATCAGCACCTCCGCTCTCCTCTTTCTTGCCAGAACCCAGCAATCACTCACCAGCTTCCCATCGCTCCGATACGGATTCGTATGCTCCGAGTCGCCCGCAACACCGCGTGCAGCTTGCTCCGCCATATCTCTCGCAGGCAGTGCAGAGCGGAAACGAGAGGAATCTTTTCCAGAGGAAGATATCAGATTCTCAAAGCTGGAGGCGAGAAGGCACAGAGGCCTTCTAGAGGGAGGCTTCTACATCATGCCATGGTTGCTTGTTTGGTAGACGCGGCTGCGACATCCACGGCGCGCGGAGATAGATTGGCGGGGGGAGGACATGGCGATAAGCTTATCGGGAGGGGAGGGGAGACTGGAACTACCACTACCGCATCATATGTACGTCTCATTGGGCGCTGCGACTACCTACCAGCTACTCTGAAGATGCGGATGGTAGTACACGTCGAGTATTTTGAAGTAAGGTCCTGCGTCCAAGTTCATACGGTATCTGGTTTGCGTTTTTATCATCTACCACGATGCGAACGAACATTGCGTCTACCGGCCGCGAGGCCACCACATCTACCAACCACCCACGCCCAACACCTCCCGATCCACGAACACACCTCCCCCCACACGCACTCCCCATGCCCCAACCCGCCCTACTGGCCCCCCGCCCCCCGAAGCTCCTCCCCACTCAATCCCTCCCTCAGCCTCTCCTTCGGCGGCAGCACATCCGGCCCAAAGCTGAGCGGCAACAACTCCCCCATCGTCCTCACAATGTACCCGCCCGTCTTACTAAACATAAACACGGGCGTCTCGAGCGCCAAAAACTCCCTCAGAAACTGCCTGCACATGCCGCACGGCGAGCAAAACTCGTCCAGATCCGTCGCCACGCCGATGGCCTTGAAGGACCCTAGTTTGTGCCCCGCGTGGATGGCTGTGCCCATCGCGACGCGCTCGGCGCACGTGCCGACCGGGTAGGCGGCGTTTTCGACGTTGGCGCCTGTGATGGTGGTGCCGGTGGTGGAGAGGAGGAGGGAGGCGCCGACGCGGAAGAGGGAGTATGGGCCTGAGACGTGTTAGCGTTTTTGCCATGGTTCTCCCTCTCCCACTTGCTTGACCTAGGGGTAGTGATGGTGGGACGTACAGTATGCCCGTCCCCGCGCTTCCAGACTCGTCTCGCACAGCGCCTGCACCTCGGCGAGCGACACGCCGTGGATCAGCCCATCCTTCTCGGGCACCGGTTCTGCGGCCACGGCTTTGACTTGGGTGGACATGGTGGGAGGGGAGGAAAGAGAGAGAAGAGCGCGGGCGCGCGCGGTGCTACAGCTATAGCTCTGGCCTGGCGGGGTGGAGTGGGACCCTGGTGGGATGCGTGGGCCGCGGTTGACCGCGTTGCGTTAGCGGGCTGTGTGCGCGGCGGAGGCCGCCGGCGCCCTTCTCCTCTTTCGTGTGGGTGGGTGTAGGGCATCCGTGAAGCTGGGACCAGAACGCATGCGAGATATGAAGGCGCGTGGGAAAACAAGTTCGTTGTTGTTTACTGCGGAAGGTGCTGCCAAACCCCGCAAACCATGTGGAACAATACCGCGCCCTGAAGCTCATCACCCACGCCTGCCATGTCCTACAACTCGTCCATACGCGTTCACCCACGCCGGCCAGGACGACACATCCTACAGCTCGTCCTTGTACACTTCCTCGCTGCCCTCATGCGCCTCGCCGTCGTCTTCAGCATCAGCCTCCTTATCACTGCTACTCATCCCCTTCGGCTCGCCCCTCTCCTCCCCGCCCTTCTCCGTCCCCTTCCCCTTCTCTTTCGCCCCCTTCTTCCCCTCCCCCTCCTCAGGCTCGATATACTCGATGAGCCGATACTCCTTCTGCCCCGCCGGCGTCTCAATCAGATCGAGCCGCCACTCCTTCTTCCCCGCAATCTTCTTGCTATTGCGCTGCAGCTTCTCCACATCGCGCACCTCCATGCCCACCTTCTTGAGCCCCTCCTTGCTCATCATCTTGCCGTCGCTGGTGACCAGCGTGCCGAGAAAGATTTCCTTGCCGCCGCCCGCGATGATGCCCTTCTCGATAATGCGGCCCTCGCCGCCCACGAGCGCATGCGCGCCCACTTCGATGCCGCCGATGACGGGGCCGCGCTCGGAAGCGCCCTCCGCGCCGGGCGCCAGTATGCGCAGGGGGTTGGCGGCGTCGTGCGCGGCGAGCGAGGCGAGGAGCTCCGACTGGGCGGCTTCTTCTTCGAGGCGGGCAGAGTCCCACTCGTCGACTTCGGAGGGGGCAAGCACCGGTTGGCAGGTGATGGGGTGTGCGAGGTTCTCCTGCGGCGGCTGGAAGGCCATGTCGTTGCAGAGGCGGGGCGTGTAGATGATCATGAGGTAGGAGCAGGTGCTGACTTCTCTAATCATGGCAATCTTATCCACGGGCTGCGGGTTGCAGTGGAACTGGACATGGTGTTAGCAGGAAGAGGGACATGGGGTAGAGGCGCCCTACCTGTACTTCGATTTTGCGCTCCCTGCCCGTGAGATCGCATTCGGTGCCGCCAGCCAGCCGCTGCACCATGTATCGGCTGGAGCCTTTCGTTTCCAGGCGCGGGAGTTCGAGGCCCGTCTCCGTCTCCGCCTTGCTCTCGGGCTTGGCCTTGCCCTGCTTCGCATTGCCTTCGTCATCCAAATCTCGTGCTTCCGGCTCACTACCTAGCGTTTTCCTCCCCTCGCTCTTCTTCTCTTCCGTATCCTTGTCGGAGAATCTCCCCAGGATGAAGCTGTTGATAGCGTGGTCCTCGACGGGCGGATATGCCGGCGCACCTCCGCGGCCCGGCGGCAGCTGGTGGAACTGCTTGACGTGGTCCCTGTAGCAGAAGCTGTAGCTCCACCAGCCACTCAAATAGTAGATGCATTCGCCCCTCATGCCGTCGAGCAATTCCCCGCCGCGGCTCGATGCGCGCACGAGCTCCTTCTCCTCTTCGGCCTGTGCTTCCTCGGGCGACACGGTGCTGTTCTGCGGCACATCTTCGGGGAAGACGGGGATGCTGCAGAGGTAGCGACGGCCGTCGAGCACCACACGCTCGTACGTCAGGTCGAGCTCGTCATCCCTATGTGGTAGGTCGGACGACGGCTTCTCCGGCCTCGAGAGGTCCTGCGTGGCCTGTGATATGGGTGTCGCGGAGCTGGTGCTGCGCGACACAGACTGCGAGAGGAGCGATGTGGCTTCGTTCTCGGACACGTATTCGTCTGGGAAGACGACCTCGTACTGCGACGCTGGTCAGCGGGGAGTGGGGAGCGGCTCCAAGCAATGGGCAGAAGCGCACCTGCGGGAACGCAAGCAGATCCTCGAAGACGCTAAACGAGTGCGGGCTGGCAAGCGCAATGCGCAAAAACGCCGGAAGCGCCCAAAAGTTCCTCATGGCGGGTGCAAAGCGATGTGTGGTCTGGAGGGAATCAAGTTGCGCTGAGGAGCTTGCTTGGAGCCACATGTCACTTACCCGCCCTCACAGCTGACCAATCCGGCTAGTCTCAAGTATATCGCTACCTATAACCACGACCACCACTCCGGCACCCTCATGTAATCTTGATTGTTTCCATTCATTTATCCTATTCGATCGCCCCGCTACCATGCCAGAGTATTCCACCCGGAGATTCCCACGCGACGCTATACTACGCTCCAGAAGAACAAAAGGAAAAAGAAGACCACCATGGTCTCGGTGAGTGCAAAGATGCCGCCAACGCCCGCTAGGATATTATACATACATACACAATGTGGCGATACGCCGTCCGCTCACTAGTCCAACTTGGTTCCGTACTGCACCTTGAAGCTCTGCCCGGCCGGGCGCGGCTGCACGCTCTTACCGTGGTAGAACTCGCACTTGAACTTCAGGCACTGGTTGCGGTCCGAGAAAACCTGAACTATGTCACCCGAGTGCAGGTTTCCGTAAAGAGCCCGGCCCTTGTCGTCCTTTTGTCGGAGATGCTTTCCATTGACCCAGAGCCCGGACCTGGCTTGCGTGTAGATGCCCACTTGCAGATCCTCCACGCTGGTCCAGTCCTGTCCGTTTTGAGACAGCTCTTGTACCAGGTTCACGTCGCTGGGGGACCACCAGAAAATGTAGAAGGCTGTCTTGGGGATGCGGATGTCCGTGGCATCTTCATACACGATCGTGCTCGTTTTCAAACGACCCCACGAAGTCAAGCGCTGGTCAATGTGGAGTGTGAGCGAAGGGTCAAAGGAATCAGCCGTCGCCACCAGCTTGCCGACCCGGCGTGGTGGAGCCTTGAAATCAGGCTCGGTGGGCAGCGTTGGGCTGGCTTGAACTGGGAGAGCTGCGACTGAAGCAGCTGAAGTAACCGAAGCGTCGCTGTCTCCGTGAGCGGATTGTTGCATCGTATCTGCGAGGGAGGCGACGTCTGCGGCATCTTGCTGTTGCGCGCCAAAGTCGAACCCGCTGACCTTCTGAGCGTACTCAACGTTGTGTGTGGAAGGATCAGCTGGATCGTAAAAGAAGGACGGCGTCTTTGGAAGACTGATCAACCGGCTCGGGAGCGGGCGTGCCCTTGGCGTCGGTTCGCTGCTCTGGCTAGGGTTCTTCTGCTGGGAATAACCGAGAGAGTTGTGTTGCGGAACCTCTGGTGTCTTAGGTGTGGCGGGCTCATTCGGAGTCTCTCGACCGGACCCGAACGACTGTGGGGATGCCATGTTCAGCTCCCGAACACCAGACTCTGCACCGAACAGGCTAGAAGAAGAAACGTCTCGGTCGAGCGTTGGTGTGTTGCCAGTAGATGCCTTGCGGCGTCTACCATTCTCCCGATAAACCGAGGCTCCTTGTACACCAGACTCAGCAGACCCAGCGTCTGAAAGGGCCTGCTTTGCGTGTACGTTGAGAATACCAGAACTCTCCAAGGCTGACTGTCCAATCTCGCCAAACAGACGGTACACGTTCGGTGTTTTGGGCATAGGCTGAAAGCTCTCCTCTTCAAGAATACCATCCATGTCAGATTGGAAAGATGGAGCGGCGCTTGATTCCTCTTCGCGGTCCCGCAGCTGATATCGTGGGAACAAAGGATCGTGGCGAATGCGCTTTGATTGTCGGGCGTCAATGAGATGCTCAAACTCCTCGTCAGACAAGACATCGGCCTCATCAGCTTCAACAGATTCGGGAACGACTTCGTTGATGCTGAGCTGCGATAGTTGATGTTCAGCTTCGTCCTCGTCCTCGTCCTCGTCCTCGTCCTCTTCGACAATAGATTCCAGGACAGGGTCTAAAGGGAGGGTTACAAAGTTAGTGAACTAGTCAAAGACAAAGAGAGATGGGTAGAAGGAGATGTTCTGGCTCGAGCTTCTTGTGACTAATGTCTGACGTTCCAGACACCAAGAACAGCACCGGCATTACGTACGTACCTTCCGGGATATTCGCGCCCTCTCTAAGCCAAGGGTGTTGCAGGCATTGGATTTCCGTGGGACGTTGGGATGGGTCCCGGCGTAGCATTTGCGTAAGCAAATCAATGCAAGCGATGGAGACATTGCGCGCCTTCAGTGGACCTACATCCAACTCTGACTCCATGATGTGGTCGAACATGGCGCGGCCAGTGGCATCCTGTTTACCCTCGAAAGGCGGAGCACCGCAAAGCGCATTCCAGAGCACGCCTCCAAGCGAATAGATATCACAGGCGGAGCTATACGCCTTTTCGTTTCCACGTCGGCGCTTCTTAGACCTTTCGTAGAACGGGAAAACCTCCGGAGCACAATACAGGAGCGTGCCGCAGAAGGTCTTCAGGAAGGTCTCCTCGTGTTGGACCATCTTTGACAGGCCAAAGTCGGACAGCTTGACCTGGATGGGTTCGACTTCCGATATGAGGATATTGTCGGGCTTGATGTCGCGATGCGTGACCTTCTGGGCGTGGAGATGGGCTAGAGCGCTCAAGACCTGCTGGGCCACGGGTCGAATCACGTCTTCCTTCATTGGACCTTCGCCATCGGGACGCAGGCCCGCTTCCATGTGCTTGCGCAGATCACCGTACGGCGCGTACTCCATAATGATGTACAGATAGTCACCTTGGTCGTGGTAGTCGATGAACTGGACAACGTTGGGATGTTTCAAGTTCCGCATGATGGACAGCTCGTTTTCGACCTTCTTGTCAAGCCGGCCGTCTTTCATGAACCGTCGCTTTTCGAGCTCTTTGGCGGCCAGAACAGTCCCGTTCATCTTCGTGGCAATCTTGTAGACAGTCGCAAAAGCGCCCTTGCCGAGCTCACCCATAATGGTGTAGTTGTGTCCCCCGTTCCACCTCATCAGAGTCTGATAAGGTTGTTGTTGTTGCCGCCGCAGCACCTTGTCGCGTTCCTGTCCCTGGAAGCATTCACTCATGAAATTCCGCTTGTTCTCTTCATAGTTCCAGATCTGTGCCTGCGAGGATCGAGGCGGAATGCGCACATGGAACCGGATCATCTCGTTGTCGTTCGCGCTGTTCGCGATGATGATCTCGGAATTGCTGGTCAGCACGCGGGTCTTCTCGGCACGGTAATCTTTGCTCTTGAGCACGGTATTGTCGACTCGAGTTCCGTTGGTGGAAAGGTCTTCGATCATGACCAGACCCTCTGCATTAAGATAAATGCGGAAATGTTGATTGCTGATTCGCTTGCCCGAGTCCTGGCCAAAGACGATGTCGACGAGGTTGGCATTGCGCCCAAAGACGAAGCCCGAGTACTTCTGTTTGAGGTGGCTTATGCTTGAGAAGCGGAGCGCAAGGTCGGCAGGTCGTTGAACAGACATTTTCCCCCGAGGCGTGCCGTCGTCTCCAATGATAATAGTCTCCTGCTCTTCAATGTTGGTGACATACGACTCCATGTCGTGGAACAAGACATGATAGTCGCGGGTAAGTGCAGTCTGTTCAACGATCCTGGTGGCGGCCGGGCTGCCTGCGATGAGCAGCAGGATGATGTCAGAGGAGTCGTTATCGCCCACTCCGGAATTGTCCTCCCCAACGCGTCGCGGGTCGAGCACTTGCTGGGTAGGTTGCGTGTCCTCATATTGGGAGGCCATTTTAGCAACGCAGTTGAGGGCCCAGTGCAACCTTCAACGTCCTTGTTGAACAGGTCGTATAATCTCGAGAGTGCCGGTAGGTTCTGAATTCAACCTTGGATCGGTAGAGACGGGTCAGTTTTCAGGCAGCAACTCGCGAAACTGACGCGCTATTTGGAGTCACGCGAACGACGTAGTGTTGGCCTGTGGTATGGAGGTGCACACAGAGGTGAATGGGTGTTGACTCGAGTCCGAGCCTAAACGGGATGCAAGTTGCGTCAGCAACAGTATCCGGGGCAGACGGTTTCTGCCAGAGTCCAAGCCTTGTGTGTCGGCCAATCTAATGGGACACCTCCTTCGCCAGCCTATAGCAAGTCCTTTGCGACCTCTGCCTGGCGCTGTCTTCCCAGGTGAATATCCACCACCAGCCTGCCAACAAGGCCAAGCCGCGCTTCTCACGCAGCGCCTATGCCTAGCAGCTTCGTTGCTCTTTCCACGATGATCTTTCGCTTCATATAGCAATAGTCGAAGTATCGACGCCCCGCAGTAGTTGCGCTCGCGTGCGGTCCAAACGAGGGAGCGGTCGAAATACTGAGCGCACAATGGAGTCGAAGCGATCGTAACTATGATTAGCAGCGCGATCGCGAAAACGAAGTCGCGGGTCTACAACAGCACCTATCTGCTGCGACTGCGGTGGGTGCGGTGGGGGAGGGGGGAAACTGTTGCCCTAGAAACGGCGGTTCACTTCATTTGTCAGCCTCTTCCTTGCCGCAGGACACACGACTACAGCATGAGATGGAAAGCAAGCAAGCGCACCTGGTACAGCGGCGACTGCAAGCTGCAAGCACCCTCGTTCGGGTCCTGGGCGCGAAGAGACGAGACTCGACAAAAGTCACGACGCTCTGAGACTTGGGGTGAGGTCTGAGCTCAGAGCCCCGAGAGCTCCATGCGCTGCCATTGGCCAATGTGGGGGAACATTGCGCCTTCATTCGCAAGGCAGCCGCGTTGCCACCGATTCAATCCAAGAACAAAGGAATGGATGGATATCCCCGTGGGGTCCAATATGCAGGCACTTGTCGCGTTGAAGGAAATATGGGGGCGCTTGTTCACGAACATTTTCCCATCCTGGGAGCGCTGGTCACGAACGTCGTCCTTTCCATACACCTAAACCAAGTGTATCCAGTCATATCGGATGACAGGAGGCGCCTCGTCGTTCATTCCAAGCACATAACAATCGCCGACAACCTCATAATGCTGAGTCAGACCACCATCAGTACAGCCTCGCAGGACCAAGGGTGTTGCACCGCCTGCAACGTAGAACACTTGGTCGCCAGGGCGAGTGCTGGCAGGCGCAAGGCCTACGTCCCCATTCCTGGTGAAGAACAGGCGCCGTGAGAGCGTGGCCGCCATAATCGACGCATCCATCGCCGCTATACGCTCCTGTCGCGTTTTGTCAACAGTGTTGAGACTCTGTCCACGATCAGCATGCTGACTTTACAAAGCACGACGGAATCTCCTACCAACTCCTCACCAAACCTCGTCCTCAGCTTATCCTCCATCTCCCAGAAAACATCAACCCACGGTACATCCTCTCGGACACGCCCATTTGCCACCATTGAATCCCCCCAAAAGAGCCCGTGCTCCTCCGCTAACTTCTCGAGAATGACCTTCCTATCTCCAGTAAACGGCGCAAGCCTGTCGTGGATTGTGTCCGACGTGTTCGCTCCGAAACCCCCATCATCTGCCGCACCCCTCCACAGAAGCCCTTCCAGCAGCGATCCCGTGTTAGGCGTGCTCAGGTTGAGATACAGCAAGCTCTTCCATAGCCTCGCAGCCTGCGAGCCTATCTTGTCCAGATGCGCATCCCCGAGTCTGTCATAGTACGCGCTGCCGGGCGAGCTCTCCTGCTCGGCTTCTGTCGGGTACAGCTGCAGGTTGAAAGGCGATCTGGGCGACTTGATGGCCCAGGATACAAATGTAATTTCGTCTTTGGGTGTGGTTCTCCGGACGCCGATGTTAGCACTTGAAGGTGCCTTCTCGCAGAAAATTTCGGCACAGAGGAGCTCCCAGAAACGTGTCTTGCCCGCGGAAGCATTGTTTTCCAATGCAGCCCACCACTTGGAGATGGTGTTGCGGCTGACGTCTGCACTGTCGCCCCACATTACCTCTTCCACGTGGGATACGACGGCTGTAGACGAGGCAGAGACTTGCAGAACAGAGGCTGTCGTTATCTCGCCTGAATAAACGTCGGAAGCCCGCTTCAAACCTTGGACGGTGTATAGACGAATGGCATCGGTCCGAATATCGTTGCTTTGTGCACCTGGCGCACTCCAATCTGGCACCCAGCTTGGTAGGTCCTGCCGAAACTTCCTGCCGGTGTCGGTGCTGAGTACCGCAAGCGACTTGGACTCCTGCATGATCCTAACCGTCGCCTGTGTGTACACCTCCCTATCACTCAGCGTGTAGTCGGGGACGAGGTGCGGTCCTCCTGCATTGGTCTTGGCGAGGGCGAGCAAAGCATATCCAATGCGCGCATGAAGGAGAACACGTCCAGTATTGTGAACACGGATCTGCCCGAGCTGGTTTTGTACTTCGCTCGCACAGCTGGCTGGTCAAGGTGCTCGTTAATGCGTAGCATATCGCGCTGGTCGCCATGAAAGTGCACAATCTCGGGTGGTTCCTCGTTGCCCCTCTTCTCCCCAAGTCCATCGCCTAGGTATATGAACACCGTCTTGGACGACTGATAGATTCGACCCATCAAGTCCACCTGGTGCGTCCTCTCATCCAAGTGCGCCTGGTTGATTGACAGCGCATCGATCCAGATAACGAGCCCATCTTGGTGCCTCAGCCGCAGATGACGCAGTGCGCTTTGCAGATTGACCGTTACAGCGAACGGTCTTCCGTTCAAGAATATTTCTCTCCTGGCCCTGGGGGATCCCCACACATAGGATAGAGTGTAGTACTTGGGGTGGTCGCTAAGAGACGTCCGTTGCAGCTCGCAATGTATGGGATCGGTCCATTCGCCTGGGAGAACCTTCACGAGTCGTATCTCGTTGCTACGGAGCGGGCTGTCATCGTAGACTACTGTGTTCATGGTAAATGTGAATGGACATGTATGGACTGGACTTCGGCATGAGTATGTGTCGCACAACCTGTATGCCTAGCCGATTCATCGTTGATGTATGTTAGATGGAGGCTGACCGGTACGGCAGGTCTGCATCCACCAGGGGAAAGCGCGATCAAGGCACACGTGGATCCCACGTGCAATCATCGTCCGAACACCCCTTGATATGCTGTTACTTTCAAAACTCGTGCTGTATACGTCCAGATCCTTTTCTCATGGGCCGGACTGCTTGCGCAAGCTGGTTCGTAGGGCTGAAACGTTGTGCCTCGGCAACTCTCCAACATCGCCCTCCCCGAACCCCACACCTCACAGACGCCATCAACGCGGGCACGGTAGCTGATGTTCTCCGTGCATTCCGCCGACGGACCTATTCCATAAAGCCTCGGTACCGCTTTTGAAAACGCGTTTAGATTGATTCTCGCTGCGTCCTACTATTACGAGCTCCTTCCTACACCACCGTCGAGCAGAGCAACTGATTACTGAGCGCTCACCACCCCAACGACCTCCCAGAATCCTTCATCTCCGATACTAGCGCCATCCGCCAAAATGCCTTCCTACACCTCAATCCACCTGGCAGAACGCCCCACGGACCAAATTCTCCCCGGCAAGACCTTCACCGCAAAGCAGCACCCCGTCCCCAGTGCCTCCACCCTCAAAGATGGCGAAGTCCTCTTCCAAACATTGTACCTCTCCCTCGACCCGGCAATGCGCGGATGGCTCAAGGACGCCCGCTCGTACGTGCCCCCCGTCAAGATCGGCGAGGTGATGCGTGGCGCGGCAATCGGCATCGTGCTCGCGTCCAAGTCGCAGAAATTCACCGTCGGGACGTACGCCAGCGGCACGGTGGGCTGGACGGAGTATGCAGTTGTGAAGGACAAGCTGCTCCGGGCGTTGGATCTTCCCGAGGGTGCCGTGCCGACGGATGCGTTGAGCGTGCTGGGTATGACGGGGCTGACGGCGTACTTCGGCATTTTGGACGTCGGGCAGGTGAAGAAGGGGGATTTCGTTGTCGTTTCGGGAGCTGCAGGTGCGACGGGCAGTGTAGTGGGGCAGATCGCGAAGATCAAAGGCGCGACCGTGTTGGGATTGGCGGGCGCCGATGACAAGGTGAAGTGGCTGAAGGAGGAGCTGGGTTTCGACTATGCTCTGAACTACAAAGACGCCGACTTTGCAAAGAAGTTCAGGGAGGCGACGAAGGGGCTGATTGACGTCTACTTCGACAATGGTAAGTTGTTGTTGAGGTGGATTTGGAACTGCGACTGACAATGGTAGTCGGCGGAGAAATCCTCGATTTGGCTCTCGCCAGAGCAAAGCCGCATGCGCGATTCGTCATGTGCGGTGCCATCAGCCAGTACAACAAGAGCAAGCCACAGGGACCCAAGGTGAGTGACCAAGTCCACTGTTGTAGGTACACGCTAATCATTCTAGAACTACATCATGATCATCTCAATGCGGATACGCATGCAAGGCTTCATCGTCTTCGACTACGAGAAACAGTACGCTGAGGCCCGGAAGGAACTCGCACAATGGCTGTCGGAAGGCAAACTGAAGCGCAAGGAGACGATTATCAAGGGCGGCCTGACAAAAGCTGAGCAGGCGCTTGTCGATTTGTATAACGGTGTAAACACGGGTAAGCCAATCTTCATCATGCTTGTGAGAATCGCTAATGTGGCAAGGCAAATTGCTCGTCGAGGTTGCGAAGCCTGACGATGTGAAGGCGAAATTGTAAGTCAGTTACATAAAGAGTACGGTCAATGTGTATGACTTCACCACGCAGACTATGTATAGAACAACGAAATTTAAAGCTGTGAACGCACCGTCACAGTAAATGTGACCCTCGCTGGGGGCAAAGACTTACAAAGGATAAATTGCGAAGCGTCGCGACTTTACTGCAGGTGATTGGATCATGGAAGTCCTTACATTCAAGATTTTCCAAGTGACAGTGTCCCCAGGTCGTCCACGTCTATAAAGTGCAATTTGGTTACTCGGCTGTCCGCATTTGCTCTCGACCAGATCACCATTTCGAGTACACCAACTTTCTGACACGTAGACTCTGGCCCCACACATCACGATATCGATTACATTGATCACCACGCGCGAGAAGCTACTCATCGACTGCGAATTACCCTACAACACCCCAATCATACGTTCTGTACAACATAAATAAGAACAAACCTAGAATCATATTCAATATGATGCAACATATGAGTAGGTGCGAGTCCATTCTTATGCGTTAAGCTTACTAATATACCAAAAGGAGGTCGCGGCCGATGCATTGGGTTCGTAGTCATAGCCCTGATAATTCTCATCCTTCACGGTAAGTCTCATGCAGCAGCAGCACCAGTAACCTACTCACTGCAAACCTAGTCATCACATTCACAGGCTGCACGTCCAAATTCGCAGCGACACCAATATTCCACCTCTTAACCATTCGCAAAGGCGATACCTGGCTTCGCGTCAACTACTTCGGCGCATGTTTCGGCGACGCCTCTGGTCTCCTCGCCTGCGCCCCTACCATGGGCAGTGCCGACGCCGTCGTCGCGAAACTGAACCTCGATGCCGGAAAAGCCGCCGCGGCCATCTTCCTCGTCAAATACGCACAGAAGATACAGTCGTCTGGATTGATGCCTTGGTTTCCGCTAGCAGCAGATCTGTGCTTCGTTGTATCCGCCGTTACTTTTGTGCTCATGAAAGACAGCAGTCTCCTCTGGCAGCCACGCCACATGAGCAACTACGCCACGTTCAAGATGGCCTTTGTGGGCATCGCGTTCTTGGTTTGTTCAATGGTGCAGATCCTCGCTTCGGTTGGGGGCATGGCTAGTGCGATCGAGATGGTGGAGAGACCGCAGTTCAAGATCGAAAAGAATATCATTGTCATCATGATCTTGCAGGGAATCGCGGGGGCGTTTCAGGCGGGTTTTATAGTCCTCATGTTCCGTCGATGTCGGAGGGTGGAGAGGGAGATGATGCATGGGAACAGATCAAGGCGAGTGGACGGCGCTCGCCAACATCGCCCGCGCAACCCGATGAAGCAGTCTAGTCGTAGACCTCGCTGAGTCAAAGATTCACGCGCTCGACCTCATACATACGCTTCTGGTTTGCTTTGGGTTGCTCGGGTGCGCATGAAGGTTTTAGGATAGTTTTGGGTATAGTAGACCGCAAAGCTGCTCGTTTTTACAGTCTTGCGTTTTCACAGTTAGGTATTCTATCTCTGAAAGATTCTTTTTATTACTTTGGTAGTATTAGACTATTACTCACATCGTCAAGATCCATAACAAAGTGCGTTGCATTGCTTTCATAATCTATATCGAGCATGGAGGGCGTTAGAAGAGCGGTTATCTGACTGACTTCAATCATTGTCGATTGAAATTGACAGTCGCTGGGTAGAAAATCGAGCTACGGATGGTATTGATGCGGTCCCACCGAGAGGCGCTCTTGAAAGTATCGTTCGTGAAAGACGGCGTGTCCGACTCTCCATGTCTGGATGCCGTATCTTATGCCTAACTAAGAAGGTAAGGCCCGACAATGAAGGCCCCCAGCCCACTAGGCCTCATATGCGATTCCCGCACATGTGTTTGACGTGCGTTGGCTTGTACTGCATTCTTTTTCAGTTAACAAGATTGTCTCACGAACAAATGCCCCTCTGCTTACTTGTCACCATGCGCGTTAAAGTGTGTGGAGCTCGTAACGTTTTAACGACACGCTCTCACTGCACCTCGGCTATATGATCTTTACAAGGATATGCGCCACGCAATGTGTTCCACCTTTCTCGGGCGAGATTAATGCACGAACGCCAATAACATCACACTTCGACAGGCCGGGATATGAAATTCTCGCAGATCATCCCTCCTTCACCCCACCGCTAATTGGGCTGTGCCTTTAACCCTATATCAAAGAGGAATGTCGAATACCACAAATCACTAGGTGCCCACCTACGGAGCGGACTACGAGGATTTGGTCCGTACCAGGACAATCGCATGTTCCAGGGTGGGTCGGTTGAGCGTCTGGCTGACGAATCTCGTTTTAATAATTCATAAGAGATGCCTGCTACTTATTAAAAGCTATAAGTACTCTCGAGAAACGTCGATTCAGCCATTTCGTCACGGGAGATCACATTCTACTCGCAGGCCAGCATGCATCGACGTAATCTAGTAGTACTGTTGACATGGGCGCTTCTGTCGACTCCCTTTGCAGGGGCTCAACGAACGAACGACAAAGTCTGCGGCCGAATCGCAGAGCTCCAAAAGGTAGCACACGATGCCAATCCATCAGGTACAATTCTAGTTCACCACCTGCATATGGCGTCGTTAAATCCGTAGCAGCTGTACCTGTTAGCATTCCCATCAAGCCAACACTTGATTGCCTCAAGAATATTACTGTTGGGCAAGGAAGAACCTATAATATCGACCTTATGCTGCGGAACTTGGACCTCTATCTCGATTTCGAAACCAGTAAGCCAACGCTTGACATACAAGTACACAACTGATTTCTCGACAGCTTTGGACTCTTTGAAGAAACCTCCGCCCGACTGGCCATACCCCGCACATGATCTTCGAGCAAGGTTAGCAGAAGTGAAGTCAAAGGTCAAAAACAAAAAGTACGCGAACGATTACGAATTTCAAGTGGAGTTGTTCGAGAAGGTGTTTGCGCCTGCACACAGTGGACATCTGATCTTCTATCCTGATCTTCTTGTGAACCCGTGGTACTGGAGTAGGACCGCGTCTTTGGTCTCGATCAGCAAGGATGGTTCTGCGCTGCCAGAAATCTTCTTCCGCGGTAAGATCACTAAACAATTGCGCGAGTATAGAACGACTGACAAAAGCCAATAGACGATATCTTGAACTCTGTTACTGATGCTTCACCCTTGTCCAAAATTGACGGGCAGGATGCACAGAAGTTCATCGAGGATCTTGTATTCCGAGCGGCTTCGCAAGACCCCGATGCGGGCTACAACGCCATGTTTTACAATAAAGCATACGTGGCGGCGCACATCTCCAACGGCGGCTATTTTGCGCAGGGTGGGCGCACCAACAATATCTACCCGGGCGAGAACACTACTTACACGTTCGAAAATGGAACATCGACCACCATTGACAATGTCGCTCTGCTGAAATGGGACTTCACCGGGGCCACGGAGAACTTCTATTTCATCAATCGATACGCAGGCGGGGGTACCAAACTGGCGAGCCCCATCAAGATCCCCAATGCACCGGCTGGGTACCCGACGCCAGTGATCACAACAAAAGACGGCACGCTGGCCGGATACTATCTCTCCGGTGATGGCTTGGACGATGTCGCTGTGCTCAGCGTGCTTTCGTTCACGCCCAGCAGCGTAGTCGAGTACCAAGCGGTAGCTGAAACCTTCCTCGCCGACGCCAAACGGGACGGCAAGAAAAAGCTTGTGGTCGACCTCAGTGCCAACAACGGTGGCTACATCCTCTCGGGTTACGACCTCTTCCGCCAACTTTTCCCGCAGACGGAGCAAGTCGGCCTAACGCGCTTCCGAAACAACGCGGTCCAGGACGAAGCTGTCAAGATTAACCAGAAGATCGTACCCGAGGGATTTGATCCGAGCAAGGGCGCCTTCGAGCAGGTTCGAGCATACGAGAGAAGCTGGGATTATCGCCATGACTTGGACATCGATGGGAAGAAGTTCAAGAGCGCGGAGCAGAAGTGGGCAAATCACAAGATTGGAGAATCGAATTACAGCTCTCTTCTGCAGTGGGATTTGAACGATCCGTATCTGACCACGCAGGGTCCAGTTGCTTTTGGGACGGAGATTACGGGTTACGGAAATAGGACCAACTTCACGCAACCGTTTGCAGCGGAGGATATCATCGTGGTAAGTTGCTGCAGATCTGAATCCAGTGAAGATGACTCGATGACTAATGGAGAATTGTAAAGCTTACCGACGGATTCTGTGCATCGACCTGCTTCCTTTTCAGCGACTTCATGAAGCAAGCAAAGGTCAAATCCATAGCCGTTGGAGGATTGCCCAACACTAAGCCCATGCAAGCAGTTGGTGGCGTCAAAGGCGGCGAGCTTGTCACCTGGGATAACCTATATCGTGAAGTGTACGAAGACGCTTTCTACCTTTGGCAGGCTTTCAATCAGTCTGATCCCGACTATGTTTGGATGGACGAGACATTCTTGAACCACCGAGAATATATAGGCTACACCGCGACAGCAGGCGTCAATATTCGCGATGTCGTCCAAAAGGATCACGTTGAGGACGGCCTCGCAGCGCAATTTGTGAGGGAAGAAGCCGACTGCCGGTTGTTCTACACCAAAGACATGATCGTTGACGTAGAAAAAGTGTGGAATAAGGCTGTGAGTGTGGCGTGGGAAGGAGGAAAATGTGTGAATGGCGGTCTGTCGGAGAGAAGTGCATTGAAGACCCAGAAGGAAGGAAGGAAGACGGCAAGGACTCGAGACAACACATCGAAGGGATTGAAGACGAAAACATTGCAAGTGCAGGAGGAGACCGTGGAGAAGAATGCAGCATGGCTGAGCGTGCATGGGCAGCCAGCCTTAGAATAAGACAATATGGACAGTTTGAATATTGCTTGCAAAGTTAATATCAACGAAATGCGCGACCCGTTCCATCTCTTATATCATCAGCATATGCCGACATTACGGCTTATCGCCCTTTCCATCCACTTGCATAAACACCATCAACACGGCAGTATACGCCGCAGTTGCAGCAACCACTTCGCCTGGCCGATTTACCGTAGCCGTCGACATGAGCCCCACGAAGACGCATATGAATCCAGTCATAACTGCCAACTTCTTCTCACTATCGTTCACATATTCTAGCCACCAGAGTGGTGCTAACAACATGACGAGCCCACCCAGTATGATGCTAGTATTGGTGATGAAGTCGAACCGCGAGTTGGATGAGATAGTCGTCCCAGAGGCCTTTTCATCGGCGTCGTTGCCACGCTTCGCGCGGAACAATCGGCTGCGGTGAAGTCTCCCAAACGATTCTAACCAGCGGCCAAGAGGAGGTTGCGTGCGGTGATGGATTGAAGTCAGGTCACTGGTGTGATCAATGAAGGAAGACTCTTCCGGGGCGACAGCGCCGCGGGCCAGCCAGCTCTTAACGTTTTGGATCAGACGTTCGTCGGCGCGAGGACGAGCACGTACTTTGGCGTAGCTATCGATAAATTGATCTGTGCCGTTAGTGAAACTCATATTCATGGGAAAATAGAAACACGAACTATAGTGGTGTAATTGACGGCTCAATTGTTCCATGTGCGCATGGCGCTGTTGCATGTGTTGTTCGTCCCACTTGAAGCTGTCGTTTCGTAATTTTTCGTCTGGATGGGACTTCTCGACCCACTCGTCAAGCCTTCGGAGGTCATCCTCCACGCGTTTAATGCGGTCTTGCATCCATAAAATCGTTCGGCAATTGAGGTCCCCGAAGCGCCGGAAGAGGAAGAAGTCGTCCTCAGAAGCCATCCAGGAACTGAAAGCTTTGTACCCTTCGTATTTCCACGCCGAGTTACGTTTATCTTGCGATGTGATCGTGAGAGTAGATGACGGAGATAGGTGCTGAAGAGAAATTGGTGGCGACGTGCTGGGCAGATTGGATGAAGGTTCGGTTACTGGGCCCGGGAGAGGAATAGATGCAGCCGGTGTATGATTGTATGCCATTTTGAATGATCATGATGTTTGTTGTTTCGTCCTGCTCCCGCCGATTGCTCTTTAGCTGCGACTTGTCGGTTGTGCAGGAAGGCTGAGTATGAGTTCGGGGCACGATGCACAAGGCTGTGGCCCCAGAACACTTGGCGGAGGGTGTCTTGTGACGAATGCACCCGGCTGTGCGCAGCTGTGGGAGCCTTCCACTTTCCGGAAGCGTTGCGCTGTGCTGTCCTGTGCATTATTAAATGACCAATCCGAGATCCCGTTGTATCAGCCGATAAGTCGTGGCTTCCAGGACAGCAGCAGATTGGGCCTGAGGCATCCCAACATCTGTGAGGCAACCGCTTGAGGGACCTTGGTGTGATTGACTCACGTTGCCTCGTTGAGGGCGGACGGCGCCATGTGAACGAATATAATACAGACGAAAGTTGCAAAGAATGAATAGCTTTCAGCCTGCGACCTGACCGGTTTCACGTCCTCGCCCCCGCTCGACTGCTGAACACAGCCAACGCTACGGATTCCGCCCTGCATAAGGTCAGCTATTCTGTTACAGCGCCTCTCGCCCTGAAATTACAGCGGCGATGAGCAGGAAGTGGAAGAAAGCTTTCAGAGGGGTCGAAGCCGTTCAGGCGTTCGAGAGCCTTGACCGAGGCGGTCATCAAAGGCCGGACCCACGGTACAACACTCCAAATCGCGTGGGGCCACCCGATGAAGGTCCGCTTCCAAGTGTGCAGGATCAGATTCCACGGTACGGTCAAAATGCTTCGTACTTCAATGGCCATCCGCATTCCAACGTCTCGTCTCCATTCGGGGTCAACGCGACGCAGGCACCTGGACCATTCCAATACTCTTATCAGTCCTCTCCACCACCGCAGCCATTGCAACATGCTCCTCAATCCTCTCCACCGCAGCAATACTCTCCTCCCGTAGCAGACTACAGCTATTCGCAAAACCAATCGGCGTACGGTGCGCACCAGGGAACAACGACAACGAACTATCACGCGCCTGTGCAAGGTTCCCCGCCTCAGATGGAGAACTACAATGCATCTGGAAATCCTCCACGGTGGCAGAATCGCGGATTTGAGGACGTCAGTGGAGGTAACTCGAGGATATGGAGCAGTCCTGGCACGCAGTACGATTCATACAACCAGCCTAGAACCGAGTATTCGCAGCGGAGTAATACCATATATGAAGGAAGCTACCAACAACAGTACGACACATGGCCAGAGCCGCTCCATCGGAGCTCAACTATGCCAAATAACAATTATCACAATTGTGCAGAGAACCTCAGCCAGTAAGTCCTGGATCTGTTTGAAGCTACCATGGACGATCGAAAACTGAATCAAAGCAGATATGATGGGAAGTGCCTCGTCTGCAATCCGCCTTATCCTATCTCTTGAAGCAACTGCGATACTAGATAAGAAAGTTCGTGCAGATTCAGCTAGTAAAGGATCCTGCAACGACGTCTAGGACAGGACACGAAGAAGCGGTCATACAGTGAGGCATCTCAATGTCAGCCCAGTCGCAACGTGAGCGACGGTATAGTGGTTCGTCAGCTTCTTCCCGACGCGGGTCGTATACTCGTGACTTCAATCAAACGCGCGAGTGTGGACACCAGCGCTGAGGCCACTCCCTGAATGTCGGGATCCACAACAAAAACTCAATCAGCTGAAGTAGTGTGGTGTTCCGCAAACTCCGCCCGGTTCGTGATACCTCAAAGTCGGAGGATACGCGCGGTCAATAGGTGGCGGACGGATAAGGGCGCGAAAAGATCCGCATACGTGCTACACGCGTGTTCAAGTTACGTATCATGTCAATCTAGCTTTAGAGCTAATATAAAGATGATCGGGAGTTGAGTCGGCTGGCTATGTGTCAAATCTCTGTTGGTACGACGTGTTTTCTGCAGCGATAGAAGATGCGGGAGCGTCGGCGTTAAATTTCGGAATGAAATCATTCGCTCATTCCTCCTTGAGCTTAGGGCGGACCGGCATCAAGCTACATCGCTCCTCCGCGCCCAGGAAATGATTCGGACCCACGTTTAGATAACCCAGCGTTGCCCCTCATGCCGCCTCCGCGGATACAAACACTTTCCAGGCTGTCCAGTACGTGGTTTCGCTTGCCGAGCCCGATTGTCCTCACGCGCACCCAGTACGGCCCCTATTGAAACCTCAACTGGGCAGACAAACCCACCGCAACCCCACCATCCACTGCAAGCTTCACACGTCCTCCAGATTGTCCAGCATGTCAGAATTCGCACAATATACCGCAAATGGTACCAAGCCAACCTCGAACAATGGCCCTACGCAAGGAGAGATAGCTTGGGGCTCGCAAAAGAACCCAGCCGCCTACGACTTTCGCTCCGACGTGCACACTACGCCGACAGCCTCGATGCTGAATGCGATCGCGCAATGCTCGCTCCTCGACGATGTTACTATGGAGGATACTACAACACTGTCCCTGGAACGCTTCATTGCCGACCTTACAGGAAAGGAAGACGCGCTGCTTGTGTTGTCAGGCACCATGGGCAATCAAGTCGCGCTTCGATCACACCTCACTGCACCGCCACAAGCGGTACTGTGCGATCGAAGGTGCCACGTCATACAGTATGAGGCTGGAGGTGTAGCAAGCTTGAGCCAGGCCCTCGTCCAGCCCATTGACGCGAAGAACAAGAAGTACATCACATTGGAGGAGGTACAGGGACACGCGGTTATATCAGACGATGTTCACGCATGCCCTACACGCGTGATATCACTCGAGAACACGTTGAACGGCACGATCATGCCGCTCTCCGAAGTCCGTAGGATATCCGCGTTTGCTCGCGAGAACGGCATCATAATGCATTTGGATGGTGCACGGCTGTGGGAAGCTGTCGCCGCTGGCGCAGGAACTCTGAAAGAGTTTTGCGCTGAGTTCGACAGCGTGAGTCTCTGCTTTAGCAAAGGTCTTGGATCACCCATTGGCAGTATTATCATTGGCACCAAGGCATTCATCAAGCGCTCCCGCTGGATCCGCAAGTCTATAGGAGGTGGTCTGCGTCAGGCTGGTGTAGTAGCAGCACCAGCTCGTGTCGCGGTCGAGGAGACCTTCCTCGGTGGTAAGCTTACCAAATCACATGAGAACGCAAAGAAGATCGAGAAGCTGTGGACAGATCTGGGCGGTAAGACGTCATATCCTGTCGATACGAACATGGTCTGGCTCGATCTCGAGGGCAGTGGTATAGAGTTGAATCGCTTCATTGAATTGGGCGAACAGTACGGCGTGGTAGTAAGAGCCGGCAGACTCGTGGTGCACTACCAAATCGGAGAAGATGCCATTCGACGATTGGGCCAACTCTTCGCTGATGCGCTAAATGGCGAGGCAGGTGACCTGAGGACCGGCAAGGTCGAGCATGACCCCGAAGAACTGAAGCTAAAGGGTAAAGGTGTTGAGTAGATATATGGACAATGTCTCAGCGCGGCTCGACCATTACGGAGCTCACGCAAGGCGACTTGATAGGACACGAGCTCAAGAGGCGGTAGTGTTTAATGCACGCATAAAGCGGATTGCTCTGCAAAATTGTCTGCTCGTTCAACCAGCTGTAGACTTGCGCGCCAGATATGTGAAATTACACGATCGCAGGGCTAAGCTGAAACAGCAGGGGTCTACCATGCACACAAGAAACACGTACATTCCAAGCGACGCATCGTACGTCATCTATAAGGGGCAAGTATCAGCGTGCATCCCATTCGCATTCCATCCCTGTCGTTGCTCCACTAAGCACGAGCTAGACCGGATAATTCTAGTCGACACAACTACGGTGGACACCCATCTAGGCCAGAGCTCGGCATGACGTGACGCGTGACAGATACTAGTTTAGAGACTTGTAGAAGGCGCATCGATAAGGGGTTTAAGTCCTATATCATAAGGCTACCACGAACAACAGAGTCGACAGTACTAATACATCTATCAAAACATGCACACCACTTGTAGCCCACTGCAACAAGCGAAGCGAGAACCGCACCAGGCAGAATTCATTGTCCACTGCCTCGGTAATTTCCATCGTTCTGGGGAAATAGACGGAAAACCACTTGTTCTTTCTGGGAACGGAGAGGTATGTTGTAGACCGCCATATGCATCACTCCCACCTCACACCATCTACAGATATGTATTGACACAGGAGACACTGGGCACCGCCTCGCGCCTCACTTCCTCCCATACCCCGGCAAGCCATACGAAGGGCTCGCGACATCCACAACAACGGACGCCGCGCCTATTCAAGATTGGGTCCCCACGCTGAACTGGGTGTATCTGGATGCGTTCTCACATCAGCTTAAGTATGGTGTGCAGGAGGACACCGAGAGCAATATTGCAGGACCTTTTGATTGCATTCCGCAGAGCCAACACCTTAAGTTCCAGGAATGGGAAGGGTTCTGTGCCGTTGAGATCCAACCCAATAGGTGGACTATCTATTTCGACGTAGATGATGATGTATTGAGGGGAAAAGTGCCACCGGGCGCAAGCATCGTAGAGATCGAGCTTGAGAGGAGGGGATCAAAAAATGCTTTTGCTGCGCCACCGCAGACTGGGCTGTTCACAACCGAGGTAGAAGAGATATATGACCATCTCGAGGAAGGGAGTAGGATTCCATCTTACGATGAAACGGAACAGCATCTTGTAGTTGGGACAGCTATTAGCATCATGTGCACACGGATCGAACGGACTGAAAGGCACTTCAAAGAAGAGGTATGTTGTAAATGCTTAGGCTGCGCACCCTTACTGATCAGGAATTTCGCGTCCAGTATCTGCTCACTATACCCGGCCTATCGATGGACGGTGACAGGCTTCCAATACACACAAGATTACTGGACTCTAGGTACGAAGATTCCATTGAAACGGAAGCAACGGAGCACTTCCACTCAGAGAACATATACGAGATCCCCGAGTCTGGCCTCGCTCCTATACACGAGGAAGGTTTTATCGAAACACCAACGCCCAGTCCAGAAGACATCGATAGACTCGAAGCAGATGTTATTGCGCTGCTAGGACTGAAACCAGCAAACTTTGAGACATCTGAGTCGCTAGCCAGTGACGCATCGACCGACACATCTCTAACCGCATCGCTTGAGACCAATGCCTCTTCGGCTCCCGATATCACGTCGAAACCTCTTCCCCCTCTTCCAACAGAATGCGGGTCGACAAATGATTCAACAAGGGCATCGACATCACCCGAACCGAGGCGACACAGCGACAATAATAGGGATAGCGCCATCGCTTTAGTCCACTCTCCTACAACCTACGCAGGGTCGCCGCGCTGGAACACGTCCCGAGCACCACGAAAGTGTATCGGCTATCGGTCATCAATGATAAATCTCGACGCCGACAAAGTGGCAGCCAGAGAGGACCTTTCGCACTCTCTAGACTTTGGCGATCGTCCCGTGCTCTCACTCAGTGCATACACCAATGTCTGGGTCGAGCCGCAGAAAGAACCCCCTTTGAAGAAGTTTCTGGAAAAGGTGAATGGTGGTAACAAGAGGATACTGCGAGGAGTCAAGAACGCGGGACCTCGAGTGTTTCGGATCAGACATCGGAAGTCCAGCGCCTTTTGCCAGGGCCAAGAAGAGGGTGCAACTGTGAGTAGGGAGAGAAGACATAGTCATTGACATGATTTGTTCATTTACGACTTTCGTTTCCAAAAATGTTCATTGCAAGTCGCTTAAATCGATGTCGATTATTGCCCCTCTGCCTTTGGTTCGTTGCCAAGGTCTAGCGACGCAAAGGCAATCAGATAACGCGTAAGCGCCAAACCTCCTGTAGGAACTCTTCTGGGTAAAATGCCACCACTTGAGGTTGAATAAGTAACCGCATTTGAACACCAAGAAGATGTCACATACCCCCGGAGCCCCAATAACGGGGCACTGTATCATTCCCACGTTTCACAACCCCCTGTGGCAGCAGCTGTGTTTGTCCCTAGCAACGTACTATCTCTCTTGTCGGTGCGTAACTCGATGGACCCGCCGCCGCCGCGAGAAGAGACTAGCAAAAAGTGCTGAACGCACCGCGTCCGAAGTCGACGCCTTTAACTTCGATGAAGGCACCATTGTCAATGAAGCTAATAATCATGCCGCCCTCGCTACAAACCTCGACTTTCACTCCCGAAGATATTGTCATGGTCTCAGCTTCAATGCGGTTATATGGGTTCAGCGACCGGAGCTGCTTAGGGCTTCCGGTAGTCATTGGGATTTGAGGGATGCTGCCATTTGAGGTGTACATGAACTCTTCTGCGGCTACAGACCGGATATAACCACGGCCACCCGTGAGAGCGCAGTTGTGGTAGAAGAGGTATACTTTGTTGCCGTAATCGAATAGACCGGGATGGTTCTTAAAGCTTGCACCTCACTTGGCATGACGACGTCTCGATAATTCCACGATCATGTCGCACTGGTGCCTGTGGAGTAGCAAATATATTCAGAGCATGTACTATAGACATTCCTTGCCTGCGCCAAGATAAGAGGGAGCTTTTATGCATTCTCACCCCAGATATACATAGAATGTGGACTGATCCAGCCCCACCAGGGCTTGGCTTGTTGATTTAAGTAGTTGATTAGTGTCTGTGAGGTTCCGTAACGATTAGCACTCTTTGCAAATCGCGATCCTCTAAGACGTAATAATCTTTAACATGACCTTCTTACAGTACATTCTCCGCGCATCACCAGCAGAGGCTGCCGTAGAGGCTCCAGAATGTGCGGAGAATGATGACGAGGTCTATCCAGTGCACGCTTTTGATGATCCAGGGAGACTGGAAGTGATCGTCACATCATGGACATTGCGCTTCAACGATGTACTGGACGAGGACAAGATACACAAGTCGCTCGCAAAACTCATGGAAATCGGTGATTGGAGAAAGGCTGGGGGACGACTTAGACAAAAGGTGAAGGTAGGTGTCTCCACCTCAAAAGCCTCGAAAAGTGATATTAACTCTCAACCTCTAGGGAAAAGGACAGCTCGAAATTTATGCGCCACGTACTTTCACAGCCGAACGCCCGGCTTTAACGTTCACGAGCCAAACGTATAACATGGCTATAGAAGATCATCCTCTTGCAGCAAGGCTACCTAAGGCTTCAGAAAAGCCACATCTGTATCCGGCGCCGCGTAAGTTTCGGGAATTCGCTGTTCCACCAGGTGCACCAACGACTTTGGAGGACTACCTCGCAGGGGATGTACCGATGATATCGCTTCGTATCACGTCTTTCCACAATGGTACCCTTGTGGGACTGGCTTGGCCACACACTTTGATGGACGTGATGGGTCAGCAGGCCTTACTGCGCGCCTGGTCCCTGGTGCTGGCAGGAAGGATGTCCGAAGTACCACCCATGCTTGGTGCTAAGGAGGATGCGTTCAGTGGAGCCGTCGACACATCAAAGGAGGTGGCGGAAGAGTACGTTTTGAAACCTCAAATTATGAAAACATGGTCATTAGTGAAGGTTTTGATAAACTTCATCTGGGATCTATTCTGGTACGAAACTGTAGAGACTCGGACTATTTTTCTACCCAAGCAAGCGGTTGCTAATCTACGACTCCAAGCTAAAAAGGAACTTGCGGTGGAAGAAGAATTGCCAGGGAAGCCTCTGATCAGCGAAGGAGATGTACTCACAGCTTGGACGATGCGAGCAGTAGCTTCGGCTCTACCACAACCTCGTTCAATAACTGCAGTCCATGCAATGAATGCCCGCCTTCGACTTCGTTCACTAGTTGATGCGCCAGGCTTGTATGTCCAGAACATGGTCGTGGCTGCTTTCACATTTGTAGAGCATTCGATTGCAATCGGGCCCTTGGGTCCGATCGCACTCCTGAATAGACGACAGTTGGAAGAGCAAGCTACTGAAGCGCAAGTACTCGCGAACCTTCGCGAGCTGCAAAAACAACCCCCGGGCCGCGCTGATCCTATCTCGATGATCTGCGGAGATCCTGACGCTCTACTTATGCCCTATACCAACTGGTCTCGAGCCGACCTTATTCATGCTGTCGACTTCAGTGCTGCAGTTATTGAAGAGGGAGAATCAGGTTTCTCGCGAATTAATCCACCTGGCACTATGGTGTGCCATCACGCCGCAGCCATGAAACAGAGTCCAATGGAGCGGAACTTCATCTTGGTATTGGGGAAAGATCATGGTGGCAATCAATGGATTACAGCAAGCCTACTACCACCAGCTTGGGCGAAGATAAAGGACGAAATGAAGAACATGTAGTTCTTCTCGCAGTTGGATTTTTTTCTTCTAAATGTTGGCCAGTGTTTTATTAAGCAAAGGCGAGTTATCTGAGATTATGCGGTAGTGGTGCAATGTACATGCAGTGGTACCGTCTGGACCAAGTCAATTGCTAGCGACGCCAAGCACCGTTCCCTGCTGACTAACAGCGACAGCAACAGCAACAGGAGCCGCAGCGGCAACCTCAACTGTTTACCCTCGCCAACCTTCGTTGCGGCCTCAACGCGCGCTTCACCGCTGCACAGCAATGAGACCCCATACATATCGTCACCCCCCTCTCCGCCCTGCCTGATCTATGCCGAAGCGGAAGCGCGCGAACTCGTCCGCCGCAGGTCACGTCGCTATCGCCTGCTCGCAACGCCTTACGCAGCGCAACCTCTAGCGCCTGTAAGAATTGCTGCTGCCGTCAATGCCACGCACCTCGTTACCCGCGTGGTCTAAGAACAACCTTGACGCGAAAGCGACGTGAGGAGAGTCGTGAGGTTTGTAGGGGCGCGTCGCTAGCGTCCTGGTTATCAACTGGTCCAAGGAGCAAATGTATTTATACTCGATCTACTATCGTGCCCATCGATACCATACTAAATCAGTCCCTTCGTGCTCTCATTTGCACCACCGGTCCCTCATGCAAAGATATATAAGCATCAGCTAGCACATACTGCCTGGGATCTCTTAAACCCCACCCCAGCTTTGCATTTCCTGCGCCTACATCTGTCCCCGGAGCCAGCCTCACGTCCATACGCCATAGTGTCTTGGCAATAACCATGGACATCTGCAACATGGCCAGCTTTTGCCCCACGCAATCTCCTGGTCCCTTGAGGAATGTATGGAGTCCACGTTTGAGTCTGCGCACATCCTCATCGGTATTAAGTGACTCTAAGTTGTCTGATACAATCCATCGTTCGGGTCTGAATGTGTATGCGTCCCCGTAGTGCTCCTCGTTTCGACCCATAGCCCAATTAGGTGTACCAACAATAACGCCGGCCGGATAATGCTCACCTTCAATTATCGTGCCACCCGGCAATACCTCCCTAGGTAACTCGCTCGGCCCCGCTGGTGCCAGACGCAAAGTCTCGTCGATACAAGCGCGCAGGTACTTGCAGTCGGTCATTAGCTTGGGTCCATGGACGATGTCTTCAGGACTGGCGAACATGTCTCTAACCTCCTTGACCAGCTTTAGGTAGGCGCGTCGATTGTGCGTGAGGTAAAAGAACAAGCCGCTTATGGTGATAGACGTAGTATCCGACCCCGCCATTATAAGCAGGTTGGCTTCTCCCAGCAGCTCTTTCAACTTAAAGGCTGGCGTGCCTGTATCAGGGTCTCTGGCGCTGCATAAAAAGTGAAGCATGTCTTCTCTTTCCACTGGCGTATCTTCTTTCTCGCGTTGTTGCTGCTCTTTGAGGCGTTCTGTGACCATGTCCTCCACGAATGTGTAATGGTCTTTGATTGTCTTGGGGATAACCAGTTCAAGAATACTGTTCAGACCCCGCGGTTTTAACCATACCAAGAATTCAAGGAACGGCGTTTTGGTTATCTAACGGCTGCTTCAGTATTCATCCAGTAGAGACCATATACATTGGCATATGCTCCGTGTTACTCACTGGATAGTTGTAGGTCACGAAGTCGTCAAAGGTCTGTGGAATCTTCTTGAACGGATTATCCCCGGGTTCTTTTGTATCCATGGTGGCTCCAAAGCACAGATCCATCAAAACGTCAAATACAAGGTACATAGCCCACGTTGATATGTCTCGAGGGGCAGACCATCCGTCATCTCGGTTTTCCTCAGAGTCGAGCAAGAGCTCATTCCATCGATCGGTATGCTTTGCAATAAAAGGACTTGCAGCCTTTACTGAATGCTCCGTGAACGCGAGGTTCAGTAAGCGCCTTCTCCGGGCATGTACCTCAACGTCGGACGTCATCAATGCGTTAACATCGTCTGCATTTCGAGACCACGCATCGTAAAATTTGGACCGCTTTACGTTTGCTTTGTATGAAAAGATGGAGTTGTATGCATCGGGGGAGTTGAAGACCACCAGGTTCGGCCCTGCACGGACCTTAGGGCCATATAACTGGAATTGCTGCCAGAACCAAACATGCCGATCACGCTTGACTGCATGGTAAAATGATGGCAAAGCGGATACGCGACATAGGAACGGGCCAGGAACATGAGCTAGCGGATGGAAAAATAAATTGTAGATGGTGGTAGCCAATATCTTGACAACGGGTAAGCAAGTTGGAGATATCCTTGCATTCAAACTTTAACTCACATAGCTAAGTACAGACCCAGTCGCCAGTACGATGAGAGCGCCCATGCTCAACTGTGTTGCGGACTATGCTGCGAATCAACACACGCTGTGTACAGAGCCAGACTAAGATCGAAACGAGATCGGAAGCGAAAAACCCTAGAGCATGAGTTGATTTGTATTGAATAGAATTGCGAAGTAACTGGTCATCTTTTAAGTGCACTGCCCGAGCCACGATGGATCCACCCCGCGGCGACTTGTGCGCCCCGTGCGGCAGCGCTGTGCCGCGAGGACCCACGGGCGCCTCTCTATTGTCTACCACAACCCCGGGATCGCCACATGCCCCAGATGTCCACCCCGCGGCGACCTGTGCGCCCCGGGCGGCAGTGCCGGCTAAATCGCGATTCGCATATGCATGCCATACACTAGTGTATCCACGGGGACCCTGGTGCCGTACGATACGGACTTCAAGTGCTCGCGTGCATACACTAGTTCATTGATGGGGACCCTGGTACGATAGAAACCCGAAGTGCTCGCGTAATAGTTGTGCCACCTATATGCATCACCCCAGCGACGCGGCCTCTCTTGCCTCCTAGTTTTTCTCCTCGGCAGAATGGGCATCTCGGCTCTCAGTGCCTGTGACATAGATTGATATCACACGTGTGTAAAAAGGGACGATAGGCCCCTGTGGCAGGCAGCAGAAAGCCAAGCGCCTGCTATCGAGCATCAGCATCTTCTTGGATCTTGTCTTTGTTCGCCGTGCCCTCTAGTATTGGTATCGCGCCTTCTACCTTGATCTCATTGAATCTGTAACACCATGACAGCCTCCAGGCCTGAGCCGACAATGACAGCCGAAACTGGAGCCGCTGTTCCCGATGTAGAGCTCTCGGATGGCCTCAAAGATGAGGAGAGGGAGGGTCAAGGCTTTACGGGTTTTCCAGACACTGAGATTTCACACGTGAATGGGTGGCGACTCCACTTATCGACGCTGAGTCTTCTCGTCTTAGTGTTTTTGGTCCAGATGGAATCGTCAATCGCGAGCACAACACTACTGAGCATCACCGACCAGTTTGGAGGGTACGCAGAAAGTTCTTGGGTGTTCACGGCGTACATGCTGACCTACTGCGGTAAGCTCCCTGGTCGTAGTCGAGGCTGCTGCAACAGACTGATTCCCTTAGGATTCCAAATGATCTGGGCAAAGTGGTCGGACATAACTGGCAGGCGATTCGCTCTGCTTGTGTGCCTAGTGATATTCACGATCTCTTCCGCATTGTGTGGAGCGAGTCAAAGCCTATTACATCTCATCCAATTCCGCTGGATCCAGGGAATTGGTGCATGCGGTATCTTCGCAATGGCACAGGTGTCTCTTTTCGAACTATATCCACCCCGCCTATGGCCTGCGTATATGAGCATATTCACTGCTGTCATTACATTGGCAGTGATTGCTGGCCCACTGTTGGGTGGTGCCATTACAGAAGACGGCACCTGGCGATGGATATTTCTCCTCAAGTAAGTCTCGGATGTCGCAACATAGTATCGACATACTCATACCATATACAAGTGTTCCAGTATGTGTTGTGTTCCTGCCCATAATATACTTTATCTTCCCAAGAAGACTCGGGAGTGGAGCGTTCGCAGGATCCCGAAAAGAAGGATTCGCACATATAATCTCTCCTACGTCGCTTCGCAAGGTCGACCTATTAGGATCAATTACTCTTCTTGGCGCCTCGATACTATTATCTGCTGGCTTTCAGGAAGCAGAACTCGGACTATCTTGGCGTTCTGGGGTAGTTCTATCCTTGATACTCTGCAGCATTCCCTTGATTGCCGTATTCCTTATCTGGGAATGGTTTGTCACCACCCGTTGTGAATATCCGGAACCCGTTTTTCCATGGAGGTTTTTGCAAAGCCGCATTCGGATAGGGATGATTATGTAGGTAGTGCGCAGGCAAGCGCAGCTGTTGACAATGCAGCCGTTGACTGACACGACGATCAGAAACACTTTTCTCGTGGGAGCTGTTCTTTACGTCTGCACCGTCCAAATTCCCCAAAGATTCATGACAGTACATGGTCTTTCGCCCTTTGCTGCGGCTACCAAGCTCCTTTCTTTTGGGGTTCTAGTAGCAGGCGGGTCATCAATCGCCGCAGCCCTAATGGGCAAGCTAAAAATCCCTCCTTGTTGGGTGATCCTGTTTGGAGCAATCCTGCAGGTTATCGGATTGGTGCTTCTGACTCGTATCAACGATAGCTCAAAAATTGATAAAACACAGTATGGCTATCAGGTTATAACAGGTCTCGGGGTAGGTTTCATTAATGCGGCACTTACTCTCTTGGTGCCATATGTCATGCACAGGAAAGATCTCGGTGAGTTTGACAACTACTTCAATGGCTGGTTAGCTGATAAAAGTTCAGCCACTGGAACAGCTGCTATCTCGCAGTTCCGAATGTTGGGTGGCCTTATCGGGCTATCAATCGCCGCATCTCTCTCTACACCGCATGTGCGAGCTCAGTTACTCCAGGTACTCCCACCGGCAAATGTAAAACACTTACTTGAAAAGACGGAAGCGATCAACTCACTTGATAAGAACACAATGGAGAGAGTAAGAGATATATTTTCTGAGGGGTACAGTTTACAGACGAAGATGCTTGTGGGTTTCGCAGTCGCCCAGATCCCTACAACGCTGTTAATGTGGACAAACCAGGTCGCTGAGCCGGGGAAGTTGCAACCATGATGTTCGTTAGATCACTTCATCACAGATATTCTTATTTGCAGTAATGACTATCGCTTTTCCATGATCTGCACTTGCGCAATCGCTCTCCGAAGTGCTCTGACGGTGCCCTTCAGATCCTGTTTCACATTGCCATTTGGTATATGATGGCCACCACTGTGGACGTACATCCAACAACCTCTTTCCGCTCGGACCAGCTCGTGAATGTCTTCAATGTCCAACTTCACCTGCGGCAAGTCATCCTTACCAACGACCACAGCTACGGGAATATCAAAGGTATTGCCTGCACTTATGAGCTTCTGTAGCTCTCCGGTCTGAAGCCAAATGACTGGATCGGATAGACCAACCGGCGAGAACAAAAGTAAGCAACGGAATGGCAAGGGTCGCTCTGGGTGCAAGTGAAGGAAGTAGCGGGCGTATATCAGAGCCAAGCCCGCGCCTTGACTGAAAGCAAGAATACCATCGAATGGTGTTTCCGAGGCCAAATATTCATCCAGGGCTCCCAACGCCTCTAGTGCCGACTCCGGTGTGTTATTGTGGTAGGAAAAGTGTGGCTTCGTGGCGTCGGAGATGTGTTCAAGTTCTGCGCAACCCATTCAATACATTGCTTCGTAGCTCTGCAAAGGTGCACAATATCATACCTGGCGCCATCGGCCACTCCATAGTACCCTGAACAAATTCATAACTATGTTCTTCTCCAAGCTCGTGCCTGAGAGCAGCTGGAAAAGTAAATATTAGGATCCTTGCACAGCGTTGACAATGTCAATGGTATCGGGGGACATGCCAGTCTGCATTTTAAATATCTGTCCAAGCAGTTAGATGACAGACCAGTTATTCTCCACAGACCCAGGACCAAAAATTGAGTTCTCGATCGCACCTCATTACTAACACCGATTCCGTGTAGACATAGAAAACGCATGGTTCGTCAAAATTCACAGTGATCGTTAACCTCCCTGAACCGACTTAGGGGCAAAATGAAACACTTGATATTAGATAGGTTTTCCTGGAACAGAGCGCGTGGAGACGCCTGCGATCTCGCGCAAAGGTGGGGGAGTATGTGGCGGACGTCAATCACGTTTGATTTTTCGGAGACCGAAGTGTGGCATTGATTGCTGCTCACGTCGGTGATTTAACCAAGACAGGCCGCTTGCTGTAGCGATCGTCGTACGGTCCGACCCACAGGTATGGTTATTTACGCGGGCTCGCGTAATGGAAGCGCTTATGGACTTATCGCTGCAGGTTAATAACCGGACTTCACACCAATATTGTGTTGCATATGCAGTCATCCAACTTCCCGGCAATCATGGAATGAAGGCAAAATACTGTAATGATCACTGTAAGGGCGGAATCACAGCTGACCAGGCGACGAGGTCACTGATTTGCACAGGAGACAGCTTATACGCAGGCCCAATAACCGTCACACCATCTGACGTTCGTCTTCTCACAACCATGGTAAATACCAAGATTGCGTAATTGAGATAGATGAGGGCCGCTCATAATATGGCGTATTAGAATGTATTTCATGTGTGTGTCAGCCGTGGGTTCCACGACCTAAGAGCAATTAGGCGTCTTGGACCCAAACGTCCGGTGGATTCGATCCCTTGCGCAATTAAGTGTCATACACACGAAGCAAGGTAATCATCTGACACTTGCCGACTTTAAATTTCTTTACAGGGTATTCGTGGGTAGCCACTATATCCGATGGTAAACCCTGTAGAACGCTCGGCCGTTGTAGCGCGCAAGGGTCGGACTGCAACGGTTCAATGTCTGCCCTTCCCCTCTACACTGCAGAAAATACCGTGTTTATAGTTGCCCATGTTAAAACTTGGCCTCATCCGAATAGTGTCCATGTTCATCTTGAATCAGATATCCGCACCTTCCAACGTTCTCTTCTGAACTAATACACGTTTCTCCAACCTCGTTTGCTTTTGCCAGTATTCTGTCAGCGTGAGAAAATGTCTTCTGAGATAGATACCGCTTACATCGCTTCCCTGCCTCCGTCCTACTTCACGAAGAATGTCAGCGCTCCCCTTCTACATGTCTCAATCGCTATGGCGGTATTGCAGACTATGTTCATAACGCTGTTCTTTACGTCTCGAATCCTTAATAAAACTGCCAATGGCATTGAGTTCTGGCTTTTTATGCCCGCTGCATACATATTTTGTATGGCACATTGTGTCAACGGTATATGTAAGTTCTCCTATATCTTTTCCTCTACATTTTTCGTATGCTAAAGCAAAGCAATCTAGTGTTTGTCAAGATCGGTGGCGCTGGTCGCCATGCCCTTGCGTGGATGCTTGAAGACCCACAGGTGATTGTGACATGGCTCAAAATCTGCAAGATCGAAGAATACACGTGGAATCTATCGGTCGCTTTTCCCAAGCTTGCAATCTTGTCTCTTTACATGCGAATCTTCACCACTCGAAAGTACCGCATCGCTGCCTACACAAGTGGTGTCTTTGTCATCATCAATCTTGTGGCGGGACTCGCTCTCTCGAGCTCTATATGTACGCCTTTGGCGTACAGCTGGGATAAATCGATACCCGGAGGAAAGTGTGGCAACGTCATGGCTGCGTATAGATATATTGGCTTTCCCAATATGATCGCGGACATCATCCTGCTCGCGCTTCCTCTACCTGCTATCTATAAACTCCATGTGGACCTGGCTGTCAAAATTGGGATTCTCATCACATTCCTTAGTGGAAGTTTGTAAGCAAAAACCCCGTTGTGAATCTGGCCTAAGTGTACAAATGAGGCTGACGAAGTATGCAGCGGCATCGTTACCTGCATTATCCGCATAGTATTTTTCTTCACCACAGACCTCTACGCCGACCCAACGTACAACTGCATAGCCACGATGACCTGGACTACGGTGGAACCGGGCGTATACCTTATTGCAGCTTCAATGCCATCTATACGACCACTGAAGAAAAGAATACCCTTCATAAAAGACATCAGCTTCACGAGTCTGGTCTCGCGCACCTTCAGCGGGTCTGGAAAACCTACAAACAAGGTATCATGGCGCTACCCAAGCAAAGTAGGAAAGCAACAGGTTGTGAGAACCACAGATTTCGAGATGGAGAGTGCGAGATTGTCCAATGACGGAGAATATAGTGTGCACAGCACGACGAGGATTAACCCACCTGCTTACAGTCTCGCCGATATTGACGAGCAATCAGTCTTTCACAACCACACTGTCAACCGGAAGGTGTGATCACTGCAGAATGTTACGTAGGAGCTTGTCAATGATGGATTATTAGGGGAATATACCAGCAGTTCTTGTTTTTGTCGCATTTCCGTAAGTTGAAATGCTTTTTGTAGACGTAGCGAACGAATCGAAGTGCCCGACCAGAGCAGGTCCGTCACCTACACTGCTTAATCGCAATCGCTTTTCCTTGAAGATTCCAGTTGCCTGTACATGGTAAAATTCTTTGTTCTCTATTCCCGAAATTAGTGACAAGCACGACCGATCTTCTGACTCCAAGAAAGGGTAGGCTGACTGCTAATAGTCGCGCGATATAATGTGGCATACCACCAAAACTGCTGCATTTGATATCGAAGTACGATGAAAATGGCGGAATGAACTCCTCGCGGCGCATGTAAACCCGATTCGCAGGACGTTAGGACATTCAAGGCATAGCAGACGATAAGAAGATTAGCCCTGCATAAGTTCTGCTATCGTATCTTATACATTGTTCTGTATCCGCACTCTACAGTTTTGTGCGTCCTGCCTCGATTTGTCGTTGAAACGTGTCAGGACCACGAGCCAGGGCATCCACTTGCCACTTCAAAGTCTCAACGCCCTGTTTTCCCACACTAAACGTAACCAAATGCCACTGCGGGGACGGAATTGGCCACATCGCTTTCTCACATACCTCTCTTTCTCGATTCGCCTCCCAGTAGAACGTATCGCCATTCCACGGAAGAAGGTGATAGGTTGTTGAAGGTCGGCCTCGAACAGAGACGTGGAGCCCCTCCTCAACGGCAGTGACTTCGAGCACCAGCGTGTTCGCACTATTGGCATAGGCGCCGGAGTATGAGGTAAGCGGTAGTGAAGGTGGCTTTTCAGTGCGATTAACTTGCAGGTACTTGGCCAATTGCACATACCATCCCAGTTGAGCTGACCTTGCTGAAAGCGCGAGAGAGACATAGTCTGGTAGGGTTCTAGAACCCAATAAAGCTCCGAGGAGAAGCTGGGCGCTAAAGTCTGTGGGGTCCATAAGTGGCGTTGCATTCGACAAGCATACAACACCACTATGAGTGCCTGGTAGCAGATACATGCTGTGGAAGTAACCAGGCAGATTTCCAGTGTGATGATAGACCTCGATTCCGGATAGATCAAGTCCGAAAATGGGTGTCTTCTTGTGTAACAGTAAAGCATTGAGGCTAGCGACGGAGAGGTTGCCCGGTAGCTCAGTACGGTATATGCCTAGACAATACGCTTGCGATGACTCTGGACTGGATTGATCCACGGCAATATGTGGTCTGAAGATGGTACGGAGATGAGTGAATGGAGATCCTGGTGTAGTATCCATTCTGTTCTTTGTTTGATGAGCGTACGCGGAGAGAAGGGCCGAGTATATTGTCATCATTTCGGACAAGGTACTCTTTCCACCTCCCATCGCGGAGAGGCCAGTTTCCGAAGTATAGGTGTTTGTTGGAATCTCGGAGTGAATTCCATTGTCTCGCACTGCGTAGGGCGCGGCAAGATTGGTCGATACTGGGAGCTCGAAAGTGGTGCAGCTCAGTCCAAGGGGTGCGAGAATTGTGCCCTGCATGACCTCGCCGAATGACTTTCCAGTAGCTTGCTCTACTATCGCATGAAGAAGGATGAAATTCCAGTTCGAATAGATGAACGAGGATCGAAAGGTCTTCTGAGCCTTAACGAGCGTAGCTGTTTTGATCAAGTCCCTCTTATCAATTACGCCTTGTCCATGTTGCTGGCCCCAGAAGAAGGTTGGATTGGCAAGGCCAGTACGATTCGACGCGAGGTCCCTTAAAGTCGCTTTAATCCCAATGTCATCCTCTCGTAGCTGGAAGGTAGGCAAGTAGTCTCTAATAGGTGCATCCCAATCCAGGACTCCATCAGTGACTAGCTTTGCTACAGCACAGATTGCTAAAAGCTTGCTAAGTGAGGCGATGTAGTATACTGTATCGTCGTTTGACTTTTCAGAGCTGGCATTCTTACTGAGGTGATGGGTGAGAATGGTCCGGCCATGATCAAAGACGCCGACAGAAAGACTGGGTGTCCCGCTAGCCTGCAAGATGGAGGCGATAGCAGGGAGCTGCGACGTAAGCTCTGCAACGACTGTGCTCATAGTTGCGACGAGGTGGATAGAGCGAATGGATCAGAGGAACACCCTTTGACCCTGAGTGAAGCGAGCTGCGGGGTAATGCGCTGGACCGAGGTCGGTGGAGTCCTCAAAAGATACGGGCAAGCAACAATAGGGAAGGTAACATTGATTGTCTCGGAGATGGCCTCGTGTCACGCATCACGGCATCTCTGTTGCATGATGATGGTAGTCATTGGACGTCGGCGCTCTTGCCTAACTTGATCAGTGGCAGAACAGGAACAAAGGAGTCTCTGACGAGATGCGTTGCGGGCAGGCGGCGTAGTCAGGTAAGGCTGCTTTGGTGTTTGCAGGCGAGGTGGTGGCGCAAGGGGCTCGCCAAGGCTTACTTGTGGGGCGGGGCGGCCGCATGCAGAACCCCTCAACTCAACCCCAGGTCGACCCAGTGCGAGGGAACGGACCCATCCGCATCCCCGAGCACCCACCCGCAACGGGCGCGATATCCGTCACCCTGCATCTCCATTCAAGAACCCCGATGCAGTGTGATCACCAAGGGTCTGGTGCTTACACAGAGCGCAGCATGGGACTATCACTGCCGCCCGGCCACGGTCAAGTCCGCGTGCAAATTGCTAGGCAACGGCTATTCCGTCAATGGATATCGCCATGACGAGCCACACTTCGATGTGTCCGATCAGATACCAGCCCCCAATTTAGACGCGATCGTTGTGCCTTACCACAATTGGTTTTTCTCTAGACGAGGAGAGAAATTAGTGAGGCGTCAATAAGAGGCCTGGAAAGAGACCTGAAGAGGCTGCGGTCCCCTACAGCGGATACACCAATTCATTCATCAACGGATAAGTCATCGGCTCCACATACGCAATGGTGGTAAACGACGTTTTCTCTGCTTCTCACCTGCGGAACGGAGACGAACATGTTGTTCATGGCGCTGATCCGTTGATACTCCCTACGCAGGGGGGGCTTCTTACGGAACAAGAGTTAACCTCTCTACCAGCCAACGTAACTGCGAAGGAATCCTCACAAAGCGATATACGTACTCCCCATGGGCACCCAAATGGCGATCTACATCAGGAACACGGCCACAAGCAGCCAGCTACGACTGGCAGAGGCCCAGTGACCCAATCTTTGCACCCAAAAGTCGATCTGGAGCCTCTAGCTATCATCGGAATGGCTTTTCAATTTCCTGATGGATCAACTACTGAAGAGGATTTCTGGGATATGCTAGTAGAAAAGAGATGTGCATCGAGGGAGTATCCCAAGGAGAGGCTGAACATTGACGCGTTCCACAGCGCTGACACCAAGAAGCCTGGTTCGGTAAGTACCACACTGGCTATCCATACCTGTACATGCCACTTACGTACCAATCAGATACATTCAAAGAACGCGCACTTTCTGGAGAAGAACATTTATGACTTCGACCCCGCCTTCTTTTCCATTTCCCCAGCGGACGCCAAGGGGATGGATCCCTGTCAGCGTACGCTCTTGGAAACCACATACCACGCGCTTGAGGATAGTGGTCTATCTCTTACCAATGTATCTGGATCCAAGACATCGGTGCACGTGGGTTGTTTCTCCAGTGACCATATGATTTCTGCATTCCGCGACTCAGAGCGAATGCCCAAGTACGCAGCGACCGGGGTTTCTAGCGCAATGCTTTCTAATCGCTTGAGCTGGTTTTTTAACTTGCATGGTCCAAGCATTACGCTTGATACCGCGTGCTCAAGTGGAATGGTGGCGCTCGATCTGGCCTGCCAGGGACTCTGGAGTGGACAGACCAACATGGCTATTGTCGCAGCATCGAATCTGAATCTATCTCCAGAACTCAACATATCGCTCAGCAATATGGGATTCCTTTCTCCTGATGGCCGTTGCTTTAGTTTTGATCATCGAGCAAATGGATACGCCCGCGGAGAGGGGGTGGCAACGTTGGTCATCAAGCCACTTTCAAAGGCCATAGAGTCTGGTAACCAGATCAGGGCGTTGATCCGGTCTATAGGTTCAAACCAAGATGGGAGGACAAACGGAGGGATCACACAACCGAGTAGGGCTATGCAGGCTGAGCTGATCAGAGAAACATATCGCCGAGCTGGAGCAGATCTAGACATGAGCAAGACCAGATTCTTCGAAGCCCACGGAACTGGTACGGCCATCGGAGACCCCACCGAGGCGCAAGCTATTGGTGAATGTTTTAGGGAACATCGCTCCGATAACGAACCGTTGTTCGTAGGGGCAGTGAAATCGAATATCGGGCATACCGAAGGAACGAGTGGCCTTGCTGGGATCATCAAGGCAGTTCTGGCGTTAGAAAAAGGAATCATTCCGCCGAATACCAATTTCGAATGCCTTAACCCCGAAATCGACGGCGAGTTTTACCGACTCGTATTCCCCCAGGAATGTATAGAATGGCCCTCGGTTCCAGGTGAGATCCGCCGGGCTTCTGTGAACTCATTCGGCTTCGGTGGAGCCAATGCACATGTTGTACTGGATGACGCCAGGTCATATCTTCAAGCACATCATCTACGTGGAAAACATCGCACTATCCCAGCAAAGCATGCCTTTGCTGTTGCACATACAAACGGCGACACTACGCAAGTAGTGTCCAAAAATGGTCGCGATACCTTTGTACCGCAGCTGTTGGTCTTCTCAGCATTTGACAAAGGTGGAATGGAAAGACAGAGTGGGGCACACAGCGCCTACATCAAAAGGTTTCGTGGCTGTTACCCACCAGATTTCTTCTCCAATTATGCGTTCACCCTTGCCACATGTCGAACAATGCATACTTGGAAGTCTTTCTGCATTCTTGAGAACCACAACGACGGCGAAAACCTGGAGAGGTTACTCGAGCATGGTCCAGCCAGTAGTGCTTCTCTGCTAAACCTTGGACTTTTGTTCACAGGCCAGGGGGCGCAGTGGCACGGTATGGGACGTGAGCTGCTCAGCAACACTATCTTTGCAGAGAGTGTCAGTCGTTCTCAACAGTATTTGTCAGAACTTGGTTGCGGCTGGTCCATCGTGTCTCGACTTACGGACGACAAGTTCTCCCGATTCATTGGTGAGGCTCAGTATAGCCAGGTGTTGACCACGGTCGTACAACTGGCTCTGGTGGACCTGATCTCATACTTTGGTATTGCCCCATCGGTGGCGGTCGGTCACTCTTCAGGAGAAATCGCAGCTGCCTATTCCGCTGGACTAATCTCACACTGCTCTGCTATTAAAATATCATATTTCAGAGGTTTCCTCGGTTCGGAACTGGAGAACGCTCCGGGGGTCAAATGGGGAATGGCCGCGATCGGCTTCTCGAAAGAAGATGTGGAGCAAGAATTCCACATGTTGTGGGGCGGGAACAGCTCGATCGTGGTCAGCTGCATCAACAGTCCGTCTACCGTGACTGTCTCGGGACCGGAAACCGACTTAGACGTTCTAGTATCACGCATGATTTCACGGGACATTTTTTCCCGGAAATTACGGGTAAAGCTGGGCTACCATTCGCCACAAATGCGTCTGATCAGTGCCAGATACTTGGAGATGCTGGGTACCCTCGATCCAGGGTCGCCAAGCGGGAGTCCAAAGCCACTTATGGTCTCATCGGTGACGGGGGACGTGGTCGATCGTGAAACTGTGTGTAGCGGCGCATATTGGGTTGAGAATATGGTGTCCGTAGTCAACTTTCTTGGCGCTATAGAGCGATGTACTCAGTTCCCAACAACGACGAAGGTTTGGAAGACTCTTGGTAGCAATCGTACGAACCACCTCCACGTCCAAGGTTGGTTCGAGGTTGGACCGCATCCGGCACTCCAAGGCCCGATCCGAGAGATTCTAACGCCTATATCCGGAATCAAGGAGGTCAGGTACACCTCGGCACTTGTTCGGGGTAAATCTGCAGCGTCTACTATCCTGAAAGCAGCAGGGTACCTCCATTGCCACAGCTTCCGCGTCAACTTGGCTAATGTGACAACTCTCGGAATGCGCAAGGAAGAGATCGAATCCCGTACAATGTCAGATGTACCATTCTACCAATTCAAACACGATATCCGCTACTGGGACGAGTCTGCCATGAATATCAATTTCAGGCTCCGACCCTACGGAAGCAACGCATTGCTGGGAACACGCATTGGTGATCCCAATCCTTTCGAAGCTGAGTGGAGGTTCCTTATCCAAGAAGATGACATGCCATGGATTCGAGATCACAAAGTGAACGGCGCGGTTCTCTATCCCGCTGCAGGCATGTTGACCATGGCCATCGAAGCGACGAGGCAACTATCTTCACAGTCGCCTCTAGAGGCGCTCCAGCTAGAAGACGTAAGCATCCCAGCTCCCATTGTCATCCCAGCCACTGGTGAACAGGTCGAAGTGAGGTTCCATCTTTCTTCTTCGCACGAGAGAGCAGAGGTCCATAACTTCCGCATTTTTCTCTGCAAGCCCGACACTAGCCATGAAATGGTTTGCCATGGGAAAGTGCGGCGGATTGTTCAGCGCGCAAAATCAGAGGTCGACAATGGAAGAGACACTCGAGAGGGCGCAGCGCAACTGGAGTCCGAATACGACGACATATCCGTGTCTTGTACACATGAGATCAGTGCAGATAAGCTGTATCGTGCCTTCGGGGAAAAGCTGGGTTTGGAATACGGTCCGGCATTCCAGGCTTTGCGTCGTGTTCACTTCGACAATGCAGGACATGCTATTGCTAGTCTCGTCGATTATGAAGCTGGACCCTCCTCATCGTTTGTTATCCATCCCACGCGACTCGATAGCATGTTTCAATTGTGTTTCCCTGCAACACGAAGTATGGATGAGTTGGAGACCATGGTTCCTACCCACATACGCAGACTATGGGTTCCAGTTTCCAGCTCGTCTCAACACTCCAGCTACCAGCACGAGAAGGCCGTATATGCGACTGCGAAAAGCGCTCTCCGACGCAACGCAACATTTAGTATCAGAGCTATCGAGACTTCGACCAAAAGGGCGATTGTAGAGGTGGACGGGCTGCAGTTGACATCCATATCGAACAAGTCTGAGAAGGTCAAAACTCTTGCAGATGCAAGTTATGTTTGCGGACACATGGATTGGAGAGTTGATCTAGACACCCTGGACTGTGAGGACATGCGGAGGTTCTGTGAGGAGGCAAGACCGGCAAGACCTGCACCTAAGCAACGGTTCCAGGCCATAACGAACTTATGTTTACATTTCGGTGCGCAGACTTTGACCGAAGTCGCGGAAGATGAGATCATTCCTTCCATGAAGAAGTACGCTACTTGGTTCCGCGGACATCTGGAACGTACGCCAATGAGTCCGAAAATGACTCCCGAAGCCGTCGAACAACTATGCGCATCACTTCTCCCTAGTACAAGCGTCGAGCTCCAAATCACGATTGGACAGCAGCTCGCGAACATACTTCGCGGTGAAGTAGATCCTCTGCAGCTGTTCTTCACGGACGAGGGAAAAATGACGAAGTTCTATGCTGAAGCAATGGAAGACGCCACGTCGCAGATGCCCCTGCGTCGTTATTTGGACAGCCTTACGCACAAAACTCCGAATCTGAATTTTCTCGAAGTGGGTGCTGGTACGGGAGGGTCCACTACCGAGATCATGAAGACTATAGGCAACAGTGCGACTAGTGTGGCGTTCGAACATTATACCTATACCGACATCAGCCCATCATTCTTTGAGCAGGCACAGGAAAGGTTCGCGGCCCTCAACCATCGCATGACGTACAGAACGCTAGATGTCGAAAGAGATCCAATCCCTCAAGGCTATGAGGCCGGTGCGTATGATGTTATCATCGCAGATAACGTGTTGCACGCTACTAAAGACCTATGCCGCACGTTACGTCACGTCCATAGCCTCCTCAAACCTGGAGGAAAGCTCATCATGAGAGAACTTACGGCCCCTCACGAAGTTCAGACAGGATACATATTTGGTCTCCTCCCAGGCTGGTGGCTCGGCACTGAAAAGACACGTCAACTGAGTCCCGTCATTGACGTACAGACTTGGGGTCAAGTGATGCATGGTTGTGGTTTTTCCGGTGCAGATCTAGTCCTACCTGACTACCCGGGAGGTGAATGCAGTCAGTTGAGCTTCATTGTCTCAACTGCGGTACACCCCCCCGTAAGTCTGCTTGAGGCTCCGGTACCCGCCTCGATCCCACCAAAGTTCATCGTCGATCCCTCATCAGACTATCAATCCGCCCTAGCAACATCCATTACGCTTTCGCTTGGCTGCTATAGGCAAATCCCGGATATGATGTCTCTTGCCGACGCCGCTTCTTTGGCAACGCGCGAGGCATTTGCTCATGAGTTCATTTTCTTGAATGAGACGGAGGCCCCCATCGTGCATTGCATGGAAGAATTAACATTCACCACTATCAAGGCTGTATTGGCCTCTGCTCGAAGCATCCTATGGGTTAAACAAGGCGGTGGAGGGGGTTCTCCATCAAATCCCGAGTATGCGGCAAGCGATGGCTTGTGTCGAGTGAGCCGAAATGAGAACCCGAGAGTCGGACTTGTTACTCTCGCGCTTGAAACTTCGAGCCTAGAAAACGCACCGCACGTTGCAAAGATCTTCCAAAGAATGCACGACAAGTCCACCGTCGAAACAGAATTCAAAATGATACAAGGGCGACCTCATATCAATCGGGTCCGCAGGGCCAAATACTTGGACGAGCATATCTTCAAGCGCACAGCACGCCCCGTGGTGCATCAAAAAGCCAGTGGACAGAGGCTAAGAATAGGCATTCGAGTTCCAGGCCTGCTGGATACGATTGAGTATACTCAAGATCAGATCGATAACTCCATGCTGCCCGCAGAAGAGATAGAAATTGAGATCAAGGCGATCGGAATCAACTACAAAGATTTGATAACACTTCTCGGCCAAGGGAAAAGCGACAGTCTTGGTTGCGAGTACACTGGTGTCGTCCTAGCCACGGGTTCGAGGGTCGTTGGCATTAATACTGGTGACCGCGTGGCTGGAATACCAAATGAGCAGGCGATCCAAACCTACTCCCGCGCTCATGTAAAGAACGTCGTTCGGATCCCTGAAAACCTGACTTTTGCGGAAGCGGCAGCGATTCCTGTAGCATATTGCACTGCGTACTACTCGCTAGTCGAGGTAGCTCGCCTACAGCCTGGAGAAGCTGTTCTTATCCATTCAGCAGCTGGTGGAACAGGCCAAGCTATGATACAAGTCGCGCAGTGGATTGGAGCTACTGTATATGCTACTGTTAGTGATGTCAGGAAAAAGACGCTTCTCATGGACGTCTATGGACTTTCTGAATCACACATTTTCTCCTCACGAGACGCTTCCTTTGCTACAGGAGTGGAGCGCAGCACTAAGGTGGGCGTCGACGTAGTCATCAATTCTCTATCGGGGACGTTGATGGAGGCGTCATGGAGCTGTGTTGCACCCTTCGGACGATTCGTCGAGATAGGCCTGAAAGATGCGCATTTAAGAAGGAATTTGCCGATGCATACATTCACCAAGAACGTTTCCTTCTCCTCGGTTGACATGGAACTCATCTTTTTGCGTAAAGACCATATGTGTGAGCGCTTGCTCAGAGAAGTATTCGATTTGTTTGCTCAAGGGACTCTGAAAGTCGCTCAGCCTCAATTATATTCTCTTGGGGAAATTCAAGAAGCGTTCAGGTACCTGCAAAGTGGAAAAAGCTCAGGAAAGATGGTGGTCGAAGTAGGGACTGAGGATGTGCTACCGGTAAGGCTCTGCTCTTTGATTCAACACAACCCTGCTAACAGAAGACATGTAGATCGTACAAGGGCAGTATTCCTCTTACCGATTACGAGAAGATGCAAGTTACATAATTGCTGGCGGCTTGGGCAGCATTGGCCGCAGCATTGCCCGTTGGCTTGTCAGCCGTGGAGCGAAGAATTTGATCTTGCTATCTCGTTCAGGACCAAAGCAAGACGATGAACAACTCCAATGCATGTTGGCAGACATTCGAAGAGCCGGAGTGAAAGTGGAATGCCCGGTTTGCGACATTGCAGAGCGGTCTGTCTTGGAGAAAGCGATCAAGGACCTATCAACAAAGATGCCGCCTATTAAAGGTTGCATCCAGGCCGCGATGGTACTTCATGTAGGTTTCCCACCGTTATGAGATTAGCTGGTGATCGCCTTAATCGAAGCATGGTCTCCAGCATATGCTGTAACATTAGTGTTGACTCTTAACAGGACGCGACGTTGTCAACCATGTCCATCGCGGAATGGAAAACAGCGGTAAGACCGAAAGTGGACGGCTCTTGGAACCTGCATCTTGCTCTACCTTCAGGCATGGACTTCTTCGTCCTGTTATCGTCTGTTGCGGGTATCTTTGGCAACGGTGGACAAGCCAACTACGCCTCCGGGAATACGTATGAGGATGCTCTCGCGGCCTTTCGAGCCTCACAGGGCGAGAGTGCGATTTCATTAGACATTGGCTACGTCCTCGAGGATGGCTTCGAGGCGAAGAGCAAAGCATCCCTGGATCGGATAAGCACGTTCTTGAAACTGCGTCCCAGCTCAATGTCCGAGATCATTGCAATGCTGGATTACTATTGCCAACCAGGTCTCTTGCCGACTGCGAATCAAAGTCAAGTTATCACTGGGTTGGAGCTACCGGCAGACATGCAGTCGAAAGGGCACGAGGTGCCATCAGTCATGCACAACCCATTGTTCCGCCACTTGTTCCAGGTGGAATCTTCCAGCGCACCAATACGAGAATCCGCTACACGACAGCAAATGTCAGTAAAATCGGCTTTAGTATCTGCATCATCTACCGAAGAAGGCGGCAGGATCATTGCAGAGGCCCTGAAAGAGAAATTAACCAGAGTACTGGGAGTCCCGCATGAGCATATCGATATTGGGGACTCCCTCGTATCCTACGGCGTAGATTCGCTCGTGGGCCTGGAACTCAGAAACTGGCTTATGAAGGAGACAGATGCAGACCTCGCCGTATTCGATATACTTAGCGGTTCGACCCTTGAAGAGATAGGACAAACAGCTGCAGCCAGGAGCTTACTGAGGAATAAAGAATAGAACATAGCGAAGTTAAAGCATGTTACAATCGTACAATGAAGTGGGAGGGAAGCCGTAGGTAATACCGCGGTTGGAAGTACTGCTGATGGCAGCGACTGTAATGGGCTAAGGTTTTGCCCTAGCCTAGCATGGGCACACCTCGAGGCCACCATAGGCCTAGAGCTAGTCTATTTAGTCAGAAGCAGGAACTTCTCTTCTCAAAAGAGAAACCCCTTCCTCTTCTCCTCGTCTCCCTAGCTGAAATTCATTCTTTTATACCGGCACCTATTGAATTTCCACACTAGGGTTCGTCCATGACAGAGAAAATGATATGTAGGACACGATGCCTGTCTAGAAAGCCTTGGCCGACGTCACCTAACAAAGTTCCGTATAAGAGAAGAATCCCAGGGACCACCCGGGCTTGGCGGGACTATGAGGAAAATCAGCATACCGAGGAAGTCCTAGGGGTTACAAAGGGATTCCAGGATATTGAGGGATGGGATGGCTGGTATCTAGGAGGATCTCTATACTGTTTGCTTTCTTCGTAGTCCAATCACATAACCAAATTGCAAGCACACTTCATAAGTTCAATCAATCTTTTCAATTATGTTTGTTACCTTGCGTCCGTGTAAGGTTGGATTGACCTGGCTCGTTGCAAGATTGTCCTCTATCCGATTCACTACTCAATATCCGTAAGGACCTGACGTCTAGCAACTGTACGTAGGAACCCCCCTTGTAACACCTCGTACTCTGATGTTTTAAGGAACGCTGGTGAAGGCCAGGTCAAATAAAGACTAGCGTTGCGCTGGCCGTGACCGTGATGGCGTTCTTGGCGCCAAGTCGTGCAGGCAGCGGGCGACGGAGCTCTAACTCTGGTAACGACATAGTGTTCATATGGCGTTCAAAGGCAGCCTGCGACCTCTCTCTCTCCTCTCCTCTCCATCCAAAAAAAACGGATTTCATCAAAATGCTTGCAACCACAGTAGATGCCAGAGCCCATCCTGCTGGCACTTCGCCAAGCTCCGTAAGTAGTTGTCACTCTAACTCGACCCAAGATCCCAAAGCCTCCGGAACTCGCTATCTCGCTTCAGGAGCGCACGAGGACTATCCCATTCTAGGAGCCGACCATTGCTCATAACAGCAACACGGTCAAAGTTAGCAACGGCAATAACAATGCAGCTGGCAAGTTGTTCGCGCATGACCTCCCTGATGAGCATTTCAGACCGTTCGTCCACGTTGCTGCTCGCCTCATCGATTAGGATGATCCGCCTGCCCGCCAGCATCGCTCGGGCGATGCATAAAAGCTGGCGCTGGCCCTGCGAGAGACTGTCGGTTTCTAGCGGGCTGTCTAGACCGCCCAGCCGATCTACGACATCTTCTATCTTGAGCCGGCGCAAGATGTGGAGGACTCTATCGTCGTTGTCGGTCTGCTGCTGCTGCTGCTGCTGCTGTTGGCGATGGACGACGAGGTTGTCGCGGATGCTCGCATGCTTTAAGAAGAAAGGGTGCTGTGGCACAACGGCCACGGCAGTGCGCACAACCTGCCGTGGCAGCGTCGTGATGTCAATGCCGTCGATGGTGATGCGAGAGCCGGCATCGACCTCGAGGAGGCGCAGTATACAGCCTAGAAGCGAGCTCTTGCCGCTCCCACTGCGGCCACAGATGGCAATTTTAGCACCGGCGGGGATATCAAGGCTCACGCCCCGGAGGACAGGCTCGCCGCCGCCACCTAAATCATACAAAGCCACGAGATTGTTAATAATAATATGGCTATACGCCAGCCAATTCTCAGGCGCGGTACCAGTCTGGCCAATCTAGTTCTCCAACTTAATATTAGTGCAGAATGTCTTAACACGTGTAACAGCGCCAAATAATATCTTAAGCTATGTCTAGTCTTATTGTTTATAATGAATAAAGTGAGGAAGTAAACTATTACAATAGAGCTTCTATATAACTAGCTAAACCTTAGGTCTTATTAAATCTACTATAAATAATAATAGATTACTATAAACTATAGAAGTAGATAGGTTAGTTATATATTATATAATTATATAAATTATTATAATTAATTATTATTCTAAGTCTAGCTAAGATATATCCTTAAATAGTATCTTAGTACCCTATACTAATTCTAATAGTATAAAATATTCTAACCTCTCTTTTTATACTTACTACCTACTATTACTAGTAGTTACTATAACTTACTATAATAGTAAGTATACTATATTATAGGTAATAATATATATATATAATCTAATATACCCCCTTAGCTTAGTACTTCTAAATTACCTAAGCTAGATTATAAGTAATAGCTTAAAGTATTTAGTAAAAGTAGTTTTAGATTTTTTTAAGTAGTATAGTACTTATTACCTTTTAATTTTCTATATTAACTAATCTAAGCTAGTTAAAAAAGCCTAATTATTTATTTACTAGTAGTACTTTTATAAGTCTATTAGTAATTATTTTAGCTAACTTAATATATTTAATAGTAATTATTCCTATAAAGACTTCTTATTATAGCTAGTAATTATAGATATTAATATATTAGAGTTTAATTTAGAGTTTTAATACTTTTTAAGTTATTAAGTAAATTATCTATTAATTATTATATTATATTATAATTATAGAGCTAGGTAATATAATTCTAAGCTTTTTTAATAATCTTAAAATATAAATAGCTTCCTTAGCTACCTATAATAGGATAAGTAGTTCTATTTCTATTATAGAGATAGTAATAATATTTTATTTATTTACCCTCTATACTATTAGGCTATTAAATAACTTAATTATATAGCCTTATAAGCTTTTCCTATTAATTATATTATTAGTAAATAAAGTATTACTAGTAATCTAGAAGTATAATCTACCTTTAAGCTATAAACCCTTATATTTAGTAGCTAAAAGATATAATAATACTCTATTAGTAGTATTTTAATATATTTAGTCTAGGTTTAATAGAAACTAGACTAGCTATAATATAGTAAAAGTAATATTTAATTATATTATAACTACTATAAATAATAGTAATCTAATCTTTTATTAATACTTATTAATCTCTAATAGTAAGGCTAGACCTTTTTAAAATTTAAGCTCTATACTAGTTATAGGTATATTATAGTAGTAATTAGTTTTATTTACTAGTTATTAGATCTTTTTAATATATAAGGTCTATAATAATTATATAAGTTACTAGTTTTATTTTTAGATAACCTCTATACTAAGGAACTATTATAGGTTATCTTTTTTAGTTATAATATATTTTTATTTAAATAGCTTTACTATTTTAATTACTACTACCTCCTTTATTTAGTAATAAGTAATAATAATATTATCTATATAGAAGAAAATAATAATACTATCCTTAATTATATAGTATAGTTTATATAGAATTATAGTAAAATCTATACTTTTAAGTATTATAGTAAATTTTTTCTACTATAGTTTAGATAAGATTTAGAGTCTATAAAGGGCCTTTTATAGTTTAAGAGTTATACCTTTCTTTTAGTACTCTATAGGTATCCTTATATAGACTTCTTAATTAAGTATTATATATATAAATATATTAGTTATATTATATTATTTTAATTTAAGGTTATACCTAGTAGCTATTACTATAAGTATATAGAATAATTAATTAGCTAAAGTTATTATATAAATATTTTATAAAGTAATATCCTTTTACTAGTCTTTTTATATAACTAGTTAAGCCTTATACTTTAGGAATTAATAATATTTATTAAGTTTATAGGTATATATCTATATATAGTTAAGAATTTAATAACCTACTTATTTAATTAATCTCTATAGTACTTTTATCTATAAGTTTATTTATTAATAACTAGTAAAATATTTATATTTAGCTTCTTAAAATAATTCCCCTATTAGGTAATTCTTAAGTTTAGTTTAAATTATTAATAGTAGTAGTAGCTAGCTTTAATAAGGTTTTAATCCTTTTATAAGTATCTATTTTACTTATACTTTATTAAAGTTATAGTCTTTATATATACCTTTATAACCTACTAGAATACCTACTATAAATATAGCTATTTAGAATATAATCTTTATACTAGCTACTATTAGCTACTATATATAATTATTTACTACTTATACTTTTAATAATAGTATATTCTATATTATAAGTTATACTAATAGTATAACTAATAGTAATATTATTAGTAGTAATAAGTAGATACTATTATATTTCCTCTTTAGTAACTCTTTTAATATCTTTTATTATTATTATAAGTTACTATAACTTATTATAACTAACTTATTTTTATAGAATAAAGTTATCTCTAGTTTAGTTATTAAAGTAGGTAGTCTTTCTATAGTCCTAACCTATAATATAATCTCTTCTAGAGTATTATATATAAGGTTATCTATAAGCTCTTCTTATATTCTATTAAATATTATATCTTTATTAAATATAATATTATAGATACTAATTACTTTTAATAGTAATAGAATCTATATATACTAGATATTTATTAATTAGTATTCTATAAGGTATCTAATCTATACCTTTAAATTAAATCTCTATAGCTTACTTTTCCTATACTATATATTATTAGTTATAGTAAAGGCTTTACTTCTATATACTTTAAGATATACTAGGTTTAATTTCTAAGGCTAAATTACTATTCTATTAATAAAGGTAACTATTATAAAAAATATTTTATATAGTAAGTACTAGTAATTTTTATAATTTAGTATTTAATTATATAAGTATACTATAGCCCTAGTAATCTTAGGCTATATTTTCTATAGAAGGTTTATATTAAATTATATTATATAGGCTTTTTCTTTTATTATACCCTCTAAGTACTTAGCTCCTCTATTTTATATTTATATATTTAGTACTAAGGGCTTAATTTTAATACCTTAGCTTATATACTAGTATTTAATATCTACTTTTACTATAAAAATCTTATTATCTAATTTAATAATCTTAATTATTATACTAAACTATACTTTTATAAATAGTATAAAGCTACTAAGTACCTTAATAATAGTCCTTACTAGGTAGTTATCTCTAAAGTAGAAGTCCTATATATAGCTAGAGTATTAATTAGTAATTAATATTTAGCTTTTCTCTTTAGTAGAGCTATTAGGTTTAAAGTTATAAAAGTTAATTATAATATACTTACTAGGTCTTTAATTATTTAATTAAAGTATATATCTAATCTATTATTTTAATTTAGCTTATCTATAAATATTATATTTTACTATAGGAATACTTTTAATATATACCCCCTTAGCTTACTATACTAAATACTTAAGTATATTTAGTCCTAGGTAGTCTAGTTATTTATATTATATAACTATATTTATAGTTTTTACTTTATACTTTATATATATTATTACCTTATATATAGTATATACTATATTTTATATAATAGTATAAATATTATTAGTAGGTCTATACTCTAGTATCTATTAACTATATAGCTTTTATAGTTTTACTATAATAGTATTATTAGCCTATTTTAGTATTATAGGTTCTAATTTAGTATTCTACTATAGTTTTTAATATTTAAGTAATTAAAAGGATACTAGATTATAGAGTAGATTAGGATAGTAAGCTATATTATTAAGCTTAATTATATTATTTCCTTAGTAACTTTATAGTCTAAGATAAATACTTTTATATCCTTATATCTAGACCTATATATTACCTACCTATATAAAGTCTCCTAGTATTAGTAGCTAGAATAAGATAAATTAATTAATATTATTAAAAATATAATATATAGTATCTAAGTTAAGAATTAATAAGGTTTATAGTAGGTATATATAAGGGTTAGATTAAGAGGTTACTTAGAAGTTTATAGGGATTATAGTAATTTTCTATCTTTCTAGTTACTTATTACTAGCCTCTAATATTTAGGTTAGTATAGGAGTATATAATTATTTAATTTATAATATTCTAGATTATACTTATTTAGATATATATATCTATTCTTATATTAAGGGATTATTTTAGATATTATACTTAATAAAACTATTCTATTCTAGTTATAGTTTTTACTATACTAGAGCTTTTTCTAAAAAGGTATAGTAGTAATCCTTTAGTATATATTCTATAGAATATATAAAATACTTTTTTTTATTTATACCTTAATTTTTTATTTACTAGTAAGGTATTTTATTTCTTTTATAACTACCCTACCTATATAGTATAGAGGTATTCTACCTATATAGTATAGAGCTTTACCTATATAGTATAAAGGATTCTTACCTATATAGTATAAATAGATTAGGGTTATATAATCTCTATAAGGATATTATTATACTCTATCCCTATTTTTAAGTACTTTATATTTATATAGGTATACTATTACTAATATAAAAGGTATCCCCTTTAGTACTAGTATCTAGTTCTCTTTTAATAATAAATATAGCTCTAATTATAGCTTTAACTAGATAATAATACTCTATATAGAGTCTAAACCTTTTTATTATATTTTAGTATATTATCTCTTATTTATTTTAGAGAACCTATTTAAAAGTAGTAGTATATACTTTATCTAGTATTATAATACTTCTTATAAAATTATTAAGAATAGTTATATTATCTATAGTCTTTATATAGTTTTACCTTTTAGTAGTAAATATTATATAATTATATTTAGCTAGCTAGAAATCTTATTTAATTAACCTCTTAGTACTTTAGATAATATATAGGTATTTATATTATACTTATAGCTTTACTTCTTTATTATTAACTCCTACTTTCTTTATAATAAGGAAGATCTATTCTTTATATAGTTTTTTAAAAAGATAGTAGATACTAAATAGGTTAGCTATAATAGAACCCTATAAGTATAATATAAGTTTTTTTACTCCCTATACCTCTATATAATATTCTACTAATTCTATTTTATACTAATTAGATTATAGTTTATAGTATTTAACTTATAAGTTCTACTATAACTTTTATATATTTATAAGGATATATAGGCTATTTAGTATTAGGTTATTATTATATATAAATTAATATAGGTCTAGTAGTTATAGTATTTATAGTTATAACTTTAATACCTTACTATTAATTAAGTTAAATATATACTATACTTAATTAGCTCTTACTTATATTTCTAGTACTATTAGCTATTCTATATACTATATAGAGGTAGTAAGAAAGGTTTTTATAGGTCTAATAGGTAGTACTATATTATTTAGTATATATAATTAGTAATAAGGTAGTAAAACTCTTAATTATTAAATCTACTATAAATAATAATAAATTATTATAAATTATAGAAATAGATAGGTTAGTTATATATTATATAATTATATAAATTATTATAATTAATTATTATTCTAAGTCTAGCTAAAATATACTTTTAAATAGTACCTTAGTACCCTATACTAGTCCTAATAGTATAAAATATCCTAGCCTCTCCTTTTATACTTACTATCTACTACTACTAGTAGTTACTATAACTTACTATAATAGTAAGTACACTATACTATAGGTAATAATATATACGTGTAATCTAATAGATCTATATATTACCTAATTAGGATACTTTTTTTAAGCCTTCTTATTAGCTAAAAAAAAGCTATTTAAGCGTTTTAATTAGCTCTTAAAACGCGACGTAATAACATTAATCTAGGCCAGGAAAATCTAAACTAAGCCTAATTAGGAAATCTAAAATATTAAAATTACTAAATAAACTTTTCTCTTTAAATAGAACTAAAAATTATATTTATAGTTTTAATAATAATTAAGTTATAGCTATTTCTAGTTTTATAGTAATAAATACTAAGATTTAATTGCCTAAATAGGAAGTTTAGATATCTAGATACTTTAAAAGTCTAAATATATCTACTCTTTAAGCCCTATTTAATAGTATAAAAATTATAGTTCTAGCTTATATAATTATAGAGATATTTAAGATTTAAACTTTCTAGGTATTTTTAAAATCTTTAAGTATATTTAAAAACGTTAAATACTTAGAAAGAAAAAATTATAAATTACTATTAAATTATACTACTAACTATAAGTAGTTTAGTTTAGAAACTATTATAATTAGGTAATTAGGTAAAAAGTTATAAAATATTAAAATATAGAGTTCTACTAAGGATTATCTCTATAGAAAATAATAAATTTAATATTAGGTTTTTACTAAAATACTATATTAGTACTAACCTAATATCTATATTAGAAAGAAAAATTATAGTACCTTTTATTACTTACTTATTTAATAGTTTAATTCTCTTAACTATCCTTAATTATTTTTAATCTATACTTACTTAAAACTATATCTATTTATAGTATATTCTATTATATTTAATACTTCTATAGTATAATATATCTACAACTTTATTTATATTTAAAAATTACTTTAAAAATTATATTATTTAGTTTAATATAAACGTTTTATTTATAAATATCTATATTTCTATAACTTATAAAAAATAGATATTTCGTAATATATTATTTATTTAAAATATATATTTAAGGTATATAATATAATTAAAGTAGATAATTTAAATATACTATACTTTAAAACTTAAGAACTTTTTAGAATTAATTAATATACTATCTTTATTAATATATATTTTTTTTCTTTAAATATATACTATAATTTCTATAATAAGCTATTTAATAATACTTTATTAGTATATCTAGAGTTTAATACTTAGAGTAATAACTAGACTAATATCTAGACTAATATCTAGAGTAATAACTAGACTAATATTTAAACTAATACCTAGACTAATATCTAGACTAATATATATACTAATATCTAAACTAATATCTACTTATTATAAGGGGTTTCCTATATACCTAATCTAGGTCTATACCTTAAGAATTATTTAAGGAATAAAATATAATAGAGGTAAGTACTAGATTAGTTAATAATTCTATATTATAATAGAATATAATATAATAATACTAAAAAAAAACTAAGTATTTATATATAAATAAAGTACTTTAATTTAAGTATAAAAGTTAATTATAAAGAATAAAAACTATATAAAAATCTTTCTAAACTATATACTAGTTATTTTAATTTTTACTATTCTAGAATCTCTTAGTCTACTTCTATAGATTCTACCTTTTTAGTAAAAGTATTTACTTTACTTTTACTAAAATCTAGTACTTTTAGAATTTTATACTTTTAGTAGGATTATAGTTATATAACTTATAATATAAGCTACCTTATAAGTTTATATATAAGTACTTATTAATTTTATCTCTATTACTAATATTTTATATATAATTCTTTTCTTTCTTTTAGTTTAGTTCTACTATAATTATAATATTATTCCTCCCTTTAGGGTTATTATTCTAATACCCTATTATTACTTTATAACCTACTATTATAGTATAGTCTAGAAATATAAAAATTTATTTTTTTATACTTTTAGATATAGTATTATATCCTTCTCTAGATTTTCTAAGCCTCTCTAACTATATCTAAGGTACTAAAATAATTATTAACTAATTACTATTATATTTATACTAATAAGATTTATTATTATAGTCTAATAATACTAATAAAGTATATTTATTATATAAAAAAGAAAGTTCTAAAGTATTTTATAAATATTTTAACTAAAAGGTATACTATATATATTATTATTTATATAAAGTATAGTCTTTAGATTTCTAAAAAAAAGTAAAAATATATTTAATCTAAGAAATATAAGAAGTATTTTATTTTTTTCTATATTAAAGCTAAGATTATTTATTTAAAAGTAAAGATTATAGAGATAGAAAAGTAGAAATAATTACTTATAGTTTATAATACTTATATACTTAATATACTAGATTATCTAGAAGAGAAGACTTTAAAGAATATAAATACTAGTATTACTTTTATATTATTACTATATAGATTTTTAACTAATTTAAGCTAGTTATAGACTAATTCTTTTATTATTAATTCTTTTACCTTTTCTAACTTTTTTTCTAATTTTAGACTAGTATTTTTATTAATTAACCTTTTTAGGATTAATCCTTTATTATTAGCTAGTAGAAATTCTCTAGTAGTTTTTTATAATTTATAAAATTTTCTTTTAATTTCTAAGTATTATACTATTCTAGCTATATTATATATAATTACTATAAGGGTAGGTAAATTAATAAAGTAAAAGGGATAAAAAGATATATTATACTTTACTAATATATAAATAAAGGGAAACTAAAAAAATAGCTAAAATTTATCTAGTATCTATATATAGGCTAACTAAAAAAAATATAATACTAAGCTAGTTAAAATAGACTTAGTATATATTTACTAATATATAAGAAATCTAATAATAGAGAGTTAATAAGGTATTAAAAAGGATAGTTCTTATTAAGAGTAGAAGAAAAATATATATAGGTAAATACTACTATTTATATTACTTTCTCCTATTCTATACTTTATTAGTTATTAATAGTATATATATAAGAAAAGAAAAGAATATAAATAAAATATCTATCCCTAGTATACTATAAATCCTACTTAATAATATAATATAATACTTATAGTTTTAGACTTACTAATATATTATCTATACCTTAGAATTAACCTAACTAATAAACCTATATAGATAGTAATATATTTATTTCCTACTATTTATCTAGAAATACTAATAACTAATATTTATAATAAAGTAGAGAAGTATAGTAAGGATATTTAAATAATAATAGTAATAATAGATAATAGTTATAATATCTAGAAAGTTAAGAACTAGCTAGAATCTAAATCTAATATATATATAGATATAAAGAAAGTATTTAAATTATATAAGTTAGATTAGCTAGCGATATAATATCTATTATCTCCTAGCTATAAATATATACTATAGTAATAAGAGATATAGAGTATATAAAATTACTATAATAATAAAAAAAAAACTAAAGAGAATAAAAAGTTTATAATAGAGGTAATAAATAATAAGGTAAGTATCTACTAGATATAAGAAATTCTATATAGTATAATAGTATAGGTATAGATAATAGTAATAGTAATAATAAAGAAATTTTAAGTTCTATTTTAAATTCTAAGTATAAAGCCTATAGGGTAATATATAAAGAATAAAGAATAAAGAATAAAAAATAAAAATAAAAATAATAACTATATATAATTAGTATTTAATAATAGTAATAGGGATATATAGTATTTAATTATAAAATACTAAGTATAGGAGTTTAGTATTATATTAATAATAGAATAAGGTAATAAGGATTATAATATAATTAACTAGTATATAGCTATAATTAGTAGCTTTTAATAGATTTTAATAACTAGTTCTAGGAAAAGATAGTAATTAAATAAACTTAACTTAGTAAAGTAAGGATTTTAAATAAATAAATAAAGAGGTAACTAACTAATACTAATTTATTCTAACTATTTTTTTTACTTAACTAGATATTTTTACTAATTCTTAACTATCTATAAATTTTTAATTACTTTAATTTTATACTTATTATCTTCTAGCTCTAGCTAGATTTTAATTAGAGTATTTAGAAGTATTAGTTCTAATAGTAATTTATAAAAGGTAGAATATATCTTTATATCTATTAGTAAAAGTAATTTAGTTATAACTAGTTTTTTTATTTCTTAAACTTTAAAAAGTTCTATTTATAGGTAATCTAGTTTTTTACTTAGTTATTTTATTTTTAAATTTTTCTATAATAGAAAAACTTTATCCCCTTTTTTAAAAATTAGTTTTTTAATTCTTTACTTATTTATATTCTTAGATATTATAAGGGCTCTATAAGTAATTCTTTTTTATAAAACTTTATAAAGTTTCTTTATTTTCTAAGTCTTATTTTAGGCTCTAATAGAGATACTTTCTATATCCCTTAGATTTTAATAAATAACTAGCTTATATTTATAATTTATATAGTAGGGTAAGTATTCTATTATATCTAATCTTAAACTATTATATACTAATTATATAGTTAGTAGAAGTTTTATCTAGTTATTCTATTACTTATTAATATAAAATTATAGATACTATTTAAGTATTTAATTTATATATTCTATTTATTTATCTATTTTAGAATAGAAACTTATTAATAGTTTTTAGTTTATTTCTAGAGTTATAGTAAAAATATTCTAATACTTTAAAATAAAAAGCTTATCTCTATTTATAATAAATTTCTCTAGTAGTTTATACTTAAAAAATAGTATATTATTTACTTTATAGACTAGTTTCTCTACTATTATAAACTTTTCTATAGGTCTAAACTTAGCTATTTTTATAAATCTATATACTATTACTATAATAGTATTATATATATACTTTATTTCTAGCTATAGTAATTTTAGAAGTTTTATAATAAAATCTATTATTATACTTTACTATAGTTATTTTACTATAAATAGTAGTTATAGAAGTCTATAAGGCTTATATTTCTTAGACTTATTTTTATAGTAAACTAAATAATTACTTATCTCTATTATAACTAATTATTTAAGTTTAGGAATAATATATTTATTTATAATATAATATATTATTTCTTTAATACCTAGATATTTCTATTCTTTAGATTTATATAGTTTTTTAATTAGAATAGGTATATATCTATTATTAATAATAATCTACTATTAGTAGTCTTATCTAGTTTTATTAAAACTATACTTAAAGAGATTATATTCCTCTTTCTAGTCTTAATTAAATTTCTAATAACCCTAGAAGTCTTATATTTCTAGTTCTATATATTTTAGGCTAGCTATCTATACTTTAATCTTTAATTAGTTATACTTAAATATACTATTTTTATATTTATATAGTATTATATTATATAGTTTAACCTTATTTTTAATTAAGTCTAATTATCTACTTAAGGTATTTACTATACTATTAAGAGTTCTAGGTTAATAGTAAATTATAAAATTAAAGTTTACTAAAAATTCTACTTATTATACTTATTATTAGTTAAGCTTCTTAGTTAATATAAAGCTAGTAAAATTCTAGTAGTCTATTTATACTTCTACTTTAAAGTAGATTCCTATAAGCTATACTTTCTATTATTTAAAAATATCTACTATTACTAGTAGTTCCTTATTATAAATATTATAGTTAAGTTTTACTTTTAAAAACTTCTATAAATAGTAAAATACTAGTTTCTATTTTCTATTTTTATTTAGTTATAAAAGAATTACTTCTAATATATAGTTAGATATATCTATTTTAACTCTAGCTAGTTTTTATAGATTAAATATTTATAAAAGTAGGGCTATTAGAAATATTATCTATAATTTTTTAAATATCTTTAATAACTTTCCTTAGATTAGTTATATAACTTTATTATTACTTTTTTTTATAAAATCTATTAGTAATATAGTAGTTTTAAAATAATTCTTTATAAACTTCTAATAAAAGTTAGTAAATTCTAGAAAAAACTAGATATTTTTTACTAACTTAGAAACTAGCTATTTTTATATAGTAGTAACCTTCTTTAGATTTATTAATATATCTTCCCTTAAAATAATAAATTCTAGATACTTTATTTTAGTAATATAGAACTCGCACTTATTTAAATAGAGAAGTAACTAATATCTTTTTATTTTTTTAAATACTTTCTTTATATATCCTATATATTTTTCTAGTATTCTAGTAGAGTAAATAAATATATTATTAAAATATATTATATAGAATATATCTAAGTATTTATATAGGGCTTTATTAATAACTATCTAAAATATTATAGGGGTATTTATTAATCTAAATAGTATAACCTAATATTTATAAAAACTATATCTAATTCTAAATACTATCTTTTATTTATATCCTTTAGTAATTTATATATAGTAATATTTATTATATATATTAAATTTTATAAATTACTTAGCTCCTTAGAGTTAATTTATAAGCTCTATAATTAAGGGTAATAAGTACTAATTCTTAATTATAATATTATTTAGTTATTTATAATCTATATAGAGTTATAGCTTACTATTCTTTTTAGATACCTATATTATATATAATTACTATAAGGGTGGGTAAATTAATAAAGTAAGGGGGATAAAAAGGCACGTTATACTTTACTAATACACGAATAAAGGGGGACTAAAAAAGTAACTAAAACTTATCTAGTATTTATATATAAACTAACTAAAAAGGGTATAGTACTAAGCTAGTTAAAATAGACTTAGTATATTAGATACCTATAAAATTAAAAAGGCTATAGAACTATAACGTTTCTAGATATATTTCTATTTTAGATTTTTTTATAAATACTTCTATACTTTTTTTTCTTAGTCTATTAATATTAGTTTTAGCTATTCTAGTTATAGTTTTATACCCTTTTCTAGAGGTATTATATAATTCTATTCTTAGTAATTTAGTAGTTTTTTTCTTTTAATTTTTTTAAAGAGTTCTATATACTTCTTATATTCTAGTAGAATTATTAATAGTTTCTTTATAATCTAGAGATTTAAATATTATATTTAGATAATTTATACTTATTTTAGATTTTTTTTTAAAATTCTAGTAATTTTAGTAGCTAAAATTTCCTTAGTCTATTATTATATAGCCTATTTAATTAAAATATTTAGAGTTTTTAACTTTACTTTCTATAGATATTTTATATTAGTAATCTATAATATTAATTCTTAATTATATATTATTTAACTTTTCTAGTTAATATCTAAGTTATTCTCTAATAACTAGTTATAGTCTATAATAGCTTCTAGACTTTCTATATCTATTATAGTAAAGCTATATTAACTTTTAAATCCTTTAATATCTACTAGTAATAGTAGTATTTTAAGGTATAATTAGCTTTTACTATATTTTTAGAAAAATATTCTATCTATTAATTTTAACTAGACTAGCTCTACTTTATTTTAATATAGTAAATTATATTTCTCTATTACCCTAGATAAGATTAGATATCTAATAGGCTAGTATTAGTTAGTTACCTCTTTATTTATTTATTTAGAATCCTTACTTTACTAAATTAAGTTTATTTAATTACTATCTTTCTCTAGAACTAGTTATTAAGATTTATTAAAAGCTACTAATTATAGCTAGATACTAGTTAACTTTATATTATAATCCTTATTATCTTATTTTACTATTAACGCGATACTAAGCTCCTATACTTAGTATTTTATAACTAAATATACTATATACCCCTAATACTCTATTTTTAAATACTAACCCTATATAGCTATTATCTCTATCCTTTATTTTATTCTTTATCCTTTACCCTTTATATATCGCCCTATAGGCTCCACGCTTAGGGCTTAGAATAAAATAGGACTTAGAACTTTATTTATACTACTATACTATATAGGATCTTCTATATCTAGTAGATACTTACCTTATTTATTACTTTTACTATAAACTTTTTATCCTCCTTAGTTTTCTCTTTATTATTATAGTAATTTTATATACCTTATATCTTCTATTACTATAGTATATATTTATAGTTACTAGTTATTAAGTATTATATTACTAGCTAATCTAGCTTATATAGTATAAGCGCTTCCTTTATACCTATATATATAACTTTAGATTCTAGCTAGCTCTTAATTTTATAGATATCGCGATTCTTACCTATTATTACTATTATTATTTAAAATTCCTTACTATACTCTATAGTTATATTATAGGTATTAGTTATTATTATTATTTCTAAATAGATAGTAGGGAATAGATATATCTTTACCTATATAGGTTTATTAGTTAGGTTAATTCTAAGGTATAGGTAATATATTAGTAAGTCTAGAAATTATAAATAAAGTATTATACTATTAAGTAGGATTTATATACTAGGGATAGGTATTTTATTTATATTCTTTTCTCTTTTTATATATATACTATTAATAACTAATAGAGTATAGAATAGGAGAAAGTAATATAGGTAGTAGTACCTATCTATATATATTTTTCTTCTAGTTTTAATAAGAACTATCTTTTTTATTTATTAATAACTTTCTATTATTAGAATTCTTATATATTAGTAGGTATATACTAAGTCTATTTAGGGTTAATATTATACTAGTTCTATTTTAGCTAGCTTAGTATTATACCCTTTCTAGTTAGCCTATATATAGATACTAGGTATACCTTAGCTACTTTTTTAGTCCCCCTTTATTTATATATTAGTAAAGTATAACGCGCCTTTTTATCCCCTCTACTTTATTAAGTTACCCTACCTTATAGTAAATCTCTATAATATATCTAGTAGTACTAAGGTCTATTAGTATATTTATTTAGAATTCTCTAATTATAACTTATTTTTCTATATAAAGTTCTATAGCCTTATTATTTTTATTTATTTTTTAAGTTTTTAAAATATTTTTACTAGCTTATACTTAGTAGTATTTTAGTTTTTTAATATTATTTATATCTTAATCTATAATTCTCTTAAATACCTATAGTTATTATAGAGAAAGTAATTAGTATAGTATAATTCTATAGTATACCTTTTTATTAGTTTTAGATAAATTTAGAAATTTTTAGAATAATTCTAGATTATATATCTCTAGTATTTTTTTATTTTTATTACTTTTATAATTTCCCCTTTATTAATCTTATCTTAGTACTTTAAGTATCTAGTAATTATATATTTAAAGAAATATATTTTTTTATAATTTTTATTATCTTAGTTATATATAGTAGCTTCCTTTTTATTTAAGTATTCTAAATATTATTTTAGGTAGTTATAATAGTACTACTTAATTTTATATATATATTATATTTTATTCTTAGTTAAATAAATAGTTTTTTTATACTTATAGAGTATTTTTATATCTCTTAAGTTTTTTTTTATTAGCTAGTAATATATAGTATACTTCTATCTCTAATATTTAAAATAGCTTTCTATATAGTATTATTACTATTCTAGTATATTATAGTTATATAACTATTACTTTAATTAGTAGATATAGTATTATACTTTTAAATAGTCTTTCTTTAAAAGCTTTTTATAATCTAGTTATCTAGGGGCCTTAGTTATACTAGTTTTCTCTTCCTTATAATATCTATAGCTATTATAGTTATACTACTACTATTTAACTTTTAAATAATTATTATTAATTTAAATTTACTATATAAGTACTAGAATATTTCCTTATTATCCTTTTATCTAATAATATATTCTATTAGTATCTATATCTATAATTCTAATCTTATAGTTATAAATTAGTATAAAATATTTATTACTTCTATATATCTAATATAGGTTTTATAGAATTTAGTTTATAATATTCTTTTTATTAGTTATTTCTTAAACTTTTTCTAGTAATTCTAAGGAATTAAAATTATTTTCTATATTATCCTTTTATAGTAGTATAGAAGTTCTAGACTATAGTATTATTATAGCTACTCTTATTACCTAGACTTATTTACTCTAAAACTTTTTAAAAGAATATTTAGTTTTAAAGTATCCCTTCTCTCTATAGTTTAGATAAGCCCTATTTTTAAAGTATTATTATTAAATATTATTTTACTTCTTTTACTATAAAGTTTATTTCTTCTTTTTATAAATTTTACTTTTTATAATTATATCTCTATTATAATTTCTTTACTTATAATATAGCTTTTATATATTAACCCTTAAACTAAATACTAGTTTAGTAGATTCTTTCTTCTCTAAGTATTATTTATATAATTAATAGTTAATTTATACTATTAGTTTAATTAGGGTTTCTAGACTATTAGGCTTTTTATAATAGAATAGTTTATTCTTAACTAGCTTTTTTAAGCTATTATAGTAGACTACCTATAATAGGATATTATTCTAATTAATTTTAACCTAGAGTTATTAGAATATAGTAAAATATTTACTAGCTAATTCTATTTACTTAATATATTAAATAAATTATTTAGTCTATTATTCTTTATCTATTTTACTAAATATAATTTTAATTTATTTCTTAAATTTTTTTTAGAATATAAAAATCTTTATAATTTTTTTATTTTATTTTTCTAGTTTTATTTTATATACTAGAAAGTTATTAATAATTAGGTATATTTATTCTACTACCCTTTCTATTATATATATTATAGTAGCTAAAATATTTACTTAGTTATTTCTAAATATATTATAGTTATACCTATAGTATAATTCTATATTTATTAAGAATATTTTAAAATTAGTTTTTATTTCTTTATTATAGAGTTCTAGAATTTTAAAGTTAACTTTTAGTAGGTATACTACTATAGTTATAGGAGTTTAAACCTATTCTATAATTATAGCTAACTATATTTTAAACTATTTTACCTTCTTAACTTATACTACTAAAAGGATTACTAGATTACTAGCTAAACCTAAAATAATACTTACTCTAGAGCCCTCTAAGCTAGTAGATATATTTAGTAATACTATATTAATTTAAACTTTTAAGTAGTTAAAGTATTATAAAGGGTTTTCTATATATCTAACCTAAGTCTATATTTTAAAAATTATTTAAGAAATAAAATATAATAGAGATAAGTACTAAATTAGTTAATAATTCTATATTATAATAGAATATAATATAATAATACTAAAAGAAGACTAAATATTTATATATAGATAAAGTACTTTAATTTAAATATAAAAGTTAACTATAAAAAATAGAAACTATATAGAAATTCTTTTAAACTATATACTAGTTATTTTAATTTTTACTATTTTAGAATTCCCTAGTCTACTTCTATAGATTCTATCTTTTTAGTAAGAATATCTATTTTACTTTTACTAAAATCTAGTACTTCTAGAATCTTATACTCTTAGTAGGATTATAGTTATATAATCTATAATATAAGCTACCCTATAGGCTTATATATAAGTATCTATTAGTTTTATCTCTATTACTAATATTTTATATATAATTCTTTCCTTTCTTCTAGCCTAGTTCTACCGTAATTATAATACTACTCTAATTTCTATTTATTTAAAACTATATCTATTTATAGTATATTCTATTATATTTAATCTTTTTATAATATATTATATTTAATACTCTATTTATATTTAAAGATTATTTTAAAAGCTTTATTATTTAGCTAAATATAAATATTTTATTAATAAATATCTAGATTTCTATAATTTAAAGAAAAATAGATATTTTCTAATATACTATTTATCTAAAATATATATTTAAGGTATATAATATAATTAGAGTATAGAGTTATTTTATTTATATTATTAAAGTAGTTAATTTAAATATACTATATTTTTAAATTTAAAAACTTTTTTAAATTTATTTATATACTATTCTTATTACTATATCCCTTCTTTACTTAAATATATAATATAATTTCTATATTATATTACTTAATTATACTTTATTAGTATAGTAATAGTCTAATATTTAGACTAATATTTAAACTAATATTTAAACTAATATCTAGTCTAATATCTAGACTTATATCTAGACTAATATACTAGAAAATATCTAGTATCTATACTATTATATAATTTAGTATTTAAATAAGTCTTTATTACTTATTTATATATAAAATATGCTAGTTTATATATATATTACTCTATAGAATACTAATATATATACCTAATTTACCTACTTTTAAATTTAATAATAAGTTTATAAATACTAATTTAAAACCCTTTTTATAAATATTATTAATTAGTAATATATAATAAATATAAAGGTTAATAAGGTATTTATACTATATTAAATTTAATATTTCTTTTTTAATTAAAATAAAAACCTTTCTTAAAATTAAATAAATAAGAAGTAATTTAGTTATTAAAAATATAAAGTTCGTTATAAATATACTAATAAACTTTTATATAAATTAGTAAGGTATTTTATAATATAGGCTAGAGACTAATTAAATAATATAATTTATATAAAAGCTAGAACTATATATTAAAATAGTAGCTATACCTATAATTTTACTATAAAAACTATTCTAATAATTATAAAAATAATAGTTATTTAATTTAAATATAATACTTTATAAACTTTTAGAAACTATAGTAAAATATAGTAAAGAAACTTAGTAGGGTACTAAAATATAAAGATTTTAAATAGTTTAAAAGTTATAGGCCTTTCTTTTCTAGTAGACTATTACCTAGTTATATAGATAGAATAAATATATTACTTATAGTATAATATAAAATTATAGCTATATAGGGTAATTATATAATATTTACTCTAAATTAGATATTTACTAAGTAGTTATTTAAGGCTTATAATTTAATATAAGATAGTTAGCTATTTAAACTAAAACTAAATATAATTATTTATAATACTTATTTAATATAAAAAGCTTTCTAGTTATAAAAAAATAACTAGCTCTAAATACTATTTTTTTTTTCTCTAAATTATTAAACTATTATAGTCCTCTATAAGTTAGTAAATATTTAATTTTATTATAATATTATAAATTTAATCTCTTTTTATTTATTTATTATATTACTATTACTATATTTTAGAAAACTAGTATTATTAAACTTCCCTTTTTAATTAAAGTTAATAGTATATTCTAGTAATATAGCCTATTATATAATATAGTTATTATATATTTTATAAATAATAATAATATTTATAAAAAAATTCTTATATAGATAGAAAACTAAATAATTAAAAGTTATAGTAAATAGAAGTAAAATATTAATAAAGTTATAGTACTAGAGATTTATTACTACTATATTATTTTATAAATCTTCTACTATACTAGAAATAAAAAAAAAAAAAAAAAATTCTTTATAGAGGTATTATATATAATAGCTTATTATATAGTAAAGAATAATAAATATAAAAAACTAGTTAAAATATTTATAGTAAATTATATATAGGTAAAAATAGTATTAGATATCTATAATTTTATATATAAACTAGTAGTATAAGAAGTACTAGTTATTATTAATTAGAATTATTATATTATAGTAAATACTAGTAATTAAATAATAAGTTTCTTTTTATATAAATAATAGAGTCTAAGTATATTAGATTATAGAATATATACTATATATTCTATAAAAAGTAGTATATATACGAAATAGTAATATCTAATATTTTATTAACTAATATTTAATATCCTATTAACTAATACTAATTATTCTATTAACTAATACTTAATATCCTATTAACTAATACTAATTATTCTATTAACTAATACCGATTATTCTATTAACTAATACTTAATATCCTATTAACTAATACTAATTATTCTATTAACTAATACCTAATATTCTATTAACTAATACTTAATTATCCTATTAACTAATACTAATTATTCTATTAACTAATATCTAATATTCTATTAACTAATACTAATTATTTTACCTATTAACTAATACTAATTATTCTATTAACTAATATCTAATATTCTATTAACTAATACTTAATATTCTATTAACTAATACTTAATATTCTATTAACTAATACCTAGTATCTAGAAACTATAATAAGGGTAGTTATAAAAGTTTAACTTTTCTATAGTCCCCCTTAGTATAATCCTTTATATATATTTAAACTTTTCTATTAACCTCTATTATAAGATATATTCTTTTATATATTAATATTACTAAAACTTTCCTCTTTAATAATATAATATACTAGCTATAAACCTCTTACTAAATTATATTTTACTAAGTTACTATTTAATAGTTTTTCTAGTAATAATTTTTTAAAAAATAGTCTATCTATTATATAGATAATATATATATTCTTAATTACTATAGAATTTTTAAATACCTCTTTATTATATTTTATAACTATATTTATTTAGAAGTAAAACTATATTATAATTATACCTTTTTTAATATATATATTTAAGATAGTATTCTAAAATAAAATTATAAATATTTTAATTCTAAATTTTATTTTTAGTATATACTATCTCTTTTCTATTTCTAATTATTTTTTAAACTTTTTTATATAGATAGATCTATATACTCTATAGCTTCTTTCCCTTCTACTATATAATATAAAACTCTAAATAAATATTTTTTTATTATAGTTATATAGTCTCTTTTTTACCTACTAGATAGTATTTTTTATTCCTATACTATTATTTCTACTATTTTAAATTCTATCTAAATTACTACCTATATCTATTACTACCTTATCTTTCTAATAATTTTAATAGTCTAGCCCTACTTTACTATTATATATAATAATATAAATTTTACTATATTTTCTCTTATAAGGCTAGACTTAGTATATATACCTTTTAAATATTATAATTAAACTAACTAGTTTTATTTTAAATTTATATTACTTTTTTTATTTTTTTTAGATAATATATCTTCTTCTACTATAAGTTTACTTACTCTATTTTCTATATTAATAAAGAATCTTTTTTCCTCCTTATATTATACTCTCTATACCTATAGTATTATTTTCTAATTTTATAAATAGTCTATTACTTTAACTACTATAGCCCTATTAATTATATTACTATTATAAGGGGTTTTTTATATATCTAATCTAGATTTATATCTTAAGGATTATTTAAGGAATAAAATATAAGGGAGGTAAGTACTAAATAGGTTAATAATTTTATATTATAATAGAATATAATATAATAATACTAAAAAAAGACTAAGTATTTATATATAGATAAAGTACTTTAATTTAAGTATAAAAGGTTAACTATAAAAAATAAAAATTATATAGAGATCTTTCTAGATTATATATTAATTATTCTAATCTTTACTATTCTAGAATCCCCTAGTTTACTTCTATAAATTCTACCTTCTTAGTAGAAATATTTATTCTACTTCTACTAAAACCTAGTATTCTTAGAATTTTATACTTTTAGTAGAATTATAGTTATATAACTTATAATATAAGCTACCCTATAAGCTTATATATAAATATTTATTAGTTTTATTTCTATTACTAATATCTTATATATAATTCTTTCCTTTTTTCTAATCTAGTTCTACTATAATTATAATATTATTCCTCCTTTTAGGGTTATTATTCTAATATCCTATTATTACCTTATAACCTACTATTATAATATAGTTTAGGGGTATAAAAATTTATTCTTTTATACCTTTAGATATAGTATTATATCCTCCTCTAGATTTCCTAAGCCTTTCTAACTATATCTAAGATACTAAAATAATTATTAACTAATTATTACTATACTTATACTAATAAGATTTATTATTATAGTTTAATAATACTAATAAAGTATACTTATTATATAGAAAAAAAGGTTTTAAAGTATTTTATAAATATTTTAACTAGGAAGTATATTATATATATTACTATTTATATAGAGTATAGTTTTTAGATTTCTAAAAAAGAGTAGAAATAGGTTTAGTCTAAGAAGTATAAAAAGTATTTTATCCTTCTTTATACTAAGGCTAAGATTACTTACCTAAAAATAAAAATTATAGAGATAAAAGAATAGAAATAATTACTTATAACTTATAATACTTATATATTTAATATACTAGATTATCTAGAAGAGGAGGCTTTAAAGAGTATAAATACTAGTGCTACTTCTATATTATTACTATATAGATTCTTAACTAATCTAGACTAATTATAGGCTAATTCTTCTATTATTAATCTTTTTATTTTTTTTTATTTTTTTTTTAATTTTAGATTAATATTCTTATTAATTAACCCCCTTAGGGTTAATTCTTTATTATTAGCTAGTAGAAGTCCTCTAGTAGTTCCTTATAATTTATAAGATTTCTTTTTAGTTTCTAAGTATTATACTATTCTAGCTATTCTTTCTACTTAATTAGGTATTTTTACTAATCTTTAACTATTTATAGGTCCTTAATTACTTTAATCTTATATTTATTATCTTCTAGCTCTAGCTAGATTTTAATTAAAGTATTTAGAGGTACTAGTTCTAATAATAATTTATAAAAGGTAGAGTATATTTTTATATCTATTAGTAGAAGTAACTTAGTTATAACTAGTTTCTTTATTTTTTAAACTTTAAAGGGTTCTATTTATAGGTAATTTAGTTTCTTATTTAGTTATTTTATCTTTAGATTTTTCTATAATAGGAAAACTTTATCCCCCTTTTTAAAGATTAGTTTTTTAATTCTTTATTTATTTATATTTTTAGATACTATAAGGGCTCTATAGATAATCTTTTTCTATAAAATTTTATAAAGTTTTTTTATCTTCTAAGCTTTATCTTAGACTCTAGTAATAATACTTTCTATATTTTTTAAATTTTAATAAGTAATTAGCTTATATCTATAGTTTATATAGTAGAGTAAGTATTTTATTATATCTAATTTTAAGCTATTATATACTAACTATATAGTTAGTAAAAGTTCTATCTAATTATTCTATTACTTATTAATATAGAATTATAAATACTATTTAAGTATTTAATTTATATATTCTATCTATTTATTTATTTTAGAGTAAAAACTTATTAATAGCTTTTAGTTTATTTCTAGAGCTATAGTAAAAGTATTTTAATACTTTAAAGTAAAAAGCTTATCTCTATTTATAATAAATTCTTCTAGTAATTTATACTTAGAAAATAGTATATTATCTATTTTATAAACTAGTTTCTCTACTATTATAGACTCTTTTATAGGCCTAAACTTAACTATTTTTATAAGTTTATATACTATTACTATAATAGTATTATATATATACTTTATTCCTAGCTATAGTAATCTTAGAAGTTTTATAATAAAATCTATTATTATACTTTATTATAGTTATTTTACTATAGGTAATAATTATAGAAGTCTATAAGGCTTATATTTCTTAGACTTATTTTTATAGTAAACTAAATAGTTACTTATCTCTATTATAACTAATTACTTAAACTTAGAAATAGTATATTTATTTATAATATAATATATTATTTCTTTAATATCTAGATATCCCTATTTTCTAGATTTATATAGTCTTCTAATTAGAATAGGTATATATTTATTATTAATAATAATCTACTATTAGTAGTCTTATCTAGTTTTATTAAAACTATACTTAAAAAAGTTATATTCCTTTTTCTAGCCTTAATTAAATTTCTAGTAGCCCTAGAAGTCTTATACTTCTAGTTCTATATACCTTAGGCTAGCTACCTATATTCTAATTTTTAACTAGTTATATTTAAGTATATTATTTTTATATTTATATAATACTATATTATATAGCTTAATCTTATTCTTAATTAAGTCTAATTATCTATTTAAGGTATCTACTATACTATTAAAAGTTCTAGGTTAATAGTAAATTATAAAATTAAAGTTTACTAAGAATTCTACCTATTATATTTATTATTAATTAAACTTCTTTATTAATATAAAGCTAGTAAGGTTCTAGTAGTCTATTTATACCTCTACTTTAAAGTAGGCTCCTATAAGCTATACTTCCTATTATTTAAAAATATTTACTATTACTAGTAGTTTCTTATTATAAATATTATAGTTAAGTTTTATTTCTAAAAACTTTTATAAATAATAGAATACTAGTCTCTATTTTCTATCTTTATTTAGTTATAAGAAAATTACTTCTAATATATAATTAGATATATCTATTTTAACCCTAGCTAGTTTTTATAAATTAAATATTTATAAAAGTAGGGCTATTAGAAATATTACCTATAATTTTCTAAATATCTCTAATAGCTTTCCTTAGATTAGCTATATAACTTTATTATTACTTTTTTTTATAAAATCTATTAGTAATATAGTAGTTTTAGAATAGTTCTTTATAAACTTTTAATAGAAGTTAATAAATCCTAAAAAAGACTAAATATCCTTTACTAACTTAGAAACTAGCTATTTCTATATAATAGTAATCTTTTTTAGATCTATTAATATACCTTCCCTTAAAATAATAAATTCTAAATACTCTATTTTAGTAATATAAAACTTATACTTATCTAGATAGAAAAGTAACTAATACTTTTTTATTTTCTTAAGTATTTTCTTTATATATCTAATATATTCCTCTAGTATTCTAATAGAGTAAATAAGTATATTATTAAGGTATACTATATAGAATATATCTAAGTATTTATATAGTACTTTATTAATAACTATCTAAAATATTATAGGGGTATTTATTAATCTAAATAATATAATCTAGTATTTATAAAGACTATATCTAGTTCTAAATACTATCTTTTATTTATACCCTTTAGCTATTTATATATAGTAATATCTATTATATATATTAAATTTTATAAACTATTTAGCTCCCTAAAATTAATCTATAAACTCTATAATTAAGGGTAATAGGTACTAATTTTTCATTATAGTATTATTTAACTATTAATAATTTATATAGAGTTATAGCTTATTATTTTTCTTAGGTACCTATAAAATTAGAAAAGCTATAGAACTATAACTTTTCTAGATATACTTCTATTCTAGATTCTTTTATAAATACTTCTATACTTTTTTTTCTTAGTTTACTAATATTAGTCTTAGCTATTCTAGTTATAATTTTATACCCTCTTTTAGAGGTATCTTATAATCCTATTCCTAATAATTTAGTAATTTTTTTTTTTTAATTTTTTTAAAAAGTTTTATATACTCCTTATATTCTAGTAGAATTATTAATAATTTCTTTATAATCTAGAGATCTAAATATTATATTTAGATAATTTATACTTATTCTAGATTTTCTTTTAGAATTCTAGTAATTTTAGTAGCTAAGGTCTCCTTAGTTTATTATTATATAGCCTATTTAATTAAAGTATCTAGAGTCTTTAACTTTACTTTTTATAGATACCTTATACTAATAATTTATAATATTAATTCTTAACTATATATTATTTAACTTTTTTAATTAATATCTAAATTATTTTTTAATAACTAGTTATAATTTATAATAGTTTCTAGACTTCCTATATCTATTATAGTAAAACTATATTAGCTCTTAAATTCTTTAATACCTACTAGTAATAGTAGTATTTTAAAGTATAACTAGCCTTTACTATACCTTTAGAAAAATATCCTATTTATTATTTCTAATTAGACTAGCTCTATTTTATCTTAATATAGTAAGTTATATTTCTTTACTATTCTAGATAAAATTAGATATCTAGTAGTACTAGAGTCTATTAGTATATTTATTTAGAATTCTCTAATTATAATTTACTTTTCTATATAAAGTTTTATAGCCCTATTATCTCTATTTACTTTTTAAGCCTTTAAAATACTTTTATTAACTTAGCTTATTATTTAGTAGTATTCTAGTTTTTTAATATTATTTATATTTTAACCTATAGTTCTTCTAGATACCTATAGTTATTATAGAGGGGGTAATTAGTATAGTATAATTTTATAGTATACCTCCTTATTAGCTTTAGATAAATTTAGGAATCCCTAGAATAATTCTAGATTATATATCTCTAGTATTTTTTTATTTTTATTATTTTTATAATTTCCCCTTTATTAACCTTATCTTAGTATTTTAAGTATCTAGTAATTATATATTTAAAGAAATATATCTTTTTATAATTTTTATTATCTTAGTTATATATAGTAGCTTCCTTCTTACTTAAATACCCTAAATACTATTCTAGGTAGTTATAATAGTATTACTTAACTTTATATATATATTATATTTTATTCTTAATTATATTATATATAATTACTATAAGGGTAGATAAATTAATAAAGTAAGAGGGATAAAAAGGCACGTTATACTTTACTAATATATAAATAAAGGGGGACTAAAAAAGTAGTTAAGACTTACTTAGTATCTATATATAGGCTAACTAAAAAGGGTATAATTTCTTAGTTAAATAGATAGTTTTTTTTTTATACTTATAGAGTATTTTTATATCTCTTAAGTTTTTTTCTATTAGCTAGTAATATATAGTATATTTCTATCTTTAATATTTAGAATAGCTTTCTATATAATATTATTACTATTCTAATATATTATAGTTATATAACTATTACTCTAATTAATAAATATAGTATTATATTTCTAAATAGTTTTTCTTTAGAAGTTTCTTATAGTCTAGTTATCTAGAGGCCTTAGCTATATTAGTTTTCTCTTTCTTATAGTATCTATAGCTATTATAGTTATAATACTATTATTTAATTTTTAAATAATTATTATTAATTTAGATTTACTATATAGGTACTAAAATACTATTTTATTATTCTTTTACTTAATAGTATATTCTATTAGTATCTATATCTATAATTCTAATTTTATAATTATAGACTAGTATAAAGTACTTATTACTTTTATATATCTAGTATAGGTTTTATAGGATTTAGTTTATAATATTCTTTTTATTAGTTATTTCCTAGACTTCCTCTAGTAACTTAGAGGAATTAGAATTATTTTCTATATTATTCTTTTATAGTAGTATAGAAGTTCTAGACTATAGTATTATTATAGCTACTTTTATTACTTAGACTTATTTACCTTAGAATTTCTTAAAAGGATATTTAGTCTTAAAATATCCCTTCTCTCTATAGTTTATATAAATTCTATTCTTAAAGTATTATTATTAAATATTATTTTATTTTTTTTACTATAAGATTTATTCCTTTTTTTTATAGGCTTTATCTTTTATAATTATATCTCTATTATAATTTTTTTATTTATAATATAACTTCTATATATTAACTCTTAAACTAAATACTAGTTTAGTAGATTCTTTCTTCTCTAGCTATTATTTATATAATTAATAGTTAATTTATACTACTAGTTTAATTAGAACTTCTAGGCTATTAGACTTCTTATAATAAAATAGTTTATTCTTAACTAGTTTCTTTAAACTATTATAGTAGACTACTTATAGTAAGGTATTATTTTAATTAATTTTAGTTTAGAGCTATTAGAATATAGTAGAATATTTACTAGCTAATTCTATTTACTTAATATATTAAATAAGTTATTTAGTCTATTATTCTTTATCTACCTTACTAAATATAATCTTAATTTATTTCTTAAATTCTTTTTAGAATATAAAGACTTTTATAGTCTCTTTATTCTATTTTTCTAATTCTATTTTATATACTAGAAAGTCTTTAATAATTAGGTATATTTATTTTACTACCCTTCTTATTATATATATTATAGTAACTAAGGTCTTTACTTAGTTATTTCTAAATATATTATAATTATACTTATAATATAACTCTATATTTATTAAGAATATTTTAAGGTTAGTTTTTATTTCTCTATTATAGAGTTTTAAAATCTTAAAGTTAACTTTTAGTAGGTATACTATTATAGTTATAGGAGTTTAAACCTATTCTATAATTATAGCTAGTTATATTTTAAACTATTCTACTTTTTTAGCTTATACTACTAAGAAGGTTACTAGATTACTAGTTAAACCTAAAATAATACTTACTCTAGAGCCCCCTAAGCTAGTAGGTATATTTAATAATACTATATTAATTTAAACCTTTAGGTAGTTAAAGTATTATAAGGGGTTTTCTATATATCTAATCTAGGTTTATACCTTAAGAATTATTTAAGGAATAAAATATAAGGAAAGTAAATATTAAGTAAATTAATAATTCTATATTATAATAGAATATAATATAATAATACTAAAAGAAGACTAAATATTTATATATAAATAAAGTATTTTAATTTAAGTATAAAAGGTTAACTATAAAGAATAAAAACTATATAGAGATTTTCCTAAATTATATACTAATTATTTTAATTTTTACTATTCTAGAATCCCCTAGTTTACTCTTATAAATTCTACCTTCTTAGTAGGAATATTTACTCTACTCCTATTAAGACCTAGTATTTCTAGAATCTTATACTCTTAATAGGATTATAGTTATATAACTTATAATATAAGCTATCCTATAGGCTTATATATAAATATCTATTAATTTTATTTCTATTACTAATATCTTATATATAATTCTTTCCTTTTTTCTAGCCTAGTTTTATTATAATTATAATAACTACCTATTATATTTATATTTATTTCTAGTAAATTCTAAATAAACTTTTTATATTTCTACTCCTTTTTACTTATTATAATATTTTTAGCTATTATAGTAAATAAATTTTATATATTTACTATCTTTTCTATTATTACCTTTTCTAATTTTTATTTTAATTTTTTATTTATTTTTTTTATACTAGTTTCTTTTAGTTACTTTTTTTTTTTTTTTTTTTTATACCTTAGTTCTCCTTTTTATTATTCTATTTTTTAATATACCTTTTTTTAGTACTAACCCTACTAGTACTTTTATATACTTTCTTAATATTAGTTTTTTTATTTTTTACTATCTAACTCTTATACTTTTATATAATAAACTAAATAATATTTTTTTTTAAAGTATATTAATATACCTATTATACTATATTCTCTAGTATAGATATAATAAAAATATTACTAGTAGAATTATTTTTATTATATACTTTTTTATATATAGGGTCCTTAGAATATATAACTTTATATATATACTATAGTATATCTAGTAAATAACTTTTAATTAGTTTCTTTTTTTTATAAATATCTAATAATATATATACTATTATTACTAATATATTTATTATTTAATACTAGTAGCTATATTATCCTTATTATATACTAATATATAATATTTTTCTAGTCTATCTTAGTAGCTATCTAATTTTAGTCTAGACTATAACTAAAATTAAATAGTACTATATATTCCCTCTACCTTAGTAGCCTACTAATTTTAACCTAAATTAGGGTTAAAATTAAAACTACCTCTTTTATTTATTATAGTCTAAGTAATATTTATTTATTTTAATAAAACTTATAACTTTATATTCTATATATTATATTACTATACTCTTCTTTCTAGTAAAATATTCTTTTACTTTAGTAGAGAATACTATAATACTACTATATCTAAATAAAAATATAAAATCTAAAAGTTAATTAATAATCTATTTAATAACTATTTTCTTTTATAAAATTATAAGGACTTTATTATCCCTATTAAGGTTAAAATATTCTATTCTAGTCTACTAGTATATAATAATAACTATTACTATAATATATATAACTTAATTATTACTAGAGCTACTATAAAGTATAATATATTTATTTACCTATATAATAGTTATATAATTTATAGCTATTTCTATAATAGTATAACTAAATACTATCTCTAATACTCTAATTATATTAGAATAATTATAAGCTAATAGTTTTTTTCTTCTATTCTACCCCTATTTATCTATTTTAGTATAATCTACTAATTTAAAGTATCTTCTACTAGTATTATAAGAATCCTATTTAAGCTATATAGTATCCCTATATTTCTAATTAATTTATATTCTAATTTTATATATATAGGCCTCCTTACTTTAGGGCCCTAAGTAGGAAAATAATAGCCTATATATTCGCTAAAGTAAAAAAATACCTAGGTCTAAATTAAAAAAAAAAAATTTTAGTTACTAAAATATACTAAGATTTTATATAATATCTAGACCCTAAAGTAAAAAAATTTAATAATAAGAAACTCTAAATTAAAAAAAAGAATTTTAGTTACTAAAATATACTAAGATTTTACGTGATACCTAGACCCTAAAGTGAAAAAATTTAATAATAAGGAATCCTAAATTAAAAAAAATAATTTTAGTTATTAAAATATACTAAGATCTTATATAATACCTAGACCCTAAAGTAAAAAAATTTAATAATAAGGAACCCTAAATTAAAAAAAAAAATTTTAATTACTAAAATATACTAAGATTTTATATAATATCTAGACTCTAAAATAAAAAAAAGAATTCTCTATTTATATAAAACTATATTATATTCTATAGACTTTCTATATTTAATACTATTTAATATTATTCTATAGTAATAGATATAATATAAAATTAGTTTATATAGAAATAAAACCTATATAGTAACCCTAATATAAAAGAGTACTATATTATAATATTTTATTCTACTTTATAGAATACTAAGTTAGTTTCTAGAAATATCCTATATTTAATATTATTTAATATAATTCTATAGTAATTTATATATTATATAATATATAAAAGACTAGTTAGATTAAGGATATAATATAAATAATAATACTTAATCTATCTTTATCTATATTAAATTATATAGTAGTATTATAGCCTAATAAGGGCTATTATATTTTATTAGTAATTTATTCTTATACTTAGTATACTATTATACTACTCTTAGCCTTAATTAAAAATATCCTATTATATAAATAGCTTTTAAAAAACTATATTAATTAAGTAAGGAAAATTCTTAGTAATTACTAGAATAGTATACCTTGCCAGTTCTAATACCTATCTAATTAAAAGCTATTAACCTAAATTTAATTTAATTAAGTACTAGATATATATCTATCTAATTAAAAGCTATTAATCTAGATTTAATTCTATTAAGTACTAGATATCTATAGTATAGATTAGTTTAAAGTAAAAATTAAAATTTTTATTACTTTTATCTATAATATTATATAAATAGCTTTTAAGAAAGTTCTATAATATTTTCTATAGTTAATTTTATAATATCTAGTTAGCTACTAATAAGAGTCTTAGAGATTATTAACTTAAATAATAAAATTCTACCCTATAATATATAGTTTATAAGTATAGTTAAAATAGTATCTATATCTATATAATTTAGCTATATTACCTAAGTATATAGAAAATAGTAGACTTAATAATTAATAAAACCTCTTAGTTTTAAGGTTAATAATTAAGCTATTTACTTTAACTATAATTTAACTATAATAACTTTATATTATTAGATAGTATTTAATATTAAATTATATTATTTAATATTAATTAATAAGTAACTCTAAAAACCTCTTAAAGTATTAAATTCTAGTTTTAACTATATATAAAATAGAATTATACCTCTCTAGCTTATACTACCCCTAAGATATATAATCTTAGTAAATATTTATAATAGTAACTATCTATTTAATAAGCTTATTAGGTTCTTACCTACTATAAAAAAGGAGATAAGTATAAAACTATAAGTAATAAGTAATAAAACTATTAAGTATAATAAATAGTAATTATTTTTAATTCTTATATAAGTATCTACTTAATAAGTAATAGAATTACTAAGTATAGTAAATAGTAAGTCTCTATAGATATATATAGAGTTATAATTCTATAAAATACTAAGGTATAACTTCTCTATAATAATCTAGATAAGCTATAATCTATATATAAGATTATATACTATATAACTATATATAAAAAAAAAACTAGTTTATATAAATATATAGAATATAGTAGTATTTAACCCTATTTTCTAGTAATTAATATAATATTAGATTAGTTATAAATAGAACCCTAGATAGTAAGTCTAAAATAAAATTATATTACTTATAACTAACTATTCTATTAGATTCTATATAAAGTAAAACTATTTTATACTATATTATAGTATTTAATATTATTTAATATTATTCTCTAGTAATAGATATAATATTATATTAGTTCCTAATATATCTATAGGTAGTAAGCCTAAAGTAAAGTAAGCCGAGATATAACGTTAATATCTAAAGTATTCCTATAATACCCTAGCGGGCCCTTTATCTTAGGTGGTATCGGTAAGTTGGAATCCCTATAGAGTAACACGCCCTATAGAGCAGTACGGCCTCAAGCGTAATACTAACTAGAGGAAAGCCAGATCGCGGAATATAGATATCCGGGACCTAATATTAGCCCTATAATTCGGTTCTTATAAGCTATATATATAAGGTTATATAATAATAGTATAGCTACTCTTTATAGATAGGGAGGCGACTTTAGATAAATTAAGGGTAAGTAGCTTTAGGAGTATAGTATATATTAGAGTAGTGGATAATATCTTATATAGTTAGTTTACTATATATACCACTAGTGCTAGCTAAGTATATATAGTTCTTTTAAGGAGGAAATTAATTTTCTATAGTAAGGTAAAAGAAAGCTTTATAATTAGATACTAATATATATATTAGGAGGGAAATAATAATAAAAAGATTAAGTTATTAAATATATAGATAAAAATATTAATAAAAAGGTACTTCCCCTAGCTAATAGTTTAAAAATAAATATATTTAAAAAAAGGTTATAAAAAAAGATAAAGATTAGAATAAAATTTAAACTAAAATTATTATATAGCTTAGTACCTTAGGGCTTAGTAATTAGAGGTTTAGTAATTAGAGGTTTAGTAATTTAAGGCTTAGTATAGATTCTAATTTTCTAGTATTAATTAACTATAGTTATAACTTTCTTTTATTAAGGTTAAGGCTAAATATTATAGTATAATAATACTATAATACCTCTTCTTTCTATTTTCTTAAATATTATAATATATAATATAATTATAGATTCTAATTCTTTACTATATAAAGATATACTATTATTAGATTTACTATAAATAATAATAGATTACTATAAACTATAAATATAGATAGGTTAGTTATATATTATATAATTATATAAATTATTATAGTTAATTATTATTCTAAGTCTAGCTAAGATACGCCCTTAAATAGTGCCTTAGTACCCTATACTAGTCCTAATAGTATAAAATATCCTAGCCTTTTCTTTTATATTTACTACCTATTACTACTAGTAGTTACTATAACTTACTATAATAGAAAGTATACTATACTATAAGTAATAATATATATATATAATCTAATATACCCCCTTAGCTTAGTACCCCTAAACTACCTAAGCTAGATTATAAGTAATAGCTTAGAGTACTTAGTAAAGATAGTCTTAGATTTCTTTAAGTAGTATAGTATTTATTACCTCTCGATTTTCTATATTAACTAATTTAAGCTAGTTAAGAAAGCCTAGCTATTTATTTACTAGTAGTACCTTTATAAGTCTATTAGTAATTATTTTAGCTAACTTAGTATATTTAATAGTAATTATTCCTATAGAGACTTTTTATTATAGCTAGTAATTATAGATATTAATATATTAGAGCTTAGTCTAGAGTTTTAATACTTTCTAAGTTACTAAGTAAATTATCTATTAATTATTATATTATATTATAATTATAGAGCTAGGTAATATAATTCTAAACTCCCTTAATAATCTTAAAATATAGATAGTTTCCTTAGCTACCTATAATAGGGTAAGTAGTTCTACCTCTATTATAGAGGTAATAATAGTATCTTATTTATTTACCCTCTATACTATTAGACTATTAAATAACTTAATTATATAGTTCTATAAGCTTTTTCTATTAATTATATTATTAATAAATAAGGTATTACTAGTAATCTAAAGGTATAATCTACCTCTAAGCTATAGACCCTTATATTTAATAGCTAAGAGATATAATAATACTCTATTAGTAATATTTTAATATACTTAGCCTAGGTTTAATAGAAACTAGACTAGCTATAATATAGTAAAAATAATATCTAGTTATATTATAACTACTATAAATAGTAATAATCTAATTTTTTATTAATACTTATTAATCTCTAATAGTAAGACTAGACCTTTTTAAGGTTTAAGCTCTATACTAGCTATAGGTATATTATAGTAGTAATTAGTTTTATTTACTAGTTATTAGATCTTCTTAATATATAAGGTCTATAATAATTATATAAGTTATTAGTTTTATTTTTAAATAACCTCTATACTAAGGAACTATTATAGATTATCTCCTCTAGTTATAATATATTTTTATTTAAGTAGTTCTACTACTTTAGTTATTACTACCTCTTTTATTTAGTAATAAGTAATAATAATATTATCTATATAAAAGAAAATAATAATACTATCCTTAATTATATAATATAGTTTATATAGAATTATAGTAAAACCTATATTTTTAAGTATTATAGTAAATTCTTTCTACTATAGCTTAGATAAAATTTAGAGTCTATAGAGGGCCTTTTATAGTTTAAGGGTTATACCTCTCTTTTAGTACCTTATAGGTATCCTTATATAGACTTCTTAATCGAGTATTATATATATAAATATATTAGTTATATTATATTATTTTAGTTTAAGGTTATACCTAGTAGCTATTACTATAAGTATATAGAATAATTAATTAGCTAAGGTTACTATATAGATATCTTATAGAGTAATATCTTTCTACTAGTCTCCTTATATAACTAGTTAAGCCTTATACTTTAAAAATTAATAGTATTTATTAAGTTTATAGGTATATACCTATATATAGTTAAGGATTTAGTAACCTACTTATTTAATTAGTCTCTATAGTACTTCTATCTATAAGTTTATTTATTAATAGTTAGTAAGATATTTATATTTAGCTTTTTAAAATAATTCCTCTATTAGGTAATTTTTAAGTCTAGTTTAGATTATTAGTAGTAGTAATAGCTAGCTTTAATAAAACTTTAATTCTTTTATAAGTATTTATTTTACTTATACTTTATTAAGGTTATAGCCTTTATATATACTTTTATAACTTACTAGGGTACTTACTATAAATATAACTACCTAGAATATAATTTTTATACTAGCTACTATTAGCTATTATATATAGTTATTTACTACTTATACTTTTAGTAATAATATATTCTATATTATAAGTTATACTAGTAGTATAACTAGTAGTAATATTATTAGTAGTAATAGGTAAATACTATTATACTTCCTCTCTAGTAACTCTTCTAATATCTCTTATTATTATTATAAGTTATTATAACTTATTATAACTAACTTATTTTTATAGAATAAAGTTATTTCTAGTTTAGTTATTAAAATAAGTAGTTTCTTTATAGTCTTAACCTATAATATAATCTCTTCTAGAGTACTATATATAAGGTTATCTATAAGTTTTTTCTATATTCTATTAAATACTATATCTTTATTAAATATAATATTATAGATATTAATTACTTTTAATAGTAATAGAATCTATATATACTAGATATTTATTAATTAATATTCTATAAGGTATTTAATCTATATCTTTAGATTAAGTCTCTATAACTTATTTTTTCTATACTATATATTATTAGTTATAGTAAAGGCTTTATTTCTATATATTTTAAGGTATACTAGATTTAGTTTCTAAGGCTAAGTTACTATTTTATTAATAAGGATAACTATTATAAAAAATACCTTATATAGTAAGTACTAGTAATTCTTATAATTTAGTATTTAATTATATAGGTATACTATAGCCTTAGTAATCTTAGACTATATTTCCTATAGAAGGTTTATATTAAATTATATTATATAGGCTTTTTCTTTTATTATACCCCTTAAGTACTTAGCTCCTCTATTTTATACTTATATATCTAGTACTAAGGGCTTAATTTTAATATTTTAGCTTATATATTAGTATTTAATATCTACTTTTACTATAAAAATCTTATTATCTAATTTAATAATCTTAATTATTATACTAAACTATACTTTTATAAATAGTATAAAATTACTAAGTACCTTAATAATAGTCTTTACTAGATAGTTATCTTTAAAGTAGAAGTCCTATATATAGCTAGAGTATTAATTAGTAATTAATATTTAGCTTTTCTCTTTAGTAGAGCTATTAGGTTTAAAGTTATAAAAGTTAATTATAATATACTTACTAGATTCTTAATTATTTAGTTAAGGTATATATCTAATCTATTATTTTAATTTAACTTATCTATAGGTATTATATTTTACTATAGGGATACTTTTAATATATACCCCCTTAGCTTACTATACTAGGTACTTAAGTATATTTAGTTCTAGATAGTCTAGTTATTTATACTATATAGCTATACTTATAGTTTTTATTTTATACTTTATATATATTATTACCTTATATATAGTATATACTATACTTTATATAATAGTATAAATACTATTAGTAGATCTATACTCTAGTATCTATTAACTATATAGCTTTTATAATTCTATTATAATAATATTATTAGTCTATTTTAATATTATAGATTCTAATTTAGTATTCTACTATAGTTCTTAATATTTAAATAATTAAAAGGTATTAGATTATATATATATATTATTACCTATAGTATAGTATATTTACTATTATAGTAAGTTATAGTAACTACTAATAGTAGTAGGTAGTAAGTATAAAAGGAGAGGCTAGAATATTTTATACTATTAGAACTAGTATAGGGTACTAAGGTACTATTTAAGGGCGTATTTTAGCTAGACTTAGAATAATAATTAATTATAATAATTTATATAATTATATAATATATAACTAACTTATCTACTTCTATAGTTTATAGTAATTTATTATTATTTATAGTAGATCTAATAATTAAGAGTCTTACTACCTTATTACTAACTATATATATTAAATAATATAGCGCTATTTATTAGACCTATAAAAACCTTCCTTACTATCTCTATATAGTATATAGAATAGCTAATAGTACTAGAAATATAAATAAAAGCTAACTAAGTATAGTATATATTTAACCTAACTAATAGTAAGATACTAAAGTTATAACTATAAGTACTATAGCTACTAGACCTATATTAATTTATATATAATAATAACCTAATACTAAATAGTCTATATATCCTTATAAATATATAAAAGTTATAGTAGAATTTATAAGTTAAATATTATAAACTATAATCTAATTAGTATAAAATAGAACTAGTAAAATATTATATAGAGATATAGGGAGTAGAAAAGCTTATATTATACCTATAAGGTTCTATTATAGCTAACCTATTTAGTATCTACTACTTTTCTAAAAAACTATATAAAGAATAGATCCTCCTTATTATAAAAAAGGTAGGAGTTAATAATAAAAAAGTAAAGCTATAAGTATAATATAAATACCTATATATTATCTAAAGTACTAAGAGGTTAACTAAATAGGACCTCTAGCTAGCTAAATATAATTATATAGTATTTATTACTAAGAGGTAAGGTTATATAGAGACTATAAATAATATAACTATCTTTAATAATTTTATAAGAAGTATTATAGTACTAGATAAAATATATACTACTATTTTTAAATAGGCTCTCTAAAATAAATAGGAGATAATATACTAAGATATAATAAAGAGGTTTAAATTCTATATAAAATACTATTATTTAGTTAAAGCTATAATTAGAGCTATATTTATTACTAGAGGAAAACTAAATACTAGTACTAAAGGAGATGCCTTTTATACTAGTAATAATATACTTATATAAATATAAGGTACTTAAAAATAGAAATAAAGTATAATAATATTCTTATAAGGATTATATAACTCTAATCTATTTATACTATATAGGTAAGAATCCTTTATATTATATAGATAAAGCTCTATATTATATAGGTAGAATACCTCTATATTATATAGGTAAGGAGGTTATAAAAGAAATAAAATACCTTACTAGTAAATAAAAAATTAAGGTATAAATAAAGAAAAATATTCTATATATTCTATAGAATATATACTAAAGGATTACTACTATACTTTTCTAGAAAAAGCTCTAGTATAGTAGAAATTATAACTAGAATAGAATAGTTTTATTAAGTATAATATCTAAAATAATCCCTTAATATAAGAATAAATATATATATCTAAATAAGTATAATTTAGAATACTATAAATTAAATAGTTATATACTCCTATACTAACTTAAATATTAGAGACTAGTAATAAGTAATTAAAAGAATAGAAAATTACTATAATCCCTATAAGCTTCTAAGTAATCTCTTAATCTAACCCTTATATATACCTACTATAAATTTTATTAATCCTTAACTTAGATACTATATATTATATCTTTAATAATATTAATTAATTTATTTTACTCTAGCTACTAATACTAGGAGACTTTATATAAGTAGGTAATATATAGATCTAGATATAAGGATATAGAAGTGTTTATCTTAAACTATAAAATTATTAAGAAAATAATATAATTAGGCTTAATAATATAGCTTACTACCCTAACCTACTCTATAACCTAGTATCCTTTTAACTACTTAAATATTAAGGACTATAGTAGGATATTAAATTAGAACCTATAATATTAAAATAGACTAATAATACTATTATAGTAGAATTATAAAAGCTATATAGTTAATAGATACTAGAGTATAGATTTACTAATAGTATTTATATTATTATATAAAGTATAATATATACTATATATAAGGTAATAATATATATAAAGTATAAAGTAAAAACTATAAGTATAGCTATATAGTATAAATAACTAAACTATCTAGAACTAAATATACTTAAGTATCTAGTATAGTAAGCTAAGGGGGTATATATTAAAGGTATTCTTATAGTAAAATATAATATCTATAAATAAGCTAAATTAAAATAATAAATTAAATATATACCTTAACTAAATAATTAAGGACCTAATAAGTATATTATAATTAACTTTTATAACTTTAAACCTAATAGCTCTACTAAAGAGAAAAGCTAAATATTAATTACTAATTAATACTCTAGCTATATATAGGACTTCTACTTTAAAGATAACTACTTAGTAAGAACTATTATTAAAATACTTAGTAGCTTTATACTATTTATAAAAGTATAGTTTAGTATAATAGTTAAAATTATTAAATTAGATAATAAGATTTTTATAGTAAAAGTAAATATTAAACACTAGTATATAAGCTAAAGTATTAAAATTAAGCCCTTAGTACTAGATATATAAGTATAAAATAGAGGAGTTAAGTACTTAGGGGATATAATAAAAGAAAAAGCCTATATAATATAATTTAATATAAATCTTCTATAGAAAATATAGCCTAAGATTACTAGGGTTATAGTATACCTATATAATTAAATACTAAATTATAAAAATTACTAGTACTTACTATATAAAATATTTTTTATAATAGTTACCCTTATTAATAGGATAGTAACTTAGCCTTAGAAACTAAATCTAGTATACCTTAAAATATATAGAAGTAAAGCCTTTATTATAACTAATAATATATAGTATAGAAAAAGTAAGTTATAGAGACTTAATCTAAAGGTATAGATTAAATATCTTATAGAATACTAATTAATAAATATCTAGTATATATAGATTCTATTACTATTAAAAGTAATTAGTATTTATAATATTATATTTAATAAAGATATAATATTTAATAGAATATAGGAAGAGCTTATAAATAACCTTATATATAGTACTCTAGAAGAGATTATATTATAAATTAGAACTATAAAGAGACTACCTACTCTAATAACTAAACTAAAGATAACTTTATTCTATAAAAATAAGTTAGTTATAATAAGTTATAATAACTTATAATAATAATAAGAAATATTAAAAGAGTTACTAAAAAGGAAGTATAATAGTATCTACTTATTACTACTAATAATATTACTACTAGTTATACTACTAATATAACTTATAATATAGAATATACTATTACTAAAAGTATAAATAGTAGATAACTATATATAGTAGCTAATAGTAGCTAATATAAAGATTATACCTTAAATAGCTATATTTATAGTAAGTATTCTAGTAGGTTATAAAGATATATATAAAGGCTATAACCTTAATAAAGTATAAGTAAAATAAATACTTATAAAAGGATTAAAGCCTTATTAAAACTAGCTATTACTACTACTAATAATCTAAACTAAACTTAAGAATTATCTAATAAGGGAATTATTTTAAGAAGCTAAATATAAATACCTTACTAGCTATTAATAAATAAACTTATAGATAGAAATACTATAAAGACTAATTAAATAAGTAGGTTACTAAATCCTTAACTATATATAGGTATATACCTATAAACTTAATAAATATTATTAATTCTTAAAGTATAAGACTTAACTAGTTATATAAGGAGACTAGTAAAAGGATATTACTCTATAAGATACCTATATAGTAACCTTAGCTAATTAATTATTCTATATACTTATAGCGATAGCTACTAGGTATAACTTTAAACTAAAATAATATAATATAACTAATATATTTATATATATAATACTTAATTAAGAAGTCTATATAAGGATACCTATAGGGTACTAAAAGAGAGGTATAACTTTTAAACTATAGAAGGCCCTCTATAGACTCTAAATTTTACCTAAACTATAGTAGAAAAAATTTACTATAATACTTAAAGGTATAGATTTTACTATAATTCTATATAAACTATACTATATAATTAAGGATAGTATTATTATTTTCTTTTATATAGATAATATTATTATTACTTATTACTAAATAAAAGAGGTAATAGTAACTAAAGTAGTAAAACTACTTAAATAAAAATATACTATAACTAGAGGAGATAACCTATAATAGTTCCTTAGTATAGAGGTTATTTAAAAATAAGACTAGTAATTTATATAATTATTATAGACCTTATATATTAAAAAGATCTAATAACTAGTAAATAAAATTAATTACTACTATAATATACCTATAGCTAGTATAAAACTTAAACCTTAAAAAGGTCTAGCCTTACTATTAGAGATTAATAAGTATTAATAAAAGATTAGATTACTACTATTTATAGTAGTTATAATATAACTAGATATTACTTTTACTATATTATAACTAGTTTAGTTTCTATTAAATCTAGGTTAAATATATTAAAATACTACTAATAGAGTATTATTATATCTCTTAGCTACTAAATATAAGGGTCTATAGCTTAGAGGTAGATTATACCTCTAGATTACTAGTAATACCTCATTTACTAATAATATAATTAATAGGAAAAGCTTATAGGGCTATATAATTAAGTTATTTAATAGTCTAATAGTATAGAGGGTAAATAAATAAAATACTATTACTACCTCTATAATAGAGGTAAAACTACTCGCCCTATTATAGGTAACTAAGGAAGCTATTTATATTTTAAAATTATTAAAGAAGTTTAGAATTATATTACCTAGCTCTATAATTATAATATAATATAATAATTAATAAATAATTTACTTAGTAACTTAGGAAGTATTAAAACTTTAGACTAAGCTCTAATATATTAATATTTATAATTACTAGCTATAATAAGAAGTCTCTATAGAAATAATTATTATTAAGTATATTAAGTTAGCTAAAATAATTATTAATAGACTTATAAAAATATTACTAGTAAATAAATAACTAGACTTCCTTAATTAGCTTAGATTAGTTAATATAGAAAATTAAGAGGTAATAAGTACTATACTACTTAAAGAAATCTAAAACTATCTTTATTAAGTACTCTAAGCTATTACTTATAATCTAGTTTAGGTAGTCTAGAGATACTAAGCTAAGGGGGTATATTAGATTATATATATATATTATTACCTATAGTATAGTATACTTATTATTATAATAAGTTATAGTAACTATTAGTAGTAATAGGTAGTAAATATAAAAGGAGAGGCTAGGATATTTTATATTATTAGAACTAGTATAGGGTACTAAGGTATTATTTAAGGGTATATCTTAGCTAGATTTAGAATAATAATTAATTATAATAATTTATATAATTATATAATATATAACTAATCTATCTACTTCTATAGTTTATAGTAATCTATTATTATTTATAGTGGATCTAATAAAAGGATACTAGATTATAGAGTAGATTAGAGTAGTAAGTTATATTATTAAGCCTAATTATACTATTTCCTTAGTAATTTTATAGTTTAAGGTAAATACTTTTATATTCTTATATCTAGACCTATATATTATTTATCTATATAAAGTCTCCTAGCGTTAGTAACTAAAATAAAATAAATTAATTAATATTATTAAAAATATAATATATAGTATTTAAGTTAAAAATTAATAAGGTTTATAGTAGGTATATATAAGGGTTAGATTAAAAGGTTACTTAGAAACTTATAAGGATTATAGTAATTTTCTATCCTTCTAGTTACTTATTACTAGCCTCTAATATTTAGGTTAATATAGGTATATATAACTATTTAATTTATAGTATTTTAAATTATACTTATTTAAATATATATATTTATTCTTATATTAAGGGATTATTTTAGATATTATACTTAATAAAACTATTCTATTCTAATTATAGTTTTTACTATATTAGAGCTTTTTCTAGAAAGGTATAGTAGTAATCTTTTAGTATATATTCTATAGAATATATAGGATACTTTTTTTTATTTATACCTTAATTTTTTATTTACTAGTAAGGTATTTTATTCCTTTTATAACCTCCCTACCTATATAGTATAAAGGTATTCTACCTATATAGTATAGAGCTTTATCTATATAGTATAAAAGATTCTTATCTATATAGTATAAGTAGATTAAAGTTATATAATCCCTATAAAGATATTATTATACTTTATTTTTATTTTTAAGTATTTTATATTTATATAGGTATATTATTACTAGTATAAAAGGTATCCCCTTTAGTACTAGTATCTAGTTCTCCTCTAGTAATAAATATAGTTCTAATTATAGCCTTAACTAAATAATAATATTCTATATAGAGTCTAAACCTTTTTATTATATCTTAGTATATTATTTCCTATTTATTTTAAAGGGCCTATTTAAAAATAGTAGTATATATTTTATCTAGTACTATAATACTTCTTATAAAATTATTAAAAATAGTTATATTATTTATAGTCTTTATATAGCCTTATCTCTTAGTAATAAATACTATATAATTATATTTAACTAGCTAGAAGTCCTATTTAGTTAACCTTTTAGTATTTTAGATAATATATAGATATTTATATTATACTTATAGTTTTACTTTTTTATTATTAATTCCTACCTTTTTTATAATAAAGAGGATCTATTCTTTATATAGTTTTTTAAAGAGGTAGTAAGTATTAAATAGATTAGCTATAATAAAACTCTATAAATATAATATAAGCTTTTCTACTCCTTATACCTCTATATAATATTCTATTAGTTCTATTTTATACTAATTAAATTATAGTTTATAGTATTTAACTTATAAGTTCTACTATAACTTTTATATATTTATAAGAATATATAGGCTACTTAGTATTAGATTATTATTATATATAAATTAATATAGATCTAGTAGCTATAGTATTTATAATTATAACTTTAATACCTTACTATTAGTTAGGTTAAATATATACTATACTTAGTTAGCTTTTATTTATATTTCTAATACTATTAACTATTCTATATACTATATAGAGGTAGTAAGGAAAGTCTTTATAGGTCTAATAGATAGTATTATATTATTTAGTATATATAGTTAGTAATAAGGTAGTAAAACTCTTAATTATTAGATTTACTATAAATAATAATAGATTACTATAAACTATAGATATAGATAGGTTAGTTATATATTATATAATTATATAAATTATTATAGTTAATTATTATTCTAAGTCTAGCTATAATATACCCTTAAATAGTATTTTAGTACTCTATACTAGTTCTAATAGTATAAAATATTCTAGTCTCTTCTTTTATACTTACTATCTACTACTACTAGTAGTTACTATAACTTACTATAATAGTAAATATACTATACTATAAGTAATAATATATATATATAATCTAATAACTATTCCCCTAGATAATATAAATAGCTAATAAGTATAAGAATACCTATAGTATTACTCTATATTATTATTAATCTCTAAGAAAATATAACTATAAAACCTTATCTAGTTATCTACCTAAATACTAAAATATATACTAAAGTTACTAAAGTTAAAACTATAACTATAACTATTACTATAGCTATAAAGCCTACTTTACTAATCTAGAATATTAAATTTAATTCTATATTAATAGTAGTATAGTATAATATTATTTACTAGTTTACTAGTAGATAGACTATTTTAATACTAGAAGAAGCTATCTAAATATATTTATTAAAATAGACTTAATTAGGTTATAATAATAACCTCTATACTACTTAGTAATAGAGTCTTAAACTTTTATTATTATTCTATAAGTTTATAAAAATAATCTTCTATACTCTAGAGAAAGGAAGTAAGAATAAGAACTTTATAGATAAGTTACTAAGGGAAGTAAGTATTATTATTAGATTACATGTATATATTATTACCTATAGTATAGCGTACTTACTATTATAGTAAGTTATAGTGACTACTAGTAGTAGTAGGTAGTAAGTATAAAAGGAGAGGCTAGGATATTTTATACTATTAGGACTAGTATAGGGTACTAAGGCGCTATTTAAGGGCGTATCTTAGCTAGACTTAGAATAATAATTAATTATAATAATTTATATAATTATATAATATATAATAAAACTATTTATATTTATAGTTTATAGTAATCTATTATTATTTATAGTAGATTTAATAATTAAGAGTCTTACTACCTTATTACTAACTATACGCGCTAAATAATATAGCGCTACCTATTAGACCTATAAAGACCTTCCTTACTACCTCTATATAGTATATAGAATAGCTAACAGCGCTAGAAATATAAGTAAGAGCTAACTAAGTATAGTATATATTTAACCTAATTAATAGTAAGGTACTAAAGCCATAACTATAAGCACTATAGCTACTAAACCTATATTAATTTATATATAATAATAACCTAATACTAAGTAGCCTATATATCCTTATAAATATATAAAAGTTATAGTAGAACTTATAAGTTAAATACTATAAACTATAATCTAATTAGTATAAAATAGAACTAGTAGAATATTATATAGAGGTATAGAGAGTAGAGAAGTTTATATTATACCTATAGGGTTCTATTATAGCTAACCTATTTAATACCTACTACCTTTCTAAAAAACTATATAAAGAATAGATCCTCCTTATTATAAAAAAAATAGGAGTTAATAATAAAAAAGTAAAGCTATAAGTATAATATAAATACCTATATATTATCTAAAGTACTAAGAGGTTAACTAAATAGGACCTCTAGCTAGCTAAATATAATTATATAGTATTTACTACTAAGAGGTAAGGCTATATAGAGACTATAGATAATATAACTATCCTTAATAATTTTATAAGAAGTATTATAGTACTAGATAAAGTATATACTATTACTTTTAAATAGGCCTTCTAAAATAAATAGGAGATAATATACTAAGATATAATAAAGAGGTTTAGACTCTATATAGAATACTATTATCTAGTTAAGGTTATAATTAGAGCTATATTTATTACTAGAGGAGAACTAAATACTAGTACTAAAAGGGATACCTTTTATACTAGTAATAGTATACCTATATAAATATAAGGCGCTTAAAAATAGAGATAAAGTATAATAATATCCTTATAGGGATTATATAACCCTAATCTACTTATACTATATAGGTAAGAATCCTTTATACTATATAGGTAAAGCTCTATACTATATAGGTAGAATACCTCTATACTATATAGGTAGGGAGGTTATAGAAGGAATAAAATACCTTATTAGTAAATAAAAAATTAAGGTATAAATAAAGAAAAGTATCCTATATATTCTATAGAATATACGCTAAAGGATTACTACTATACCTTTCTAGAAAAAGCTCTAGTATAGTAGAAACTATAACTAGAATAGAATAGTTTTATTAAGTATAATATTTAAAATAATCCCTTAATATAAGAATAGATACGTGTATTTAAATAAGTATAATCTAGGATACTATAAATTAAATAGTTATATACTCCTATACTAATCTAAATATTAGAGGCTAGTAATAAGTAATTAGAAGAATAAAAAATTACTATAATCCCTATAAGCTTCTAAGTAACCTCTTAATCTAACCCTTATATATACCTACTATAAACCTTATTAATCCTTAACTTAGGTACTATATATTATATTTTTAATAATATTAATTAATTTATCTTATTCTAACTACTAATACTAGGAGACTTTATATAGGTAGGTAATATATAGGTCTAGATATAAAGATATAGAAGTATTTATCTTAGACTATAAAGTTACTAGGGAAATAGTATAATTAGGCTTAATAATATAGCTTACTACCCTAACCTACTCTATAACCTAGTATCCTTTTAACTACTTAGATATTAAGGACTATAGTAGAATACTAAATTAGAACCTATAGTACTAAAATAGGCTAATAATACTATTATAGTAGAATTATAAAAGCTATATAGTTAATAGGTACTAGAGTATAGACCTACTAATAGTATTTATACTATTATATAAAGTATAGTATATATTATATATAAGGTAATAATATATATAAAGTATAAAGTAAAAACTATAAGTATAGCTATATAGTATAAATAACTAGACTACCTAGAACTAAATACACTCGAGTACCTAGTATAGCGAGCTAAGGGGGTATATATTAAAGGTATTTCTATAGTAAAATATAATACCTATAGATAAGCTAAATTAAAATAATAGATTAGATATATAC